>CM052800.1:79913344-79932028 GCA_028533885.1 Nasua narica | reverse complement strand
GCTCTTCTAACTGCTAAATCCAATGCCTGTTCTCTGACTACATCTACTTTTCCACAGCTGGGCATGCTGTCAACTAGACCTTACTTTTCGAAACTCTCTCTTCAATTTCGTATCTGTTTCTTATCTCCTAGCCATATTGACTTTTTTTTTTTTTTTTAAGATTTTGTATTTATTTATTTGTCAGAGAGCGAGCAAGCACAAGCCAGGGGGAGCGGCAGGCAGAGGGAAAAGCAGACTCCTCGCCAAGCAATGAGCCTGACACAGAACTTGATCCCAGGGCCCTGGGATCACGACCCAAGCCGAAGGCAGACGCTTAACCAACTGAGCCACCCAGGCACCCCATATTAACTTCTCTGAATCTTCTCAAACTCTAAACAAAGGTATCCTTCAAGGTTCTGCTTTCAATATTCTTTTCTTCTGTCTCTGTATCTTTTTCTTCTGGAATCTCAATCATTCTCATAATTCCAACTGTGCCTACAACTAACATATTCTGTTCTCAGTCATCACCTTGATGTCCTACAGTCATCAGGCCTTGACCCTAAAACCAGTTCTCTTTGAATTTCATTAATGGTACCACTATTCTAACAGTCACAATTTGCTACACAACACTTTTTCCTTAATCTCAACCCCTAATTACTGTCCAAAAAAATCCTGCCCCTTATCCAAGACTCACTTCAAATGCTACCCTCCATGAAGCCTTTTTTCAAATGAATGTGCTCTTTTCTGTTTTGAAATTTCAGAGCTAGATTTTTACTCATCTTATTCTGCTACTTTATACCAAAATAAACTGTGTCATTTGGATCTTTGTCTAGCAATCTCTGCTCCTGGGCTGAAATTCCTTATGGCATAAACTGATTTGGTCTTTATATCCTTCTAGTACTTACCACATGCCTTGCACACGGTGGCTGTCCCATAAGTAACTGCTAAATACTAAATGCTTTGGAGCACGTAATCTGAGCCTGTATTCTTCTCCAGCCACACCGCACTTCTTCCTCCTCCACACTATTTCATGGTTTCACGCCCCAGCCCAGGTGGCTCCCTCCACCAGGAAGCCCCTTCTCCCTCACTGCTGTCTGGGGGGACTCCAATCATCTTTTAGAATGCAACACAGAGGCTATTTCTCTCTTAGTGAAACTTCTCCCAAACTTTAGCAGAGGTGGTCACTTCTTGGACCCTCTACTGATTTACAGATACTAATATATCGTTCATCTAGGACTCTAAATACTGAAAGACAAAGCAGAGAGCTGGTGTGAGCCACCAGCTATCAATGGCTCCTCCATTATGTAATGGTAGTGCAATCACCAGGATATGGACACAACAGATAAATTAAAAACAAATTGGTCAGAGACTATTTTATGTTGTAAAGTCTCACAAATTTCAGAATAACAGTCACTAACCAGTCAGGATGTAGGAGAAAGTCCAGGTGTAAAAGATAAAAAATAAATTAGACATGGGAAAGTTGACCAACACCAACTTTTAATGATGAACTCAAGATAACACCTAGAGACCTTTTCAAAAGAGCTGTTGCATCATCCATTTCAGAGTCTGAATTTGCTGTTAACCACAAATACCAACACAGGGTGGTTCTGGCACACTTCTATTTGCAGTCCAAGCAGAATTTCCAGTAGGGGCCCCTGGTTGGCTCAGCTGGTTAAGCGCCTGACTCTTGCTTTCGGCTTAGCTCGTGATCTCAGGGTCCTGAGCATGCCTCATGTCGGGCTCCATGCTCGGCGTGGAGTATGCTTGATACTCTTTCTCTCCCTTCCCCTCTCCCTCTGCCCCTCCACCAGCTTGCTCTCTAAATAGTCTTTGAAAAAAATTTCCAGTAAATATAAATTTTATATACATATATGTAGTACAATATATGCATATGCTTTTTTTTTTTTCTGAGAGAGAGAGAGAGAGAGAATGAAAGCTGAGCCCAGGAAGGAGCAGAGGGAGAGACACTTTTAAGCAAGCTCCACAGCCAGCATGGAGCGCAACTCAGGGCTCAATCTCACCACCCTGATATCATGACCTGACCCGAACACTTAACTGACTGAGCCACTCAGGCGCCCCATACGTATGCCTTTTTTACGTATACTTTTTAAATGTCCCTTTTTCCTTATCATAGAAAATATATCACATAAATCAGATCAGATCTTATGTTTTTAAAAATCTTACCTTAAAGTATTTTTTTAAAGATTTATTTATTCCAGAGAGAGAGAGAGAGAGAGCTTGTGCATGAGCAAGCATGAGCAGGGGCAGGGGCAGAGGGAGAGGGAGAGCAGACTCCCAGAGCAAGGACCCCCCCGCCAAGTGCAGCCTGACCCCAGGACCCCAAGATCATGACCTGAGCCAAAACCAAGAGTCAGACACTTAACCAACTGAGCCACCCAGGTGCCAATGACCTTAGGATATTTAAACCACCAAAACTTTCATCTGTATCAGGTCATATCCCAGATGTGACAGGCAATCTATCTGCCTTTATTAGTTAGTTGTTCATGCTTGTATTTCCTTCTCTGGACAATGAACTCCTTAAGCGCAGCAACCACATATTACAGTTTACCTCCCCTAAAACCTAGCCCACACAAGACACTTAATATTTGTGAAAAGAACACATGAATAATAGATTCCTGGGGTGCCTGGGGGGCTCAGTGGGTTAAAGCCTCTGCCTTCAGCTCAGGTCATGATCTCAGGGTCCTGGGATCGAGCCCCATATCGGGTTCTCTGCTCAGCAGGGAGCCTGCTTCCCCCTCTCTCTCTGCCTGCCTCTCTGCCTACTTGTGATCTCTCTCTCTGTGTCAAATAAATAAATAAAAAATCTTTAAAAAAAATAGATTCCTAAAAAGCCTTAGTTCGTAAATTATTTTTGTACAGAGTTCTCAATAAGTCATGACTATACAGAATGGCTAAAATTAACAACACAGGAAACGACAGACGTTGGCAAGGATGCAGAAAAATAAGAACCCTCTTACACTGTTGGTGGGAATGCAAACTGTGCAGCCACTCTGGAGAACAGTATGGAGGTTCCTCAAAAAGTTAAAAGTAGAACTACTTTATGATCCAGCAATTGCACTACTAGATATTTACCCAAAGGACACAAAAAATACAGATTCAAAAGGATATATACATGCCAATGTTTACAGCAGTATTATCAACAATAGCCAAACTATGGAAATATCCCAATGCCCATCGACTGATGAATGGACAAAGATGATGTGATGTGTGTATGTATACATATATATATAAATAATGGAATATTGTTCAGCCATAAGAAGAATGAAATCTTGCCATTTGCAATGACGTGGATGGAGCTAGAGGGTATTATACTAAGCAAAATAAGGCAGAGAAAGACAAATACCATGTGATTTCACACTTATGTGGAATTTAAGAAACAAAACACACGAACAGGGAGATGGGGAAAAGAGAAGCAAACCAAGAAACGGACTCAATTATAACTGAGGGCTGATGGAGGGGAAGTGGGTGGGGGTTTGGGCTAGATGAGTGATGCATATTACGGAGGGCACTTGTGATGAGCACTGTGTGTTGTATGTAAGTGACAAATAGCTAAATTCTACACCTGAAAGTTAACACCGTACGGTAACTGGAACTCAAAAAAAACTTGGGAAAAAAAGAAGTCATGACTATAACTTGAAATTATAACAACTTTTCCATAACTTTCAAGTTACTTATGAAAAATCACATTACTTTGAAAAGTACAGTAACAACAACAGAAAAAACTAGTAAGCATAGTCCTTTAGTCAATCACCCGGGGGGCTGGGGGGATGCTACAAAGATCTCTGTTCTGTTGGCAAGCAGATTAACCATTTTCTGGCACCGGTGGTTAAGATGCCAGGCAAAGGGGAACTGAAGAACAACTGCTGTGCAGTATGAGTGATTTCAAAAATGAACTTATGCTTAATTTCCTCCAGCATGTGAGTGGGTCCTGTGCCCTTTTATCAAAGGGGTTGTGGGCAAGGCTAGAGGCATGCAAACACTGTATTTGTGACCATCTGTGAGGGGCACATGTGTGAGCCACATCAAGGATGAGACACACAGGCTCACTCCCTCCAACACAGGTTGCTTCTCCATCACACGGGGGAAACAAAGGCACCTTAGCTTCTCACGACTGCGGCATGGTCAGAGATCAGCAAAAGCATTTACTGCCCACGTTTATTAGCGACAGATAATTAGCTGCAAGATCACTGATTTTTAGAGCAGAAAGATACCCTAAAGATCATTCAAGTGTGGTGGCTTTCAAATTTTTTTAACCATAAAATCCTTTTTTATAGGAATGTATACAGAAGAGCAATACATAAAACAGAGGTCAGGGAAGGGAGGTTTGGGAACTACAAAGGAGATTCAGAGAACCCGTACAGTCCATCAGAGCTTTAGTATAAAAATCTCTAATCTAGTCACATCTTTTGGCTCTGATAAAAACAAACAAAAAACAAGTCCTGGCAAAGATATGGAGAAATTGGCACCTTTGCACATGACTGACGAAAATGTAAAATGTTGCAGTTGCTATAGAATATGTTATAGCAATTCCTCAAAAATGGAAAAGGAATTATTTTTTTAAAAAAAGCCACCACACATACAGACTACTGTATGATTCCACGTAGGTACCTACAACAGTCACATTCCGAGACACAGTGGCTTCTAAAGGCTAGGGAGGGGTAGGGGGGAAGTTGGTGTTCAATGGGTACAAACCTTCAGTTTTGCAGAGTTCTGGAGATAGATAATGATGATGGATTTGCAATAATGTGTATACATGCTCAAACGTCTCTGCACTGCATACCGGTTTCCCCTACTATCTGGAAGTAGAAGAGCATTCCCATGAAACGTTTTGTAAGCCAAGATGGTATAAAGCGAAGAAACAATTATCATTAATTTATAAGGAAAAATTTCGAACCTCCTCAGACCCAAAAAATAACCTCTCTTAGGCTCTTCTGATATCTTAGGGCGCATCTTGCCGATGCATACACAAAATAAAGGGATATAAAGCACAGGTGCTCACAGACACGGTTCAAAGCTTTGGTGGTTCCCAGAGAAGGAGCCACTGGGGCGTGCGCCGCCTCTCTAGCGGCTCGCTGACAAACAAGTGCTGAATGCTTTTTCACCTATTTTCGCAACAGCAAAATTCCTCCGTGGCTTTCCTGCAGTTACCAAAAACAGAGACTAATGTAGATCTTTCAGAAAAGCAAGGCATAATGCAAGCTCTTGGAAGGCGGGGGAAACCCACATTTAAAAATGGCTAAAATGATCCATTTTATGTTATGCATGTTTTACCACAATTAAAAACAAACAAACAAAAAACCTTTGTTCAACTCCAACACAACACTTTCGTTTTCCTGAGGAAAGAAACAGGACTAAAGCAGAAAAACCATTCACGTAAGATCACATTACGGGCAGTAGGGTTCTACCCAAAATGTAATTGTGTAAAAGGTACTTCGGTCTACAGCACTTATTCCATTAAACTCCTCAATGGCCCCTGGGGACCAAAGAACACAACTTTAGTTCCCACGGAGGGCTTGCGAAGCCCGCCAGGGAGGAGACTCCCCTCCGCTCGAGACCCACCACTCCGACGACACCGAACAGTTCCCCACCACCGAGAGGTGCACAGCCTCTGTGGCTACTACTGTCTCCCCTTCTGGCCTCTGCATGTGCTTGCCGCCTCCCCAGCTTCCCCTTGCTAAGCCTCAGTACCACACAGACTGCGTCTGAGTTTCACACATACTAAGTCCTAAGTATCACAGATACTAAGTAAGATCACTTCCCGACCTTCCCTGCCCCAGATCTTCTTAGCCTTGGGCTAGCTACGCCTCCTGTGTTCTGGTAGCAGCCCTGCACCCACCTCCCTGCTCTGACCATCTGTTTCAGCTTTGTCTTCCCTACTTCCCCACCGCAGGCTGACAAAATCTCATTCGTCTCTGTCCACTGGGCACCGAGACGCGAGCTGGCTGCGAAGCCCCCAGGAAATACTGACCCAACAAATATGGCTAGTAGGAAAGCCAAGAAGAGATCAGATCTCCTGAAGGTCCAGGGTTCTTTTCACTGGTGAAGCTGAGGGCCACCCTCACAATGTGAAAGCAATTATACTACCGGAGGTTCTTACTTAGAAAAGAATTTCACATGCCGCGGATGCAAAGAAACCACTCATTCTTCTTGAATTATGCAACAACGCCCCCCAAGTTATTCCCAACTTTCTGAGAAGGAGACAGCAGTGGAGACATGGAACACAAAAAGAAAGGTCTTTTGTTCCCCCTCCCATAGACAGCTGTTGTTCTTACAATAAGGAGGGCTCTTCCTGGCACTTTAACTTAACTTAAATCAGCCCATTAAGAATTCCTGTTTTATACCACAGTACCTACCCACTGTAAGACCTTGAGGACAAGCAATCTGCAATGGAAAAAAATTTATTTGAAGGCTATGTCCTCATAGCTCCATGACTTCCCTAGCCTCGATGGAAGGCAGGCTTAGCCAGAGAGAAATATTTTTAGACCGGGGTGCTTCAGAGCTGTAAAAATAGGCCAGGTGAAGAGCACACTTGTCAAAGCCCCGGAGTACTCCGGCCACGGGGCCAAGGAAGCATGCCAAGCAGAAGCAGGCTGGCTTTATACATTTTTGCAAACATATCACCAGATTTGAAGCAGCTTCTCCAAAGCATAACCTCAATGGTGAATATCTGAGAACTCCGTCACCTGGTACAGAGAGCTGTCCCGTGTGCCCCTACACGACAGGGGGACCAAGGGGCATCAGTATTACGTTTCCTCAGAAAACTATTCTGACTTCCTTCCAATTCCCAGAATAAATGCACCGAGTGAGCGCTCATGATGCTGACTACAGCCCAGACATTGCTGTTCCTTTGCATCAAGGCCTGCCCTTGAGCGCACTTTTGGATCCAGGGGGGAAAAAAGTCATAAATCAGGTGCATCTCTCAGAGCTGGCAATTCTGGGTTTATGATTATCTCCGATTGTGCAATCCCTTCAACCCTGCCATCAGCACGGCCTGTCTTCACTAACTTCAACAATCCAAAAAAAAGTCATTTCGTTGAGGCTTTCAACTACCACCGCCACCATAACCAGCTGGTTTTTTCTTAAAACGGTTAAATTCATTAGCTAGCTTTTTTTTTTTACTTAGATTTTTATATTTCAAAAAGTATTTCTAAAAAGCCAAAGAAATGTACCTCCATTTTCAGATGAGAAGTCTGTCAAGTATGTATTTTTTTGAAAATTCAGTAAGCATATGGATTTGGTAACGTAGACAAAAATAACTCCTCTCCCAGGACTCTCTCCTCCCATCTCCCACCAATTCCGGGAAGAAGGGGGAACAGGACATTCATCAGTATCAACAAACCAACACCTGGTTTGACCTAGCTCTCCAAGATGTTGCCATGATGAATACTTTCTGAGTAGAAGAGACAGTTACAAACCCAAACTGCTCTCTAGAAGATGAGTATGGCAATGTCTGCTAGAATGAGCGGGATTTTGCTGAAAAGGACCAATTAAGAGGCTCCCAAAACAATTCAAGTATCAATGCCTGGTCCAGGAATTACAAAGGGGAGCGCAGGGGAAAGAACATTCCTCACAGAGAAAAGTCTCAGAGCCTTTTGCAGCACAGAGGAGACTCCAACCACGACCCCAGCCTCAGAGTGTATGTGGAGGGAAGAACAACAGTGTTAGTGACCATGAGCTAGGGAAGAAAGTCGCAGGGAAAGCTGGAGGGGACAAAGGAAGGGAACTGGATGAATCACTAAGTCTTGGGAAGGGAGTTTGAGTCTATTCTTGGCAAAAAAATGGCATCAGAGCAGTCAAATAGAGATCACCAGTGAGTGATTCTAACTTCGAGTCTAGAGCCAAGGAGAGGTCAAGCTGTTACCTGTTGAACCCAGATACCCACAAAAGATCCCCCCGCCCATGGAAACCACACTTCTCTCCACAACACAGCAGAGGCCAGAGGTGCAGGCAGAATTGTGCGGACCTCGGCTTCGGGGATCAAACACCTTCAAAGGCAGTGAAGAGAACTGAGATTTAGAGAAGTCATCCCCGGACTGATCTCACAAATCTACACGAACGCAACATTTACCGGACAGTTACCACAGACCGCGCTGGTGAAGTCTCCTCAGCTCTTTGCGCGGTTAGCTCTCCCAGGACCGGGCGGCAAGTATCCTTGATCGCAGGTAAGGAAAGAGGCAGAGAGGGGTTAAGTGACTCGTCTAAGGCTCCTACGGCAAGGACAGGTGGGGCTGGGGGCCGGGCTCTGGGAGGCACCTCACACCCTGCTCACTTTCAAGTGCTGGACCACCACTCACGAGAAACGACTGCACCGTTCGCATACCCAGGCAGACACGGGAGAGAGAGCAGCAGTCTCCCTGTGGGCCCCGGAGAGCTAGGCAGTGAGGGGTGTGCCTAAGGCAGACGAGGGGAGAAGACAGAAGTGGGAGGAAGGGAAATTAGAAACTCAAGCAAGGGGCAGGGAACAGTGAGGCTGGATCTAGCACACCGTGGAGAAAACCCAAAACCTGACTGACTGAGGTGCCATTTCTCCTCTACAATGGCCAAACGTATTCTTTGGCATTCTTTTTTTGCCTGTTAGCCCCACGTCTTCTACAGTATCTCCAGCCCCACCCCAAGTCCAATGTCTAACATGCCGACAGGGGCTGGTTTTGCTGTCCCTAATATATCATGAGGATCCGAGAAGAGCCCAGGAAAGACGCGAGCAACAACACAAGAAAGGAGGGTAGAGCTTCCTGACAAATGTATCCCATACCCTTAAGGAGGGAATTAACACCAGAATGAAAACATTCCCTCCATAGAGAACACTCAGAAGGACAGCTTAGTGCCAGGTAACTGCGCCAGTTCCCCGTGATCTTGAAACTCTTCCCAGGCCACTGCCCTGTTTGCAAGCGCAGTTCAATGGAGACATATTCACTGGAGCAAAAAATAAACAAATAAAATAAAGTTAAACAATACAGAGCAGTTGTGACCACTCTCCTATTCAGCTTCAGAAAATTCAGAGTTTGAGGCATGAACAAATTCAGTGGCTGGGGAGAAAAAAAGCTCTCAGGTCCGCTTGAGTCTTATCAGGCATCACAAAGTAACATGGCTTAGAATGTTCGCCCTCCCATACCCCAACTTTGTTTTAATAGTCTAAGGAGCCCCCCCAGAAGAAATGTGTACTTTTTGTTTCTTTACAGGGGGAAAAAAAAAAGCTTTGGGTGAGAAGAATCAGGCCTCGAGCCCCTTCCAAACTTTCTCATTTCCTCAAAGAAGTAGAGTGCACTAAAGGTAAGGTTGTACCAGGAGCCCTGAAGAATCCAGCTTCTGAAATGGCCATTCCCAGGGAGCCTCCTGGCTCCCTCACCCCGGCCCAGTAACTTGAGGAAAGCTATGAGCTCTCTGGGTTCCTCAGATGAAAAAAAAGGCAACGAACAAAGCAAAGTTCAGAAAGGACTCATTCAATAAATGGGAGAAATGCAGAGCTAGTAGCTTTCTTCCTTTTCTCCCCACCTTCACAGAACAAAAAACAACCTGCCCCTCACTCAAGGGTCATTTAATGCTATAAGCTTCTTTGCTGGCCTAAGTATTCGGTAAAGCTAAATTGGTAATCAGAACATGTCAGAAGTCTGTAATGGACAAAAACACAAGTTAACCTTACTAAATATTAACCTGCAGTCTAAGGGATTTTTTTTAATTTAAAACAAACAAAAAATGACAGGCAAAGTAGATGCTCTAGGAGAATACACATGTACAAATGGCCTGTGCTCTGATCAAATGTAATGAAGCACAACCTCACTTACCTGAAACTGTTAAATTGCTTGAGAAACGTGTCAGGCTCCCACAAAACCTAGTCAAGAAAATTCTTTTATCCTACTCAGCATGAAGTGGGACACATGGCAAAATGATACACTTTACAAAAAACTAAAATTATAAATGGAACTACACCCTGAATAAAATTCAGACTACTTCAGAAAGAATTCAGGAAAGTGAAGATAAAGGCAGAGCTGAAATGCGAGTTTGTGCTTGTGTTTCTAGGGCTTTAGTGAGGATTTACCATGGCTGGGGAGGATAGTAAAAAGTACCTTCCCTCCTTTCAGAGGTCCATTAGCAAACCAACCACAGTATCAACCGGCAATTGTGTTCAAGATTAAGTAAGTTGGAACCAAATCATGACCAATATTCTCCATCTAAATAATACAGTCCTACCTCTGCAGCAACAGTCAGAGCTGGGCGTGGATATGAGAAGGTCAAATGGACAAGGATTAATATATGATGAAGGTAAGTATTTGTAAAGGCAGCTAACATTCTGTGAGCTCTGAGTGCCAAGCACTGTGCTAAGTGCTTGACATATGCTAATTCACTCAATCCTCTCCATACTCCTACCAGGCCAGCATTAGTATTAGTCCTACTTTGGAAATAAGTAAACTGAGGCCAGAGGCTAAGTAACTTTCCCATATTAACACAGCCGGCATGTGAAGCTGGGTCAGCACAAAAATCATCCAATTCCCCATACTGAACTTGTCCCATTCTCTACTCAAAACACATCAACTAATTCTTCAGGGACACTCAATCAGCAAAACAGATTTACCCAGTGCCAAAAACCTTCGGTCAAGGAGCATAAAGAATGAGGTGATACTGCGTAGGACTGCATGCCACAGGGCACAATGCAAAAACGGATCCGCTAAACCGCCCAAAACATCAGCGAAATCAACCAGGGGCACCCAGAGATGTTCTACAGGAAAGCACGGTTTCTCTCTACAGGATTAAAGCTGTCACCTGAAGCGGGTGAGGCTCTTCTAAACCTCGTTATGTAAGAATGGAACTATGTTCCTTATGAATATCCACTACTTAGACTTTTGGTCTTTTTTTTTTTCCCTGAATCCCACATCCAACTTGGGGCTTGAACTCACGACACTGAGATCAAGAATTGCGCTCTGCTGACTGAGCCAGCCAGGCACCCCTAGACTTCTGGCGTATTTATCAGTTTTCAGAATGACAATTCCGTTGTTTCCAACTAGGGGGCTCAAAAACATTTTCCGCCTTAACTCTGAAAAGGCACTCCCTGCTCCAACTACTCAAGGATTTGACCCACAAGTACGTGTTGCCACCAATGTCAGTGATTTCTCCCCACCCCTTTGTCAAGTGACTGCTCCATCACCACACCCACAATTTTAGGTGCTACCTCTGTGCCCTTTCATGCAACGTAACACCCTTTTTCATGGTATCCAATAATGGATACAGCCTTCCAAGAACTGAGCAATCCCATTTTGTACAAAAGTTGAGGTGATGCTTTCTACATAGTTTCTAATCTTCTTCCACTGATGTCTTCAAGGTACTGTCCATTTCCTATACTGTTATTGGAGGCTCAAGCCCTAATAACTTGTCACCAAGATGCTGTTGAAGTGTTTTAAAGCCAATACATTATTTTACACCTGCCTGCAATAAATCTCACTCTCATAACCTTGGGAGATTTTGGTGGAGCAGGAGGAATATAAGTGTGCTCAAGCTAAGCTCTCTCCGAGTATCATATGGTATAACATGTGAAAATTTTAGGTTAAAGGGACTCCTCCTCACATGTAACAGATTACGGGAACACCATAACCTAGCAGCCAGGGTATCCATACAACAAAAAGGGCAATGTAAGTCCAAAAACACGATCTTAGAAGAAAAAAAGGAAAGACTCTAATAAGTCAGATGGATAAAAACATTTTTTAAAATACTGATTTTAAGAGAAAATGTGATAAATATGCTGCAAAAAAATCTGCAGGGAGGGAGAAATAAAATATATATAAAAAAGACTTTTTTTTAGAGAGAGAGGGAGGGAGACAAGGAGAGGGAGGAGAGGCAGAGGGAGAGGAAAAAAGAGAATCCTAAGCAGGCTCCACACTCAGCACCAGGTGGGGCTTGAGGTCAAGCCTGAGGTCAAGACCTGAGCCAAAATCAAGAGTCTGACTTAACCACCTGAACCACCCAGGCACCCCAAAAGATTTTTTTAAAAAGCAAGCATGGAAGTGTGGGCTTGGCTGCAAACAGACACTGAAAAAATGAAACCTTCTTGACTGTAGCCACTGCACTCTAGTACTCCCTTAAGAAAAACCTGATAACGGCCTCCCCCCACCCCCTCAACAATACAAGCTGCAAAGGGCTGGAACTCTAAGAATAAAGTCAGCTAAGAAAATCACAGTTCTCCAGTATGAGCCGGAAAGTAAGCACTAAAAATTAATTAACTAATTAATTAAAATAAAATAAAAGTATCACAGTATCCAGGTAATCAGTTGCACAACTGACCCCGTATTGGGGTCAGGGAAGAGTCCTGAAGATGAACAATGAGATTAGACACTCTTCCCGGGCCCTCAGCCACTCTACTTCCACTCCCCCCAGACCCTAAACCGAGCTGTTCTTTGCAAAAAGGGTAATAGGTCAAAGTTGCCTGGCCAACGCGCTTGCAGTTGGAGGAGTCCCAGGGCCTCACAAGCTTCGATTAAGTGACTTTACAAAGTGCTACCAAAAGGATGACTATTATTATTCTTTGCAACCCACAAGCAAAGGAAACACATGGCGGGGGCGGGGAAGAGGGATCATTTAGAAGAGCAGAAAACGGCTCTGACAAAGACTGTAGAGTTATAAAACAAGACTTATTAAAAACAAAACTAACTGATCGCAGTCCGGTTCTCGGAAGCAAATTCGCTCTAAGCCGAGCAGCCAGGGAGCATGTTATTCCTCAGTATTGTACACATATAATAATACTATTTTCTCTGCACGGCCCGATTCCAAAGTGCATTCAGAAACACTTTCCACGGAGCCTTCGTCGGACCCTGGGTCAGCTGGAATTTAGAGACCAGGAACCTGAGGCTCAATCCAAGGACATTCGTTCTCTGGGGGAGTGGAGGAGAGTCAGGCCCAGACTCGAGACTTTTCAACTGCACGGGTGAGGGGCGCGGTGGCATTTCCCCCGGTTCCCGCGGACGCTGGCCTCCCCGCGGGGCAGCCACGCCGGGTCTCCACTGGCCAGGGCCAGCGTGGGAAGCGTGCGCAGCAAATCGAGCGGGGTGCGCTGCCCGCCCCGCCGCTCACCTGGGCGATGCCGGCGCCCATCAGCCCGCCGCCGATAACCGTCACGTGCTTGACGATGATTTTCTTCGCCGAGGCTGAGGCAGTGGACGAGGAGGACACAGAGCGCACGAACTGCCGCGTTACGAAAGCCATGCTGCAGAGACAAAAGCGGCGACACCGATAAGACGCAGCGAAGTTATTCCGGGCACAAGCACTAGCAGTGAGCTGACCTCTGGGGGCGGAGGCCGAAGCCGCCCCTCCGTCCCGCCCGCCCCCGCGTTCAGGGACGTCACGGACGGCGGGGGGGTGGAGACTCGAGGTGCGCCCCGCCCATTGGCCCGGGCTGGCGGGGGACCCCGTTCGAACAGCGCAGCGCGGCTTCCGGTCCGACGTGGGCGGGCGCGGCTACGGCCTGCAGGCAGGGAAGGAGGCGTGGTCGCAGAGGCGTCGGGTCGGGGACAGAGCGCGCGGGGGCGATAGAAGGTGGGCTCGGTGTGGTCGCGGGGTGGGGCTTGGGCTCTCCGGCCGTGCCGGCCTCCCTCGGAAGGGGCGCGAGCTGCTCTTGAGTTGAAGTACGTGCCATTACGTAGTTAAATCCTCGCTCTTGATGCTTGCGCGAATTTCGGCGCTGAATACAGACATGCAGCTTCGCTGTGGTGATTCTTCTAATGCGGTGGATCTTGATCGTTTCTGCAGAAACGGAAGGAAACAAACTGCTCACACCCAGAACAAATGGCGAAGAACCCGTGAGTTGTAACACAGAGAACAGGCCCGCGGGAGGGAAAGGGAGTTGACCTTTAGTTACCCATTTCAACGTCAGACGTCTGCCAATGCAGGGAAAGTGGACAGTTGAAGGTCAAAAGGCAGCCATTGTGAAGTACATAGAAAGCATGGGGAAATAATGCCTTTCCAAATAATCTAAGATTTGGATACCAATTAGGTCAATCTTCTCATTCATGTAAATGATTTCTGGTTACTGTACAGAATCTTTACTATTTTAAATGCATAATAAGAACCCACAAACACACCATACAAAAACCGGCCTCTCCTATCAGAAGTAACCCATATAGCGAATCCTGTGTTCGCCATTCCTTTGCTTTGATCTCATTTTTAGATCTAATTCTGTAAAATTATCGGAGAAGTGCTGTTGCTCAGCGCTCTGTTAGGATTGGAACAACACTAGGATCACTACTGCTTAAGGAGACGGCGTTACATCCAAGTAACTAAAGTCCATTGAGTGCTAGAATGTAGCAAATACAAAAGCGAGTGGGACTAGAAATGGAAAAGAAAGATTACACAGAGAAACCTCGTAACTTGAAAAACAACAAAGAAGAGAGAATTCTAGGCAGAAGCAGCAGCACACGCAAAAGCAGAAACAAGAAAATATTGCAGGAGGGGGCGGAGAAGAATTAGGTGTGGTTAGAAGTAAAGCTAGGATGGTGTATTAGGAGGAGGCATGGATGTTTCTTGAGGTAGATTTTGACTTTCGGTTCTCATTTACAAATTGTGTCTAATGCAAGGCCAGACATCCAAACATACTCTAATTAACACTGTCTCAATAAACGCTCTCTAATTAAAATGTGTGTAAGGTAAAACAGTGCCCAAGGATGCTACACTTTCAGATCTATGATCTGTTTTCCTCTGGAAAGAATAACCTTTGCCATGTTTTTATTGGCTCTCAAATCTGAGGCTGTCTGTATTAGCTAAAGGTGTTATGTAAAGAATAGAGCACAGCAGGTGGCGTCACGAGTCCTGGCTCTGTCACCTGTGTGCACTATGACACTTGCAACACTTGCTCTCCCTGGGCTCCAGCGTCCTTGTCTATCAAAGGAAATGGCCGGCTACCTTCCCAGCTGTTCCATACCAAGACTCTATCCCCAGTTTACAGTCTTCTTGATGTGGGAAACAAAGGCAGAAGAGAAATGATTGAACTTCCTTACTACCCACAGCCCATGGACAAGTCCTTGAAGCAGGCAGAGTGACATTCCTCTAAGGACTCAACTGCCTCGATGTTAATATTTTTGCTAAGGGCAAAGGGGAACCTTAGCCTGACCCCAGGATCCTGTAAGTCTATTTTTTTTTAAAGATTTTATTTATTTTTGTGAAAGAGAATCTACTTTAACATATAAAAATTCCTTTAGAAATTTCCATTATCTCTAAACCTCCCAAGATATATGTTGGCAATCGTCGCCCAAGTCCATGGCCCACCGATATGGATCTGAAGGGTCTCATGACTAAGGGTTTATTAGAAGGTAATAAATGACCTTTTCTAACAATAGCTAGCCCCCTCAATGTCCTGGAAACCTTGCTTCCAAAATGCCGTAGAGAGTTACACTCTCCCTAAACCCCTCCCAAGTTGAAAGTATGTAATGGGCCATTCCTCATGACCCCAGTGCAGCTCTTTCTGGCCATAGGTCCTGTCCCCGTGCTTTAATAAAACCACCTTTTTGCACCAAAGACGTCTCAAGAATTCTTTCTGGGCCGTGGGCTTCGAACCCTAACGTCTTTACTACATGATTCCACTCCATCATTTCCATCATTTCCACCCCAGCCCCGTCCTAATCAAGTGACAGTTACGATAGAATCGTTCTTTTACCAAGACTGCGAGTCTTTTCCCAAGTGTGGTCTTGGCCTTTCAAGCATCCAGTAAGGATTTCTGTGGTCCCTGACTGGCACCTTCACCCCGTTCTTGGGAGTCCCGCTTCATTTCTCTCTACAGAAAGAGAGGGGTTCTGGGAAGCATGACCCTGCTCACTGAACCAATTCGAAGACAGCAAAGGGAAGAAGGACTGGCACAGAGAATGGAGGGATGACTGCTTTTATTTTTGTCTCATAAATGGATCATCGTAATACTTAAAAAATATATATCAAAGAAGCATTATTTACAGATATACATGGGGGAGGACCCGAAGAGTGGCAGAAGCAGAGAGGACAGTAGGTCCTTCAGTAGTGTTGCAACTGCTCTCCATAGGGGAATGCGAGGGACTGTGGAAGGGGTTAGCTTGGGGTTGCGCATCAAGGTGTCTGTGGGGTGTCACAGGTGTAGCAGCTAACATACTTAGTGAATGCTCAATTTGCTAGACTCTTTGCTGACCGCATGTTTTTGCTCTTCACCAGTGTGCTAAACTACTTCATCATGAGGGAGATATTACAGCAGAGTAGTGAGGGTGAGTAGAAGGTTAATCAAGCAGAAGAAGAGTTATAAGGATGTTCCAGACAGAGAGAAAGACGTATCTGTAGATCGTGAAGGAACACAGAAGAGAAAGTGATCTGGAAATACAATTAATATAGAATAACCATAAAGCTGAGATTGGAAGGTGGCAGGGGCCAGATCAGGGTGGACCTTTTTATGAGAGTGGTGGTCACAATTACATTTAAATTTTTATTTAGAAATAATTACAAAATCGTGGAAAAATTACAAGAATAAGAATAATGCAAAGAAACCCATATACCCATACTTACCTGTTATTACTATTTTATACATTTGCTTCATCTTTTTTTTTTTTTTTAAGAGAGAGAGAGACCAAGCAAGGGACAGAGGGAGAGGGAGAGAGAGAGAATCCCAAGCAGGCTTCCTGCTCCCCACAGAGCCCAAAGTGGGGCTCAATCCCACGACTCCAAGATCACAACCCAAGCCAAAATCAAGAGACCCATACACAACTGACTGAGCCACCCAGGTGCCCTTGCTTTATCATCTTTTATCTTCCCTATTATCTATGTCTACCTCTCTACATAGCTATATCTATCCATGATATTTAAGATATGTATAATATGTAGCGATAGATATATACTTCCTGAGCCATTTGTGGGTAAGTTACACATATCATGGGTTCTTCATCTAGTATTTTAGTGTATATTTCCTAAGAATAGGGTGGTTCTCTTACATAACCATAGTGCAGTTGTCAACAGTGGTAAATTCAATATTGTTACATTTCTATCTAATTGAGCACCAGTATTTCAATTTAGTTAATTGATCCAATAATATCATTTATAGATTGTTTTTTTCCTTCTAGTATTGAATCCAATCCAGGGTCAGATATGGCATTTTCACCTCTCTCTCTCTCTCTTTCTTTCTTTAAATAACAGATTTATTGAGGGTTTAGTTAATTTGTTTTTATTTTTATGTTTAGGCATTGGCTTTGCCATGAACACTGTGTTTGTGTACAAGGAAACTACATAAAGGACTTAGATATCTTTTGGAGAAATCTTTTTTTTTTGTTTGTTTGTTTTTAAAGATTTTTATTTATTTATTAGAGAGCAAGAGACTGAGAATGAGAGGGGAGAAAGTCAGAGGGAGAAGCAGACTTCCCGCAGAGCCGGGAGTCCGATATGGGACTCGATCCCGGGACTCCGGGATCATGACCTGAGCCGCGAAGGCAGTTGCTCAACCAACTGAGCCACCCAGGCGCCCTGGAGAAATCTTTTAAAAACCATAATAATTGATGACTCACGACTCAGCCTTTGCATATCAGGTGGGAAGAGAGTCGCTAAACAAATTCAGACTTGAAAAAATACAATGAGGACTAATGCTCCCAAACAACATTATGGGAGAAGAACAGAATTTAGTGTCATCTTTTAGAATTAGAAATGTCAAATTGGTATATTCCTTGTGGAAAACTTTCTTTTAAATGAAGCACACTAGTACATAAAGAAAATCTGAGTAGTAAGACCAAATAAGAAGAAACTGTAGGATATACAACCTTCAATAACATTCTTACAGTTGTATTTGTAATTTAATCATAAAAACATTTGAGAATTACAAACCGTGTTCTTCTAGTCTGTTTGATTTGACATTCTAAAATTCCTTTATACCATATGTCATTTTTTCTTTAAAAGAAAACTGCAACTAAATTTGAGCCATCCTTGCAAGATATATTTTGCATTATGAATATGTTCACATGATATGTCTGAGACTAACTTCACAATAAATCAATGCAGAATGGGGATGATGGAAAGTAGGTTGGGTCTAGATGAAACAAGATTTGTGCTTGACTTCTGTAGGTAGTGTCCATAATAAAAAAATAAAAACAAGAAAAGAGGAAAAGTGCATGTGATATTGAAATGTGTTCAATTTCGGTCACTACTTTTATTTGCTTGTATTGTGAAATATGTTTTTTTTGTTTTTAAAGATTTCACTTCATTTCATTTTGACAGAGAGAGAGATCACAATAGGCAGAGAGGCAGGCAGAGGGAGAGGGGGGGAAGCAGGCTCCCCGCTGAGCAGAGAGCCCCAGGCGGGACCCGATCCCTGGACCCCGAGATCATGACCTGCGCTGAAGACAGAGGCTTTAACCCACTGAGCCACCCAGGCGCCCCGTGAAATATGGTTTTAAAATTTTCATCTTGGTTCCTGGACAAGATCATTTCAATTATCCTTTATGTTAAACACAATGTTTGGCCTAAATGTTAAAAATGTTTTATCAGGGGCACCTGGGTGGCTCAGTGGGTTGAAGCCTCTGCCTTTGGCTCAGGTCATGATCTCAGGGTCCTGGGATCGAGCCTCTGCTCACCAGGGAGCCTGCTTCCCCCCCTCTCTCTCTGCCTGCCGCCCTGCCTACTTGTGATCTCTCTCTCTCTCTCTCTCTGTCAAATAAATAAATAAAATTTTTAAAAAAAGTTTATCAGAGAGATTATTTATTATTAAAAAAA
>CM052800.1:79732286-79912844 GCA_028533885.1 Nasua narica | reverse complement strand
GATGTCCATCACCAGATGAATGGATAAAGAAGAGTGGTATATATATTCAATGGAATACTATGCAGCCATCAAGAGAAATGAAATCTTGCCATTTGCAACGATGTGGATGGAACTAGAGGGTATTATGCTAAGCGAAATAAGTCAGAGAAAGACAATTATCACATGATCGCTCTGATATGAACAATTTGAGAGGCAGGGCAGGGGGTTGTGGGGGGTGGGGAAGAGAAATGAAACAAGATGGGATGGGGAAGGAGACAAACCATAAGAGATTCCTAAACTCACGAAACAACCTAAGGGTTGCTGGAAGGTGGGGGGGTAGGGTTATGGACATTGGGAAGGGTATGGGCTATGGCAAATGCTGTGAAATGTGTAAGCCTGATGATTCACAGACCTGTACCCTGGGGCAAATAATACATTGTATGTTAATAAAAAATTAAAAAAACCCATGAAATTCAAATTTTAGGGTTTATAAATAAAGGTTACTAGAGCACAGCCAGTTAATGAGCCACTGTAATTCAGTTACTTATGGTCTGTGGCTGCTTTTGCACTAAAATGGCAGGGGACTTGCAGCAGGGATTGGAGGTAGGAGAGAACACTTTCTCTGCCAGGGTCCAAACCAAGACAGACACATTTCCTTGTTTTCTTTAGCTGGTGGCCAGGTTTGTCGGGTGTTGTCAAATTCAATCTTTCACTCAAAGTGAAGCTCTTCAAGAGACCTCTCTTTATCTAGAGGCAACTTTTCATCTTGTGTGAAACAAGGTCATATCTCCCTGCCCTCACTCCATCTACTCCACATCTTTGTCCAAGGGGTCGCTAAACCCAAGTGTGCCCAGAGCATTTACTTTCTGTTTTCTGAGGGAGTGGGTGTGGTGATAAGGAACTGGTCTAACTATATTTTATATGCATTTCAAACTCAGTGGCTCATCCCTGTCTCCTGTAATCACTGGTATCTTCAATTCCTGAGACTTTTTGGGGTTCCACAGGGTAAACTGTCTCACCCTCCACTAGTATACTCCCCTCCGCCATGCAGACACTTAGGAGTGGTCATCCTCCATTCTATGAAGTCCTTGGCCAATCCTAGCTCTACTTTTTGTCTTCAAATGTTGTGGTGCAGGATTGTAGATTCACTTCACCATGGACAGAGTGTGTGCTTCTATTAAAAGTCTGTCCGGTTTGGTCTGTGGTTATCAAGACAAAGAAGAAATGGAAATGTCTTAACCATTCCTGAAACTAAAACTCTCCCTTTATTCAATAAAGCCCCATAAACTATTTTTTTTTTTTTAAGATTTTATTTATTTACTAGAGAGAGAGAGAGACTGAGAATGAGAGGGGAGAAGGTCAGAGGGAGAAGCAGACTTCCCGCAGAGCCGGGAGTCCGACATGGGACTCGATCCCGGAACTCCAGGATCATGACCTGAGCCGAAGGCAGTCGCCCAACCAACTGAGCCACCCAGGCGCCCCCCCATAAACTATTTTTTGGGCAACCACACCTTAGTCACTCTTCCTGCAATTAACCGTGGCCAAGTCTCACTGATTCAACATTCAGACGCTAAGTGTTGTTGGGTCCCCTTCTTTTTCCTCACTCCAAGATTTGACACTAATTTTAACTGCCGTCTAATTTAACATACCACATATGACATCTTTGCTTTGTCCTATTTCTCAAGAAACTTTCTTTTTCTTTTTTTTTTTTTTTAAGATTTTATTTCTTTATTTATTTATTAGGAAAGAGAGAGAGAAGGTCAGAGTGAGAAGCGGACTCCCCATGGAGCTGGGAGCCCGATGTGGGACTCGATCCCGGGACTCCGGGATCATGACCTGAGCCGAAGGCAGTCGCTCAACCAACTGCGCCACCCAGGGGCCCGAAACTTTATTTTTCTTTTATTAGGTCTTTATTTTTTATTTATTAGGCCTTCAGTCTGTATCATCTACTATCTTTTAATATCTACTATGCATTTGTATTTTAAACATATTTTACCTAGTAAAATGCTTCTTTTCTAACAGTTTTTCAGTATTTATGCAGAGTCCTCTATGTGCCAGTTACTAAAGGCATATAGATTAAAAAGATACCTCTTTTTAAGATGTTAGTCTTCTGAGGACCTAGATCACCCAACACTCCATATACACTGTTGTATGTCAGACTGTACTGAAATTACATATTGTATTGGATGCTGTATGTTGGATTGTACTGAGTCGGAATATATGCTATCAAATGTGGCACTGTTGGGATGTGTTGTCTTGAATGTTTTATGTTGGACTGTACTGAAGTTGCATAGTTGGAGTGTGCGGTATTGAATGTTTGAGGTTGGGCTGTATTGAATGCTACGCTGTTGGGATGTATTGATTGGAGCTGTAATGTAGACAAAGGAAGGAGCACCATGTCAGCTGAGGGCAGGTAGTGCTTCTCTGAAGAGAGGACATGTGAACAGATGTTGCGTTTGTAAATAAAGGTGTGTATGAAGGCACATTTTAGAAAAATAAATAACTTGAGCAAAGCTAAAGAGGATGTTTCAAGAAGGGCTAAATGATCTTTAGAGGGAAATCAGGTTAAAATAAGGCAAGGAGATGGGGAGAACCTACTCAGAAGTGACTAATATTTGAGGATTGGGACATCTGACAAGTTGACAGGTATGAAGTGCAAGACAGAAGAGGTGACCAAAGAGACCGTGCCTGAGAATGTTAGGATGAGCAGCATGGACAGAATTAATGGCCTCAAGGTTCCAAACTTCACAAAACACTCATGTTTTGGAGCCAGAATGGCTTAAGGTCTTAGGAATGTCTAAAAGAGGTTTAGGCACTTCCTACAGTTGCTGACCTCTCCATTCCTAGCCCTGAAAAGCATTGGTATTCGTGGATATATACAAGGGCTTCATTTCAAGGAGGAAAATAACACTAAAACATAAAAATGGCCCCAAAGCAAAAATCAGGACTCTCCTTGTTGAGAATGACAAAAATATATCCTTAAGTAGTTTTGGCAAAAAAGCTAACTAGGCCGTGGAAACAAAAACCAGGAACAGCTGGGTGTTATCAGCTCAGAGAAAACTAAAGGCCACACAATACTCTCTCCCTGCTCCTACTTTTCACTATTTTCTTCCTGGCTTCATTGTTTCCCACTGCAAACCAGCTTTTCCAAGCATCAGGAGCTATTTTGGGATTCCTAATCTCCCGTTTTCCCCAGTAGAGAGAAAAGGCCAGACTGAAGTTGAAAAATGCTAGAGGAGCTTTCAAATGCTTCAATCCAGTATCCCATGATGATATTTGGAATACCTGAAGTTTATTTTGTGATTTGAGGCTTCCGAACTATGCCATGAAAATCAATTCTTGAGTTCTGTGCCCAGCCTACAGACTAGCCACTGGTACAGAGAGGTAAGATAATCTGATCAAGTCATCTTTGATCTGGGTCTGTTCCTTGACTAATCACTGTGGCCAGAGAGGGGAGTTCATAGAAAGATAGGGCACCTCATGTTCCAACCACAGTTAGTGGGTACAAATGGGTGGTGAAGACAAAGAGTTCCTCAGAGGGGAGTGCTTTTCAGAGGAATAAGTGGTAGATAGTTGAAACAAAAAGCCACTTAAACCAAATACAGGATAGGTTAAAAAGACTGTGATACAGTCTCTCACAAAGGAATGTTGTACAGCTCTTATGATCTTTGCAGGAGAACACTGACTAATGTGGAAACATACTCAAAAAATTTAAGTGACAAAAACAATGTGAATATGATTCCATTTTAAAGAGGCAAATACATTTTTTAAAAAATACATGTACAATGTGATGAGTACTGGGTATTATATGCAACTGATGAATTACTGAACACTACACCTGAAACTAATGATGTACTATATGTTGGCTAATTGAATCTACAGTTTTAAAAAAGGGGAAAAAATACATGTACAAATAGAAAAAATACTAGAAGGTTGCCACAGGCTGAATGTTTGTTGCTCTCTCCAAGTTCCTATGTTAAATCCTAACGCCCAATGTGATGGTATCTGAAGTAAGGTCTTTGGGAGGAGATCTAAGTCATGAAGGTGGAGCCCTCATGAATGAAATCAGTGTCCTTATAAAAGAGGCCCCAGAGGTCTCCCTTGCCCCCCTTCCACCATGTGAGGTTACACATGGCCATCTGGGAACCAGGAAGTGGGCCCCCACCAGACACCGAGTCTGCTGGGGCCCTGATCTTGCATTTCCCAGCCTCCAGAACCGTCCAGAAATAAATTCTATTGATGATAAACCACCCAGCATGGTACTCTGTTAATGCAGCTCAAATAGGCTGAGACAAAGGCAATATATAAAAATGTCAATAATGGCTATCTCCAAATAACAGTGATCATAGATGATTTTCAATTCTTTTTGGAAAGAATGGAAAGGAATTCTTTTTTTCCTTTTCCATGTTGTAAGTTTTTTTTTTTTAAGATTTTATTTATTTATTTGAGAGAGAGAGAGAGAGAATGAGAGGGGAGAAGGTCAGAGGGAGAATCAGACTTCCCGCAGAGCTGGGAGCCCGATATGGGACTCGATCCCGGGACCCGGGGATCACGACCCGAGCCGAAGGCAGTCGCCCAACCAACTGAGCCACCCAGGTGCGCCGCCATGTTGTAAGTTTTATAGTAATAAACATACACTAAAGTAAAAATATTTAAATTACATTAAAGTTAATGCAATTTACATTTATCACACATATGTTTTCTTCCTCCTGAAGCAGAGAAGGTGCTATCCATCTACTGATTATATTCGTCCGTTCTTTCCGTGAGGTCAGAGAAATGTTCCTCTTGGTGGGAATTCAGGCCTTCTTGATAAGAGTACACAACGATTTCAAATACCTATTTTACGGCACTTACTACAAAATTTGGTTATACTGCTTTCCTCATTCATTTTTAAATTCCTCAGATGAACTTTCATTTTCTATCTTCATTTCCTAATTTCATTTTGCATCATGTTCCCCTTTAAAATAGTCAATACTGACTGGTCTATATTCTACTTTTAAACTTCTTCCAAATTTCCTTTTCCTTTCCATTTTTATGGCTCTGCAGCTTACTTTCACTCTTGCTCAAAGTCTCTAGCAATCTTTTAACATTAGAAAGGATCTAATTTCTATCAACAAGGAAATAGATAAATCAGCTAACAAAAACTGGAAGTAGAAAGATACTTTAGAGGCACCTGGGTGGCTCAGTCAGTTAAGCATCTAACTCTTGATTTTCAGCTCAGGTCTTGATCTCAGGGTCGTGAGATTGAGCCCCCACACAGGGCTCCATGCTGGTTGTGGAGATGGGTTAAGAATCTTCCCTCTCTCCCCCTGCCACCCCCTACTCCCTGATCTCATGTGCACCCTCCCAAATCAACAATTAAATAACATATGTAAGTTTTTAAAAAACATACCAATAGAAGCTCTGTATTGTTTATGAATCTGAAGCAAATCTGAATGGTAAATAAATGAATTTATATTGCTCTCTGAACTTCCTATTTGAAATAATTTGTAATAAAAATGTGATGTGCACAAACCTTCTTAGAAGAAAGTGACCACACTTAGAGTAAAGTACTCTTTTGGTAGCCTTGGCTCTGACTTGGTACCTTTATTCTCTATTCCTGCTCAGGAAAAGAATCAGATAGATTAATGAATATGATGGCCATGGCTAATGTGAGATATCTTTATGTCATATCTAGTTCACTATAGTTTTCATGGGCCTAAAAAGAACATCAACTTGTCTAAGCATGATATTTTGAAAAATTCAAATATAAACAAAATAAACAACCTCCCACATTCTAGAACTTTTTGGCAATGTGTTGTCAACTCCTGCCTGTGCACATCACTGTTTATGAAACGGTCATTTCTCTGCTAGTCTTGCAACTTTAGCAGCAATATTCTCCAAAAATATCTCGTAATCAATAATGTTATTGACCTCTAATTCCCAATACCATTTCTCTTTCTCCTATACTCTACATATCTCTTTCCTAGGCAACTTCACATTTTATAATTCTACCGTTGGAAACAGTAGTCAAAGGTATCAGGTATCTGGGGCAGTCCTCAAATCTTGCTAAGCCAAGTAGCTCAGCCTTTAGCTTCCATGACTTCTCTTCTTCAGGCTGATAGCTTCAGGGTATTCATTTCTTGATGTATAGTCTGCTCAGAATTTGTCTGGTCCTTCCTCCTCTGAGGGACATCTTGAAATAAACTCACATTCTCCCCTTTTATTCTTCAGCCTTGAAAAATTTCCGTTAAAAAAATTCCTCAGGGAAAAAAAATTCCTCAGCTATCTCCATTTTCCTATTCAGATGATCTGTTCTCTACTCTAGGTTAACCCCACAAGCATTTTCTTTGTGACCTGTGGTTCATCCTTCACCTTCTCCTGTCCATCACCTTCACCAGCCACAGTATTTTTCACAGCCCCATGATCCAACACACATCTATTAGAATACCAGAGCAGTATCACCTAAAAAATCCTGTCTCTTGTGGGAATGAATATTTTGAGATGCTGAAACACCAAGTTACCCCAGGTTCCCAGTCCCTTTCAACATAAAGGATCTGATAATAAGTTGTGACCCAACTAAAACTTAGAAACTGTTTATTACAGATTTTTGAGCAAACCATAAACCCACCAAGAAGGACCTCAAAGAAGAAAATCTAACTCATGCCTTTAAAAAAATCCAGAGGAAAAGATAGACAAAAAAATTACAAAAAATTTAAAAAAAATTTTTTTAAATAACCAAAAAAATTATAATATAATGTGGTAAATGCATCAACAGATGCTTATAAGTACATTTTCACTCATTTCTTGATTACCTACTTGTACCAATTAAGTGGGGAAACAGTGGTTCACAAGACGAACCAAATCTTTGCCCTCACAGAGTTTATATTCCATTGGTAGGTGGGGCTGGTAGTAACGTAAATATTTCCACGGTGTTTAGTGAGTGAAATATGAATGAGACAAAATAAGTTGTGATATTGGGCAGTGTCTAAAATAGGACTGAAAGATGACAACTGGCCTGAGAGAGGATAAGGAGTCCGTTAAAGTGAAAAGTTACTCCACGTCCAAGGACAACAAAGCCAGCACCGGGAAAGAGTCAGGAGCTTGGCAGGAATCTACTTAATTTTTCTAGAGCAGGTTGAAATATACAAGTAAAGGCAGAATGGAGAGAGCTAAGTCAGAAAGACAGGCAGGGACCAGGTCATTCGGGGCAGGGTAGGTCAAGGATGGAGTTGGTGGCAACTGGTTTCAGTTGGGGAGCAACACAGTTTGATTCATGGTTTTTAAAAAGAGATCTCCGGCTGCTGTGTGGATAAAAAACTAGAGTGGAAGCAAGCAGGCTAGTGAAGAGGCTTCAAGCATCAGAAGAAAAATGATGCTACTGACTGAGGGTGCTGACAGCGGAGAGGGAAACAAGTGGACGGATGTGGACCTGTATCTGCAGCAGGATGGGATCAGATATGCTGACTGACTGGCAGGGGGTAAGAAGGGAGCGGAGTTCAAAATGAAACAGTGGAGAAGATATTCGCAAATGACACTACAGATCTATAAAGAACTCCTCAAACTCAACACCCAAAAAACAGACAATCATGTCAAAAAATGGGCAGAAGACATAAGGAGACACTTCTCCAAAGAAGACATACAAATGGCTAACAGACACATGAAAAAATGTTCATCATCAGCAGCCATCAGGGAAATTCAAATCAAAACCACACTGAGATACCACCTCACACCAGTTAGAATGGCCAAAATTAACAGGACAGGAAACAACAAACGTTGGAGAGGATGTGGAGAAAGGCGAACCCTCTTCCACTGCTGGCGGGAATGCAAGTTGGTACAGTCACTTTGGAAAACAGTGTGGAGATTCCTCAAGAAATTAAAAATAGAGCTACCTTATGACCCTGCAATTGCACTACTGGGTATTTACCCCAAAGATACAGATGTAGTGAAATGAAGGGCCATCTGTACCCCAATGCTCATAGAATCAATGGCCACAATCACCAAACTGTGGAAAGAGCCAAGATGCCCTTCAACAGAAGAATGGATAAAGAAGATATGGTCCATATACACAATGGAATATTACACAGCCATCAGAAAGGATGAATACCCGGGCGCCTGGGTGGCTCAGTTGGTTGAGCAACTGCCTTTGGCTCAGGTCATGATCCTTGAGTTCCAGGATCGAGTTCCACATCGGGCTCCCAGCTCCGCGGGAAGTCTGCTTCTTCCTCTAACCTTCTCTCCTCTCATGCTTTTTCTCACTTTCTCTGTCTCTTAAATAAATAAATAAATTAATTAATTAATTAATTAAAGGATGAATACCCAACTTTTGTATCAATATGGACGGGACTGGAGGGGATTATGAGGAGTGAAATAAATCAAGCAGAGAAAGTCAATTATTATATGGTTCACTTACTTGTGGAGCATAAGGAATAACATGAGGACACTCGGAGAAGGAAAGGAAAAGTGAATTGGGGTAAATCGGAAGGGGAGATGAAGCATGAGAGACTGTGAACTCTGAGAAACAAACAGGGATTTGGAGGGGAGAGGGTGGAGGGATGGGTGAGACTGGTGGTGGGTATTAAGGAGGGCACACATTGCATGAAGCACTGGGTGTTATATATAAACAATGAATCCTGGAACACTGAAAAAATAAAATTAAAAAAATAAATGGAACCATGGAGAAATGGTAGCTCACCTCTCTCTGGTAGAGTAGAGAAGTATGTTAAGGAACACATTCTCAAAGAGGTGACATTCAAGCAGGTATGAAAAAACAGAAAATAACAAGTGTGGGTGAGGATGTGCACAGATTGGAACCTTGTTCATTGCCACCAGGGAATGTAAAATGGTGCAGCCACCATGGAAAACAGTAGAGCAATTACTCAAAAATTCAAATATAGAATTGCCATATGACCAAGCAATTCTATTTCCAGGTTTCTACCCAAAATAATTAAATGGAAGGACTTGACTGGATGTGTGCCATCTTCCTAGCAGCATTTTTCACAATAGCTAAAAGACAGAAGTACCCACGTTCTATCAGGGGACAAAAGGCTAAACAAAATGTGTTATAGAAATTCAACAGAATAGTATTCAGACTTAAAAAGGAAGGCAGTTCTCACACAAGCTACAACATGGAAGAACCTTAAAACATGATGCCAAGTGAAATATGTCAGCCACAAAAGGACAGATACTGTATGATACCACTTACATCAAGTACCTAGAACAGTCACATTTGTAGAGGCAGAAAATAGAACAGTGGTTGCCAGGGGCTAGAGAGAGGAAGGAGGAGTTTTTGTTTGTTTTTGTTTAATTTTGAGCAATCCCTATTCCCAACATGGAGCTTGAACTCATGACCCCAAGATCAAGAGTTGAATGTGCCACCAACTGAGCCAGCCATGTGCTCCAAGGAAGGAGCTTTTAAATATTTGTTTAGTGGGTATGACATTTCAGGTTTCCAAGGTGAAAAGTGTTCTGCAGATAATTGTAACAGTTTCACAACAATGTGAATGACTTAATGTCACTGAACTTAAAAATGGTTAAGATGGCAAATTTTGTTATGTGATCTCACCACATTTTTTTTTTAATAAAAAGGGAGAGAAAAGAAAAGCAAAAAGGAGTTCTCCAGGCAGCCAAGAGATGGGAAGAAAATTCTAGGCAGAAGCAGCAGTGATGTGTGAAGGCACAGTGAGGATGAATTATGAAGTGACGTCTGTTTTTCAGTGGGACATTTAAAACATTATGATCATCATTACTATTCATTTAAAATCCTGATGCAAAACTCTGGCTTAATCAGATTCTAAAAAGCCTGGATCTCTTCATGCCACATTCTCCCTATACCAGCCAGTAAGACAAAGGGTAAAACTAAAACAAAGGGGCGGGGAAGGGATGGAGTTAGGGAAAGGGTAAATGCGATACTTTATTGCAGTGGGTAATACGTTTCCCAACCCTCAAAACTGCCCAACTTGGATTTCCAGAAGCAGAAATCAGAGGCTACAAACCCAGTAAAAGGGGTTTGCCAACAGGCTCCTAACGTGTTTTCTGAACCTTTTATCTTATGGAAAATACCTTCTTAAACTCTTACTCAGAAAGGAAGGTGTAAAGAATATCACTGCCTCCTTCTAACACGGCCAAAGTTTCCCCCTGGGGACACAGCCTTTGAGAATGAGGCCTCGTTCTGGGAAAGACAGACTATCTGTGGAAAGGTAGAGCCTGGTTTTCACGCATTCCTCCCACCCCAACCCCTGTCCCCATTACCCTTCCTTAACTTTCGGGTGGGTTTCCTACTTCCGATCTCGGACAATGAACGAGTCACCCGTCCAGCAGATCAACACGATCTTAAACGCACCGTTAAAGGGACGCCGTGACCGCCGCCCTCCCACTTCGGGGCTCCGTGCAGGTGAGCTCGGTGAGCCGGTTGGAAAGGGCGCAGGAGGCGCCGCATCGCGCGTTCACCCAGCCCGCGACCCGCAAGGCTCACCCTTCTCCTTGGTTACGAGGGAGACGAGGGGCACCCGCGGGCGGTCGCTAAAGATCTCGGCCTGCTGCACCAGCGCCTCGCGCACGCTGTGGAAGTCGCTGAGGACCACCACCAGGTAGTGGCCGATGAAGAAGCTGAAGACGTTGCCGTAGACGTGGGCCAGGTCGGCCAGGAGCAACTGCGGGCCCATGGCCGAGGGCTCCATCCCTGCGGCCCTTGCCCGGCGGTTCAGCCAGCTCTTCCGTCGGAGGAACGGAGGCAGCAGCACGAAGCCGAAGTTGCCCACCACGGGCCAGGGCGTGGGCCCAGGGGGGATGCCCCGCGCCCGGTGCCGCCACAGCCAGCTCCAGCCAAGCAGCGCCGCAAGGCAGAGCAGCAAGAGCGCGCCGCCGGTGGGGTGCAGCCACAGCAGCCCCGGAGGCGCGGGCAGCAGACGCAGAGGCCAGCGCGAGCCCTCGGCGGGGGGCTGCGGCAGCCCGGGGGAGGCCATGGCCTGCGCGCCGGCGTCCGCTGACTCGGCTTCCTCGGGCGGACCCTGGGAGACCGCGAGCTGACAGCTACGCCCGCTCCCCCGCCGCCCGCAGCTGACTGCGCCGGCAGGAGGGGGCGGGGAGAAGAGCGGCGGAGGGCGCCCCGGATTGGCTGCGCCCACCACAGTCTCCCGCCCGCCTCCAATCAGCTACGCCGGAGCAGAAACGGGGACGCGCTCGCGCCATGGCAGAAGCGGTTCTCTGGGAGGCGGGGCCCGCGATCCGTAAGTTTGACCCCAAAGTCCTGTTGCGCTTCTCCTCCGGGCTGGGCACGGCAGTTACTGCCCCTGACACAAAGATGCTTGCGTTCCGATTGGCTGTCGGATTTCCTCGTATTACCGTTGTGTCGTTTGAGTGTATACACCGTGCCTGATGGACAGGCCGCTGACGGGACTCAGCCTCAACACCAGCATAAGCATAACACTACCCTAAGGGTCCCCGACCCCCTCCGTAGCAAAAAGACGGGGTTGCTGCTTTATCTAAAGCGGGATTGAGAGGAAGAAGGGGCCGTTTCCTCCACTCGGAGACAGGAGGACGATGGGAAAGCAAGTGCAGAATTTGCAGGTGCAGGAGGCTAACGCCGCGGGAAGGATGGGCAGGGTGGGCGGCTGGGGAAGTAAAGCTCTCAGAACTCGCCACTGGCATGAAAACTTTATGCGGAGAGCGAAAGCTCAGCGCTTATTTCAGCATGTAGCCTGGGTAAAGCAGCAAGCCTAATCCAGGAATAGATAAAAAAGAATAGACTTGGAAGATTGAAGTAGCTAATCACATATAAAGAAAATTAATTGGGTGAAGAGAGATGACATTATTATTGGTATGCGGCCAACCCTGAAATGCTGAGATTGAGATATTAAGCATGAATTGTATAAGATGTTTAACACGAAGTCCTTTAATCTTCCCTGATAATGGCTCCTAGGAGCTTTCCTTTCCATCTCCTATAGGCTAAATCCTCTGATTTCTCCTTAATGTTAAGTTGACACATAGAATTGTCGATATCAGATGACTTTTTATCTACTGAAAGGTCAGTTTCTTATGAATCAATTTAATTGACTGTAATGAACACTGTTCTTTTCCAAATTTCAGATCCTTTTAATTCTTCCCCAAACACACACCCTAAAAGTTTGAACACCATGCTGCACTTATAAAAGTGTGACCAAAACATAGTGAGTCCTGTCTATTCCTTCTCTGATCCATTCTGCTGTTTAAATAACCAGTGTGTAGCATTTTGTTAGGGCAGCCCTCACGGACTAATACAGGAAGCGAATTGTTCATAACACCATTGATAAACCTTTTTCTAACTTTTTAAAAAGATTTCATTCCTAAGTAATCTTTGTACCCAACATGGGGCTGGAACTTACAACCCCAAGATCAAGAGCTGCGGGCTTTACCAACTGAGTCAGCCATGTGTCCCTGGATAAACTATTTTTTTTTAAAGATTTTTTATTTATTTATTAGAGAGAGAGTGAGAATGAGAGGGGAGAAGGTCAGAGGGAGAAGCAGACCTCCCGCAGAGCCGGGAGTCCGATATAGGACTCGATCCCGGGACTCCGGGATCATGACCTGAGCTGAAGGCAGCCGCTCAACCAACTGAGCCACCCAGGCGCCCTGGATAAACTATTTTGTTAAGGTTTTATTTATTTGACAGAAAGAGAAAGAGAGCACAAACAAGGGGAGCAGGAGAGGGAGAAGCAGGCTTCCGCTGAGCAGGGAGCCCGATGCAGGGCTCGATACAGGGCTCGATGCAGGGACCGATGCAGGGACCGATGCAGGGATTGATCCCAGGACTCTGGGATCATGACCCCAGCGGAAGGCAGATGCTTAACCGACTGAGCCACGCAGGCGCCCCTGGATAAACTACTTTGAACATCAAACCATGTAGTCTATCCACTGCTTCTTAGGGTTAAATTTCCCCAAATTATATTCAGGGCTTTCTTGTCAGAAAAAGGAATACTTCCTACCTACCCCACTCTTCCTATTTTAAATGGGTGAATAAAATATAACCAGTGGCAGTTAAGGAAGAGAATACTGAAAAATCTTTGGGGGTAGGGAGTGAGGAGAAAGAAGACAAGGAGAGCATCGAGGAAAAAAATAATTTTTATTGAATCCCCAAAGATAACTTTACACCAGCCGCTTTCCCACTGAAATCATTCTTGCTTTACATGAATTTTGGCCAGAAGTGTTGGTAACAGTATATCTAAAATATCTAAGTACTTACTCTTTCGTTTCCAAGAGTGGTGTTATATTACTCTACTTGTAAAACTATAATTGCCCAGCTGGTTTGTAATTCCCCGGAAGCAGAGGCCACACACTACGCCCATCCAGTCAGTGAGCATGAACAGAGAGAGCTTATGGTTCAAGAAGAGTTTACAAAATGCTGATGAAAAGAGAGAGTAGAAATGCTCTTTATACTATTTAGATGCCCAACTCCACAAACTTCATATATACTCATTTGAACATGTTCTATGTATAGTGTTAGTGGACTTCTTTCTGGACTTTCTGAGCGTCCACGTGCTCTACATGAAATTGGGATAATAAATGTACTGACCTCAAGCATAAGAATTAGACGAAATAATTAGCACAATGTCTAGCATTTAGTTAAAGCTTGATAAGCACAAGCTATAATATAAGAATTATCATTGGGGCCTAATAATGCTTTAAACTCTATAAGTTGGTAATCTTACTACCCTTTTATTTTTTTTAATCTTTTAAAAAAGATTTTATTTATTTATGACAGAGAGAGAGTAAAAGAGGGAACACAAGCACAGGGGAGCTGGAGAGGGAGAAGCAGGCTTCCCGCTGAGCAGGGAGCCCAACATGAGGCTGGATCCCAGGATGCTGGGATCACAACCTGAACCAAAGGCAATGCTTAATGACTGAGTCACCCAGGCGCCCCTCTTACTACCCTTTTATCATCCTTTGCAGCTTTCGCTCCCTTCTCCAAAATTTGATTGTGAACTTGGAAAGAATATTAACTTGTTTTCTATTTTCAGCCTTTATGCCTTGTATGAACAAATAAACTTGCCAATCTTCAATATTACTCACTTCATCCCTCTCCAGTTGCATGTACGTAGTCTGATTTTCCTGCAGAGGGATATAGGGAGAGAGGTCCCTGAAAAATCTAAATATCAGTGGAAAGCAGAATCTCAAAAGTCATGAAATCCAATTCCCAAAACTTCTTTTTGTTGGGATAAGGGGTACCAGGACCAGAACAAAAAAATTTTTTTTAATTTAATGCCCAAACTGGAAATAGTCCAGGTGTCTTTCAACAAAAGAAAGAAGAATACTGTGGTGTATTTATAAAAGACGACTACTCAGCAAGACAAAAGGGATAAGCTATGATACACTCCGTGACATTTCTTGAAAAACATTAGGCTGAGTGAAAAATCCAGACACGAAAGAGTGTGTCATGGGCACAATATGAAGGCACACACATGAGTTGTGTCTTTCCACAGTGTCAGCCTTATTCAATCATAAAGCAAGGTTGACCTAATTATAAAACAGGTGCAGGATTCCAAACTCAACGACATTTCACCATGTGATTGAACTTGACTTCTCAGGCAGCACACAGAGCAGAACATAAGACAAACCACAAGACAAACAAGATAACAAAAGGGTGCGTGAAGTTAACGACCCAAACTCTGAAGTCACTCTGTGGGCACACAGTTGAGATAAGGCCTTGCTCCTGGCTGGGTCAGCTCTGGGCACTTCCTGCTTATTATGTCCAAACAATGAAGGAGATCAGTTGGGCAGAGCCTTTCGGGGACTCTTTTTCAAGAGGGCAGACGTAGAGAGGTCATGTCTGAAGAGTCTGACAGTTTGCTGCAAAAATCCTCCCCTTTTAAAAAGGATATAATCAGTCCTTGAAGACCTCCCCTGGTTCTACGCAGTATTGGTTCTGGGGTGTCAGCTGACGCTGGTCCCAGCGATATCACGTAGCTACAGTACCTTTCACAGCTTATGTTCCCTGCTTGACGCAGGCCCCTGTTTGACATGAGTGACTCCATCTTTTCTCTACAGAGTGCATACTATTCAGTGCATACTATTGCATCGAATGAGGTTTTAGCACAGGCATAACTCATCTGTGGTGAAGAAATTGGACCAGGAGGTGGGATTTACTGGGAAAGGAAATGAGAAATTTTTCTGGAGTGGTGGAAATGTTCTATATTTTGATCGGAGTGTTGGTTACTTAGGTGTGTGCATTTGTCGATACCAAACTGTGTATTTCCCTGTAGCCAAACTATATCTCAGTACCACAATTTTTTTTTTAATCCAATATCTTGAGGCTCCTGGGTGGCTCAGTGGGTTAAGCCTCTGCCTTTGGCTCAGGTCATGATCTCAGGGTCCTGGGATCGAGCCCCGCATCGGGCTCTCTGCTCAGCAGGGAGCCTGCTTTCACCCTCTCTCTCTGCCTGCCTCTCTGCCTACTTGTGATCTCTCTCCTCTCTGTCAAATTAATAAATAAAAACTTTTAAAAATCCGATATCTTGGGAGGAAAAGGCGTGGTGAAGTAAGAAGACTTAGAAGACTTAGTTACCAACTGTGAGTGCCAGTAGTAACAGGTACATGAAACGTGGTTGTTCTAACAGGGACCAGTGGCTTAGTATGTAAGTAAAAAGAAATGGCAGAGGAGCACTTGGGAGGCTCATTTGGTTATTCCTCCAACTCTTGGTTTCTGCTGAGGTCAGGATCTCAGGGTTGTGAAATCAAGCCCCGGGTGGGGCCCTGACTCAGCACAGAGTCTGCTTGTCCCTCTCCCACCCCCTCTGTGTGTGTGTGTTTTCTCTCTCTCAAATAAATAAGCGAAATTTTAATTTAAAAAAAAAAAAGAGGACTAGCAGAAAAAGTGAATAAAGAGTGTCACTCCTTTTGAAAAACAAATGTTCCCTTTAATTTAGTTAGCCTGGCTGTAATTGCTAAGGATTTCTGGTATTTGATTTTTGTATGCTGAAGCATGGACAAAATCCCTGCTGTTCTTTTCTTCTCGCTCATTGCTTCCGTTTATTATGCATCGGTTATTGTGGAAACCACACAGGAGCTCTGGCCAAACCTAATGGGGCTGCCATGGACAAATTGTTAACCTCCTGACTCTTGTTTTCTTCTCCTGGTAAAATGAGGGGGCTGTCACGTCAGAACTCGGAAGATTCCTGCCGTCCCTGATATTCGCCCGCTCGATCAGATTGTCAGGACTCTGAACTTGGCCCTTTAATAACAACATGATTAGCCAATAAAAGCTGAAAAAAATAAAGTGTATTTACAAAGTAAGGTATAAGCTGGTTGCCTAACAAAACTAGAGACCCTGACTTCATGCTGCAGGTGGCATGGCTGGCCCTTCGCCCCTGATCGGGAAGCCTCATTTCTAAGGGTCTTGAGTCACGTTTTAGGTAGGACATCGAAAGTTCCCTACTCCTTCCAGAGCACCTGGCTGGCTCGGTCAGAAGAGCATAAAACTCTTGATCCTGGAGTCGTGTGTTTGAGCCCCACGTTGGGTGTCTGTAGCAATTACTCAAATAAAAGCTTCAAAGAAAAAAAAAAGTTACCTATTCCTTCCTTTAGTCAAGACCATACTCACAGCAAACCAGATATTTGAAAGTCAGTCTTTTATTCTGACTTTAAAAAGAGTAATACATAAGTTTTTTTAAGAAAATTTTGAAAATGCAGGAACCCGTAAGAGGAAAGAATCGTTTTTAATTTTTTCCACTTAGGTGATTGGTAACATTCCTGTGTGTATATTTCCAGTCTTTCCCCCCCATGTATCTATGAGATTTTAAGTCTTTATTAATATTTATATTTAGAGCATCCACATATTTAATAAACATATAAACAAATATATATCATTACCATTTGTATGTTTTTTCCCACAAATAATTTTTAATTACTACGTTCTAGTCCAGGGGGGGTCAGCAACATTTTCCTGTAAAGGGCCAAATAGGAAATATTTGGGGCTTTGCCACCCACAAAGTTGTGGGTTTGTCTGTGACAACTATACCACCCTGCCTTGGGAGTGGGACAGCAGCTGAAGACAATCTGTGGAGGGAGGGGCATGGCTATATTTCAGTAACACTTTACTTATTAAAAACAAAAACAAAAACAGGGCGCCTGGGTGGCTCAGTTGGTTGAGCAACTGCCTTCGGCTCAGGTCATGATCCCGGAGTCCCGGGATCGAGTCCCATGTCAGACTCCTGGCTCTGCGGGAAGTCTGCTTCTCCCTCTGACCTTCTCCCCTCTCATTCTCAGTCTCTCGCTCTCTAATAAATAAATAAAAATCTTTAAAAATAAAAATAAAAAAAATCTATCGTTGAGGAATATCTTTTTTTTTTTAAGATTTTATTTATTTTTTGACACCGAGAGAGGGAACAGAGGCAGGGGGAGTGGGAGAGGGAGAAGCAGGCTTCCCGCCGAGCACGGAGCCCAATACAGGACTCAATCCCAGGACCGCAGGATCATGACCTGAGCCCAAGGTAGACGCTTAACCAAGGGAGCCACCCAGGTGCCCCCATTGTTTAGGAGTATCCTGAAACTTATCTGACCACCGCTGTTGTCGACACACAGTCTATGTCAAGGTTTGTTTAGTTTTGTTTTGTTTTGCTTGCCATTGTGAACAAAACTGATATATACATCTTTATTTCAGTAGAATAAATACCGAGAAATAGAACTGGTACTAAGGCTGTTGCTACATAAAACAAAGTCCACACACACACACACACACACACACACACGCACACACTTTGCCTTTCTCCTCTCAGAGATGACCTCTGTTAAGTGCGAAGTATGTCCTTTCAGATTTTTTACCTGCTATGACTTCCCCTCCCCCATCAATGTCATCATCACACGATGCTTTTGGTTCCCTAACCTGCCCTCTTCACATGACAGTGTATTTGAGGATCTTGCCATGTCAGCGAGTATTGATTTTTTTTTAAGATTTTATTTATTTATTTGACAGAGAGAGAGATCACAAGTAAGAGGCAGGCAGAGGGAGAGCAGGAAGCAGGCTCCCTGCTGAGCAGAGAGCCCGATGCGGGGCTCGATTCCAGGACCCTGAGATCATGACCTGAGCCGAAGGCAGAGGCTTTAACCCACTGAGCCACCCAGGTGCCCCAGTGAGTATTGATTTACCTCATCCATTTTAAACAGCCGTTGGGTATTTTATTAAATGGATTTATTCTCTCAGTAAATATTCACAGAGCACTGAGCATCACACATTATTCTCAGCACTGAGAACACAGTGTGAACAAAACAAAGTGTTTGCCCTCAGGGAGCTTGCTTTCCAGTGGAAGAAGACAGATGAAAGAGGAATAAATGTACAGTGTCTGTTGGTGACAAATACCATGGAGGAGATAAAGCACCTTGGGATTGCTATCTTTGTGGGTGTGCGTGGGCGGGGGTTGTTATCTCATATGCCCTCATACAGGGAAATCTCTTTTGTGTGGACAGCTGGTCACCTCATGAAAGGCTTGTGGGTACTTGTAGGTGCTAGTAGGTACTTGGGGAGAGAGCGTGCCAGACAGAGGAAGTGGCAAGTGGGAAGGTCCTGAAGATGAAGTATGCTGGGAGCTTTCCAGGAACAAGGAGGCCATATGGCTGGAGTGAAGGAGGTAAGAGGGAGGGTACAAAGAGGTGACATCAAAGAGGTAGGCTTGTAGGGCATTGTAGAGACTTTGGCTTTTATTCTGAGTAAGATGATCAACCCCTGAAGTGCTTTTGAGAAGGAATACCATCATCTGGCTTAGGGTATTTTGTTGTTGCCGTTGTTAAGATTTTATTCATTCATTCATTCATTCATTCATTCATTTGAGAGAGAGAGAAAGAGAGCATATGCGTGGGGGAGGAGCAGAAGGAGAGGGACAAGCAGACTCCGTGCTGAGTTCGGAGCCTGACTGGGGCTCCATCCCACGCCCCTGATATCATGAACTGAGCCAAAATCAAGAGCTGGGCACTTAACCAGCTGAGCCACCCAGATGCCCCTGGCTCAGGTTTCAACGAAGTCCCTTTGGCTGCTCTGTAAAGGGCCAGAGGTGAAACCAAGACCATTAGGAAATCAATCTGGCATATCACACTGTATTAGCCAAGTCCTTTGTTAATAAATATCTAGGTTATTTCCAATATCTTTCTATTAAAAATAGTGCTGGAATAAACATTAGAGGGGATTGTTTTTTTCTTTATTGTGGTAAATTTCATAAAATTTACTACATTAATCATTTTTAAGTGGCATTAAGCATACTCACAATAATAGTCACAGTTCATAACTACCACTGCTATCTCTTTCCAGAACTTCATCATTCCAAATGGAAACCCTGTACCATTAAATAATAACTCCCCAGCTCTCCTAGCCCCTGGTAACTTCTCTACTTTCTGTTCTTCTGAATTGCCTATTCTAGGTAACTCCTGCAAGTAGAATCATACACTATTTGTCCTTTTGTGCTGGGATTAGCTCACTATAAGTTTTCATGGTTCATCCATGTTATATGTGAAAATGCTATTCCTTGTTAGGGGTGAATAATATTCCATTGTGTGTATATACTACATTTTCTTTATCCGTTCATTCATCGATGGACAGTTGGGTTGTTTCGACTTTGCACTATTGGCAATAATGTTGCTATGAACATGGGCGTACAAATACCTGTTAGTACCTGCTTTCAATTATTCTGGGTAAATGTCTGGGAGTGGAATTGTTGAATCATATAGTAAGTTTATAGTCAACTCTTTGAGGAATCATCAAACTGTTTTCCACAGTGGCTGCACCATTTTACATCTCTATGATATCAGTGACAAGAGTTCCAATTTCTCTATATCCTCACCAATAATTGTTATTTTCCATTGTTCTTTTTCTTTTCTTAATAGCTGACTTGTTTTTTCCATAGTAGCCACTCTAATGGGTGTAAAGTGGTACCTTGTGGTTTTGATTTACATTTTTCTAATGCCTGATAATCCCAGGCCTCTTTTTGTGTGCTTATTGGCCATTTCTATACATTCTTTAGAGAAATGTCTATTCAAATCCTTTGCCTGCTTGTCAATCAGGCTGTTTATTGTTGAGTTGTGGTTCTTTATATATTCTGGATACTGATCTGTTATCAGGTATATGATTTGCAAATATTTTCTCCCATTCTGATTTTTTTTTTTTTAAGATTTTATTTATTTATTTGACAGAGAGAGCACAAGTAGGCGGGGGAGTGGCAGACAGAGAGGGAGAAGCAGACTCCTCTCTGAGCAGGGAGCCTGATGAGGGATTTGATCCAGAGACCCCAGGATTATGACCTGAGCTAAAGGCAGATGCTTAAGCTACTGAGCCACCCAGGCACCCCTCTCCCATTTTGTGATTGTCTTTTTACTCTCTTGTTATTGTCAAGGTTTTTAATTTTGATTAAGTCCAGTTTATCTATTTTTTTTCTTTCTTGTGCTTTTGATGTCATGCTTAAGAAATGACTGCCTATGGGTACCTGGGTGGCTCAGTTGGTTAAGCGACTGCCTTTGGCTCAGGTTATGATCCTGGAGTCCCGAGATCAAGTCCCACATCAGGCTCCCAGCTCCACGGGGAGTCCGTTTCTCACTCTGACCTTCTCCCTTCCCATGTTCTCTCTCATTCTCTCTCTCTTTCTTTCTCTAATAAATAAATACGTAAAATCTTCAAAAAAAAAAAAAAAAGAAAGAAAGAAATGACTGCCTATGGGTGCCTGGGTGGCTAAGTCCATTAAGTGTCTGACTTTAGCTTGGGTCATAATCTCAGGGTCCTGGGATCGAGCCCCACGTTGAACTCCCTCTGCTCAGAGGGGAGTCTTCTTCTCCCTCTCTGTCTGCTGTTCCCCCTGCTTGTGCTTTCTCTCTCTCAAATAAATAAATAAAATCTTAAAAAAAAAATGATTGTCTAATCTAGGGTCATGAAGATTTACACATTTTCCTCTAAGAGTGTTTTAGTTTTCACTCTTAAATTTAGCTTGAGTTAATTTTTTTATGTAAAGTATCAACTTCATTCTTTTGCATGTGAATATCCAGTTTTCCCTCCACCATCTGTTGAAAACATTGTCCTTTCCCCCATTGGATGGTACTGGCATCTGTGTTGAAAATCATTTGACTATTATGTAAAGTTTAATTTCTGGGTTCTCTATTTTATTCTACGAGTCAGCCTGTATGTCCATCCTTATGCCAGTACCATACTGTTTTTTGCTTTTTTTGTTTTTAAAGATTTATTTATTTGAGGTGGGGAGAGGAACAGGGAGAGGGAGAGAATCCCAAGCAGACTCCGCACTGAGCAAATAGCCTGATGCAAGGCTCAATCCCATGCTTGAGGTGATGACCTGAGCTGAAACCAAGAATCAGATGCTTAAATAAGTGATCCACCCAGGCACCCCAGTACCATACTATTTTGACTACTCTACCTTTATTTTTTAAAACGATTTTTATTTATTTATTTGAGACAGAGTGATAGATCATGAGCAGAGGGGAGGGGTAGAGGGAGAAGCAGACTCCTCACTGAGCAGAGAGCCCGGTGAGGCACTCAATCTCAGGACCCTGGAATCATGACCTGAGTCGAAGACAGATGCCTAACTGACTGAGCTACCCAGACGCCCCACTATTGTAGCTTTATAGTAAATTTTGAAATCAGGAAGCATGCCTTCAGAGAAGCACACAGATGCCAATACCATCCAATGGGGGAAAGGACAACAAAATGCAACAGAATGCAACAGAAACAGAATTTGTTCTTTTGTTTCCTTTTCTTTTTCTTCTTCTTCTTGAGGGCTGAAGGGCAGAGGGAGAGGGAGAGACAGAATCTTAAGCAGGCCTCATGCACAGCATGGAGCCCAATGTGGGGCTCAGTCTCACAGCCCTGAGATCATGACCTGAGCTGAAATCAGGAATTGGATGCTTGAGCAACTGAGCCACCCAGGTGCCCTAGAATCTTTGTTCCTAAATAGCTATTTATTCCACTCCTGTTTATCTTCTAAGTACTGACATTTGTATGAATTAGTCTCTCCCAAATAGGTAAATGGCCAGTAATATATATAATTCATATATCTTTTTCGACAGGTCTGTATATGAAGTCTAGAAGTTGTTACAAAACTCATTTTCCTCCCTGAGTCTCCTATAAAGTCTATAATTAATCGAACCCCTTCTCTCTGGTGTCCTTCTGTCTTCACCTCCTATTTATGCCACACCCTTCCGCAGTGTCCTGGCTTTTTCCTCTTACCTTGGACATGGGCTTTCAGTCAAATGATTCCATTCAGTTTTCTCCCCACTAGAGCTGTGTATGGGTCTTACAGTTCCAGGATAACAGAGATAAAAGAAAATAATCATTCCCAGTACAAACTCAGAATTAAGTATGTAAAGGACAAATCTCTCTTTTGGTTGACTGCATTTTTTTAAATTAAGATAGAATGTATTATTTGTTTCAGGGGTACAGATTGGTTGATTGCATTTTTTAAAAATTTCCAGACTTGTTAATTTTTTAATTCCAGTTCGTTAACATACAGTATTATATTAGTTTCAGCTGTGCAATATAGTGATTCAACAATCCCATACATCACCCACTGCTCATCACAAGTGCATTCCTTAATCTCCATCACCTATTTAACCTATCCCAGACCCCACCCCCTCTGAGAATCATGAGTTTGACTTCTATAATTAAGAGTCCTTTTCTTAGTTTGTCTCTCTCTTTTCTTTTTGCTTGTTTTATTCCTTAAATTCCACATGAGTGAAATCATACGGTATTTGTTTTTCTCTGACTTCTTTTGCTTAGCATTATACTCTCTAGGTCCATTTATATCATTGCAAATGGCAAGATTTCATCCTTTTTTATTCCATTGTGTGTGTGGTTGTGTGTGTATCACATCTTCTTTATCCGTTCATCAATTGTTGGACAATTGGGCTGCTTCCATAATTTGGCTATTGTAAATAATGCAGCTATAAACATATGGGTTTATGTATCCCTTTGAATTAGTGTTCTTGTATTCTTTGGGTACATATCCAGTAGTGCAATTGCTGGATTGTAGGGTAGTCCTATTTTTAAATTTTCGAGGAGTCTTCATACTGTTTTCCACAGTGGCTGCATCAGTTTAAATTCCCACCAATAGCGCAGTAGGGTTTCTTTTTTTCCACATACTTACCAACACCTGTTGTTTCTTGTGTTGTTGATTTTAGCCATTCTGACAGGTGTGAGATGACATTTCCTTGTAGTTTTGCTTAGCATTTCCCCAATGTAAGTGATGAACATTTTTTCATGTGTCTGTTGGCCATCTGGATGTCTTCTTTGGAAAAATGTCTATTCATGTCTTTTGCTCATGGTTTTGGCATGGAGTTGCATAAATTCTTTAATATTTATGTATTTTGTACACACACACACACACACACACACTCTCTCTCTCTCTCTACCGTGTTTCATTTGCAAACATCTTCTCCCATTTTGCAAGTTGCCTTTTAGTTTTGTTGTTTCCTTTTCTAGACAGAAGCTTTCTATTTTGCTGAAGTCCCAATAGTTTATTTTTGCTTTTGTTTCCCTTACCTCAGGAGACATATCTAGAAAAAAGTTACCACAGCCAATGTCAAAAAAGGTTGCTTTCTGCATTCTAGGATTTTTATGGTGTTAGGTCTCACATTTAGTTCTTTAATCCATTTTGAATTTATTTTTGTGTATGGTATAAGAAAGAAGACTAGTTTCTTTTTCATGCTGCTGTCCAGTTTTCCCAATACCATTTGTTGAACTAATAGTCCTTGTGTGTGTGCGTGTGTGTGTGCGTGTGTGTGTGTGTAACCTTTAGTTTTCTACATATAAGGCCATATGACATATAAAGCCATATCACTTGTAAACAGAATTAATTTTACTTCTTCCTTTCCAATTTGGATGCTTTTTCTTTCTTTTTCTTGCCTAACTGTCTGGTTAGAAGCTCCAACACTGTTTATGAGTAGAAGTGGCAAGACCAGGCAGCTTTGTCTTCTTTCTGATCTTAGAGGAAAACACCACATATGGTGTTAGCTGTGAGGTTTTCATATATGGACTTTATTATGTTGAGGTAGCTTCCTTTCATTCCTAGTTTGCTGAATGTTTTTATCTTGAAAGGGTGTTGAATTTCGTCAAATGCTTTTTCTGCATCATTTGAAAGAATTGGTTTGTTTTTCTCCTTCATTCTGTTAATGTAGTATGTTGATTTTCATGTTAAATCACTCTTGCATTCCAGGACTAAGTCCCTCGTGGTTATGGCATATAATCCTTTTAATATGCTGCCAAATTCAGTTTTGCTAGTATTTTGTTGGGGCTTTTTGTGTCAGTATTCATAAGGGATGTGTGTCTGAAGTTTTCTTTTTAATTAATTAATTAATTAATTAATTAATTTATTTATTTATTTATTTGAGAGAGAGAGAGGGAGAGAGAAAGTAAGAGAGAGCAAGTCAGAGGGAGAAGCAGACTCCCCGAGTAGCTGGGAGCCTGATGCAGGACTCAATCCCGGAACTCCAGGATCATGACCTGAGCCGAAGGCAGTTGTTTAACCAAATGAGCCACCCAGGCGCCCTGAAGTTTTCTTTTCTTGTAGTGTTTTTGCCTGGATTTAGTGTCACAGTCATTCTAGCCTCGTAGAATAAGTTAGGAAGTGTTCCCTTCTCTTCAATTTGCTGGAAGAGCTTCAGAAAGATTGGTGTTATTTTTTTATTTTTATTTTATTATTATTTTTTAGACAGGGAGAAAGGGGGAAGGGGCAGAGGGAGAGAGAATACCAGCCCCAATGTGGGCCTCGATCTCACAACCCTGAGACCATGACCTGAACCAAAATCAAGAGTCAGACATTTAACTGACTGAGCCACCCAGGCACCCCTCGTGTTAATTCTTTAAATAACTGGCAGAATTCACCAGTGAAGCCATCTGGTCCAGGGCTTTTCTTTGTTAGAAGGTTTTTGACTATCGATTCAGTCTCCTTATTAGTTATAGGTCTATTCAGATACTTTATGTCTTTGTGATTTAGCACTGGTTGGTTTTATGTTTCTAGAAATTTGTCCATTTCATGTAGGTCATCAATTTGCAATTACTCATAATACTTTATCTCTGTAAAATCACTAGTAATGTCCTCACTTTCATTCTTCTCGCTCTTTTTCATAGTCAATCCAGTGAAACGTTGATCAATTCTGTTCTTTTCAAAGAACCAACTTTTGGTTCTGTTGATTTCTGTTGTTTTTCTATTCCTGTTTCTGCCCCACTCTATTTCCTTCCACTTGCTGTGAATTGAGTTTGCTCTTCCTCATCTAGTTCTTTAAGGTCTATAGTTAGGTTATTGATTTAAAATCTTTCTTTTATAATGCACGCATTTACAGCTATAAAATTCCCTCTTTCGCTGTATTCCATAAATTCTGGTATGCTGTGTTTTCATTGTCATTTGTTTCAAGGTATTTTCAAATTCCCCTTGTGATTTCTTCTTTGACTCATTGGTTAAGAATGTCTTGGTTGGCTTCCATATTGTGAATTTCTTTTTTTGTTTGAGCAATTTCATTTTAAATAGCTCCCATAGTGGATTTCTTATTTTTCCTGGGAAGGTTGTTGATAGCAAAACAACCCTTAATGACTTTTTCTGCTTTTGAGTTTAACTCTTTAATATAACTCAATCTCAAGGCAGTTTGGGAACGTGTTCTTCCCAATATATAGGCAGGTCATGTAGAATTCAGCTCTCTTGATTAGTTACTGGTGAAATCTAGTAACTTTGTTGGCAGCACAACATTGTACCAAATGTTGATCCCACTGGGATGACTAAGATAAAATGATCACTCTTAATTTCATGGTCAGGGCACTAGGGCCAGCATGAGCCACAAATTATTGAAAGGATTATTTTTATTAAAAAATCGGACAAATAATTATTTTTTCCTAATAAAAAATAATTCCACACTAGCAATTCACCGCTCATTTTTTTCTGAATGTTTCTGGAGAGATAGAAACAATTCATGTGTCTGATTAGTGAACAAAATGTTGGGAAGGCAGGCAGAGTGGGCCCTTTGGAAATAAGCTTAAACACCTGGCATGTTCTCAACTGAAATCGAAAAGCTTGAGTAACATGACAAGTATTTGTATCACATATGAAGTAGAAAATGTTTCATTTTTAACTTCTTCCAATTTAAAGAACCCTCATATTTACAATAAAATTAATATTTTAAAATTCCATGAATTATATTTTCCAATTAGACTTTATTATATATTAATGTGAGCCAAGTATCAAGTGCTTTATTATACATGTTACCTCTAATCCTCACCATGACATTAGCAGATTAAGTTTCTTTACTTTTATTTTATAGAGGGAACACAATGTTCCAGAAAGATAAAGTAACTTGCCCAAGGTTAGATGGCTGGGAAGCAACTGCCTTAGGAATCAAACATAGGGGTCAAGTCCAAAGTCTTTGGATTTTCCACTTCAATCTTTATTTTTCGATCCATATTTTTCATCACAATATTACAAAATACATATGATATGATGGCTACTGAAACAATTTCAAGTGATAAACATTTGGTGGTTTGGCAAATGTCCCTATTATTTTAATAGCAAATTATTTGGTGGCATGATGGGCAATTTCCTTTTCAATGAATCATTAGGAGTTCTGTTAATTCAAATACGCAAGAAGACATTAAAAAAATTCACTCAAGTATTTGCTATCTGATATGTGATAAGAACTTTATTTGATACTGAAATGAATACTAAGACTCCCTTCTTTCAAGGAACTTTAATTTGGTATGGAAATGGGATTTATTAAAAAAAAATATCCACCTCATAGCAGTGATTTGAGCCATTAGCTTCTATGTGCATTTTAGGGAGGAATTCAGAGAAGGTGAAGATAAAGCTGAAGTTTCAGGCAGGCAAGGCCTGGATAAACATTATTAATTTCAGTGCTGGAATCATGGCGCCTAAAACACTTGTTAACTGAATATGGCGAACACTTACTAAATGTGTAGAATTACTCTTTTTCATTTAGTCCAACAGCACTGTGAGACCCAAACTATTTATTATTTTCATCCTACAGATAAAGAGATCGAAGCACAGAGGTTAGGCAACCTGGTGAACTTCTTCTAATGTACAGTTGGTTCTGGAAGACCTGGGACTTGAACCCAGGCAGCACAGGGCCACCATGACAGGCTGCCTTCTGTGAGGGGTGGCGGATATTCTGGGTGGGGGAGCACATTGAGCGGTAGGACTGAGCACCACTGTACAGAGGATGGGGGTGACCGGAAGAGCAGCCAGACCAGGCGGAAGACACTGTTCCTTGAAAACGGTGTGGGAGGGAGGTCTGGGTGGCTCAGTTGGTTAAGTGTCTGCCTTTGGCTCAGGTCAGGATCCCAGTGTCCTGGGATCCAGCCCCGCATTGGGCTCCCTGTTCAGCAGGAAGACTGCTTCTCCCTCTGCCTGCTGCTCCCCCATGCTTGTACTTTCTTTCTCTCTCTCTGAAAAATAAAATCTTAAAAAAAAAAAAAAAAGAAGAAGAAAAAGAAAACAATGTGGGGAAGTACCACCCACGGACTGGGCTCACAGGATAGAAGAGGGTGACAGGACCCAAAACACTTTAGACTTTATGCTTTAAGCAGTGCGCTGTGCTTTAAAAAAGAGAGGTTTGTATATTTAAGAAATCCAGGTATCACAGACCACACGTTCGTGTCCCTAAAATCTCGATGTTGAAACCCAAACCCCAATAGGATAGCACTAGAAGGTGAGGTCTCTGGGAAGTGACCTGGTTTAGATGAAGTCAGGAGGAAGGAGCCCCATGATGGGGATTAGTGTCACTGCAGGTCGTAAGAAGAGGTAGCAGAGAGCTTTCTGTCTCTCCTCACCGACCTCCCACCCTCCACCTGTGAGGAAACCAGAAGGAAGTCCTCACCAGAACCCGACCATGCTGGCACCCTGATCTTGGACTTTCTCAACCTCCAGAACTGTGAGAAATAAATGTCTGTTGTTTAAGGCACCTAGTTTACAGTACTCGGTTACAGCAGCCCAGACGGACTGAGACCCCAGGGAAATGTCTTTTTCCCAGCGTCCGATGTCAAACATTCCCTTCAACCATGGGCTCGGAAACTGGATGTAATACAAAATATGTTCAGAAGTGCCATCTCCTCCCGGCAAACAGCTGCAGGCCGGGGGGGCTTGGGTGTGCTCTGGGGGTGTCTCCTGACAGGCCCAGAGCCCCGCGGCCATCGGCCTCAAACAGGTGTGCAATGGAAGGAGGGGGATGGAGCCAACAGGGTTTTGCCCCATTTGCCACATCAATGGTCAAAATGTGGGTCAAAGATGCTTACAGGGCTCACTCTCAAGCACTCCTCAACTCTGCTCTCCACAACACAAAACCTGGTTGTCAAAAGATTTCTGGAAGAGGCTTTTCTTCTTTTCCAGAACTCCTCACACACGGGTGACTCTGTTACTTCGGAGCAACAGGAAAATTACAGGTTTCGGCATTCCTGGCTTTGGTGTCGCCATGCTCCTTGCCCCCTATTTACCTCTGAGTTCCCTCAATTAGAGAGGGAATATGAGGAGACTCCCCTGGGACGAGGAGGAGCACTGTGAGCGCTGAAATACCAGTAAGCCAATTAGCGGCACCTGACTCATGGTGGCTAACTCAACAGGAGCTTCTCTTCTCTTTACCCAAAGAAACACGTCATTCAGGGAACGTGGAAAGAGAGATAAATGCTTGGATTTAAGCACTGATGCCAAGTGCCGAGAAACTTGTCCAGAAGCAAGTGCACATGTTGCCTTGGGCCGATTATTAGAACAGGGAACTCTCCAGCTCATGGCAGGATCAAAAATTCCTAGGGATTCACTTTGGTCCTCTGGGAAGTCCAGAATCAACCCAGACTACAGTGACTCCCAAGAAGCCTGTCCCATTTCCTCAGACTGTTGCTGTCCTCTGAAAGCAGGTCATCTCTTCTCCTTTCGACCTTCCTTCAGGAATAATCCTGAGAGAGTCAAGGTTAGAGATAAGGCCCTTAGGCCCTTTGTTGTTCCCTGTGTTAACCTGCTCTTAGACAGAAGTGTATAATGATGTGGTATCCTGTAAGTGATACCCGCAGTGTTTGCTTTCGTCCAGCAAATCTGTGAGCTCAAGCTCTTGGGGATTCTTTTGCATTCAAGGCATTCAGCGCTGACTTTTCTCCCCTCCGATACGCAGAAAATTGCAAGTATAAGAAAAAACAGAAAACAAAAACTGTTCCAAAGACCAGTTCCCTCTTAACAAACTAACTGGCTGATAAGGGACTAACTCCCTCTCAAAACAAACCACACACACACACACACACACACACACACACCCTCTAACAAATGGCAATGGGGGCCGCAGTAATTATGAAGAGAAGGCAGCAAAAGAGAGAAAAGAAAACTCAAGTTCCAGCTCTGACACTTCAGAACTTTCATCTCACAAAATGGGGTCACCGCTCCTTTCCTTACCTACTTCACAGGGTTTTGTGAAGATTAAAGAATGTATGTCAAACATAAAATAACTAAAACATGCCTCATTACAGGTGCTGCACAGGAATTAAATCCGCATTATACAGACACAGAGTAGCCCATAATCCATTCCTATTCTAACTGACCTTAGTGAGTAACCCAGGATTCTGCTTCTGGAAGTCTCAGCTGTTGGAAGAAAAGGAAATGTTAGATGGCAAGGTTTACAGAGCATGGCACCAGTTCCGCGTGTAAGGCCTTCTAGATGAGGGCAGTCTTCCAGCCTATGGCTGACGAAACCCACCGGCCAATGTTCCGCGTGGGAGAATGGGATCATCAGTGAAACAAGCTTTCCATCCAAGGCTGGGGAGCGGGTGGCAGAAAGACTATTCTGATCTGGACTCTACTGTGTTCAGATCGTATCTAAAGAAAAAACCTGAACTGTATCCAACCCCTTAACCTTTGAACTGGATGATCTTACTCCCCTAGCCCCACCAAGCTGCCTTTACTAAATCTGTCCTCGCTGGGGTCAAGCCTTCCTCTTTCCTCCCGGCCCTGAAAACAATTTGCTGCCATCTACCGAGGCCGTGACAGTTCCAAGTCTAGGAGAGGACATCACCCCAGCGCCTCATTAGGGAACCCACGAGGATGCCATTTCTTTCAGAACTGAGGAACAGGAAGGAATCTGCTTTCCTTGAAGAATTAATGATTTTGTCCTTTTGCGAACAGTGGAAATCAGAATCACCGAGCATGTAGCTGAATTTTTTTACTTCTCCACGAATGACCTTACATTGCTCTGAATTATTTTTCACCTTAAGTCCAAGGGTGGGAAAAATAACACATTCCAGTCTACTTATGGTTCTATGAGTTGAAGGTTATCACCTGGTTTTTAAAATAGTGCTTGGAGAAAATAATCCTCTTGTGGTTTTAATAAGTACTTAAAACCAAACAAAAACTTAAAACCTTTAAAGAAAACACATTTTTTTTTAACTAGAAAGAAACAGTAATACTAATTTTGAAAAGACTGTTGATGTCACTGTGGTTTATTGGTAAATACAAAGTATAGGCTCTTGCTTTTTTGTTGTTATTTTTTTTTTTTTTAAAGCAAAGCCAAGGAGATTAGAAACCATGTACACATATCCTCTTTAGAGTAGAAACATAAATTAGTTTTTACAATTAGGCACTTAAAATGTAAATGTAAAATGGCATTTTTAAGTATAAACTATAGTTCCACTCCTAAATTCCTCCTGAAATGTTTTTATGAACACAGAAGCACAAGCACGGGAAACATTTCTCAACAAAGATAATTTCCTCTTTAAAAAACAGCAACGGCAACAACAACAACAACAACAACAAACCTGGGCGCAAATCCCATATGAGAGACCAATGATTAAGGTACTGACTGGGGTAGGAGAAAAGAGCTTCTGAAATTTACATGTTTGATTAAAATATAAGCATTTAATAAAACTATTACAATAGCATACAGTATATTTTATAATGAAAAATATGTCAGGAAAATAATGAATTCTAGACTTAAAATTTTACTTTACAACAAGGCACTTAACACATTGAAACAGTACAGGAAATTTCCGAAAGAACGCAATTGGCTAGCTCTCACACCTTGTAATGATATTTCTTTTATGAATATACTGTAACATAACCATACATTTTGCAGCATTAATCATTGCATAGGAGGTAAATTAAACAATGAATTCCAACTTGGCAACTAGATTAGCTTATGCTTACAGTTTCTTCTTTTTTTTTCTTTTAAAGGACAGTTTTAAATAATTCCATAATAAAGAACTATTCTCATTCATGATTCATTTAGAACACCCCACAGTTAGATTAATGAGTAATAAAATAAATCAGAACTTATAAGGTGTGGATCTGTATAAAAACTTATCTTTGGGTACCTTTGACATGATTTTCAGTGTTCAGGTATTGAAGTCAAGAGCACTTCTTAATAGAAGAAATATTCTTAGCAACTAAGTCGAAGGAGTTAAATTATTGCGACAAAATGACATTAAAAAAATACCAGAAATATTTATACATACAAATAGAAAAGCCTTCAACAAATGGCATATTACTTATAATATGCTCAATTTAAAACTTGTAAACTCATTTATCAATAAATTCCTTCTCACACTTCCTCGCAATACAGAAGTGAGTAGGTTAAGACCGGCTTGAATTTTTAAAGAGTTTTACAGTGCAAAACAAAAACGACAAACAAATAAAAAGGAAACGCTTAAAATATTGAAGAAACAAGATGTGAACTTTTAATTAAAAAAGAAGCTGCTTGAGCTCTAGCATGTAAAAAAAAAATACAAATACAAAATAAGAAAGACTGCCAACCTGGTGTTTCAAAGTAAACAAAGTATAGGCAGTTATAAAGGGAGACATTAATGATTGTGATAATGAGAGGTAAAATGGTTTGCAAATTTTCTTTGATCGAATGGACAAAGGATTAGAATTGCAACTGCCTGAGATCTAAGCACATTTTCCCTTTGGGAAAGGTTTAAAAGACCTTTAAAATAATCCCTTTTGCGTGATGCTTTCCGATTATTGGCGAAAACAAAGCAGGACAAGACAACAATAGCCAAACCAATCGATGCCTTTTGAAAACGTGAAAACAGAAACTTTAAAGTGGCAAGTCTGTGTTCCAAGTCATATAATGTATTTCCACTAGGGGGCACTGCTATACAGCAAAGAACCTTAGGCAAAATCCTCGTTACACCAGACCAAGGGCTCCAACGGGCTCCAGCCTTCTTCACTCAGCTGTTTCCCAAGATGCCAGTAAATTAATAAATTTAAAATCACTCTGGGTGGCATCAGAAGCAATGCTTTATTTTCAGAGCTGTGGAGGAGCGCAAAAAATAGAATCTGAATTTCCATTTGAAAGAATTGAGAAAAAATATGCCATAATTTATGGGAATCCTATATTTTAGATATTACACAGAAGGACTCAATCCCAAGAAAAGTTTCAGAGGGGAGCACTGGTTTACAAAAACAAGGATAATGGATAAGATCTCATATTGCAATCAGCAAGGAAAAGGAGCTCCAAAAATTCACTGTTTCAAAGGCAAGATTATAATTGTTTGTTTTCTATCCCAAAGGGGCATGTTAGGTTAAGCCTCAAGTTTGCTTTGCGAAATGTAAATGAGTTTCTCTATTTATTTCATTTTCCCATCTTGACACTTTGGTGTTTTCCCGCCTTCTTTTCAAATCACATGCTTCCTCGGTGTCTATTAAATACCTGTGACTCATACATGTAAGGAACACGTAAGGTCAGAGAGAGGTTTTTAAAGTTCTTTAAAAGGTGATGGTATTTTTTTAAAAAACCGCATCACTTGACTGAAATGCAAGCTTTACTGTTTTAAGGGTCTCCCACAATCAACACACCATGATTTTAAAATCTTAAATACTTTTCCTTATTTAAGTTGAAGAAAATTAGATTATCCAAGATGCTGCTGAATAAGGCTCTCGGGTCTATCAGGTTACGAGTTAGATGCTCAAGGAAGAGATCAACGTCAGGAGCACAAAACCCAGGCTTCAGTGTCAGATGCTTTTCCTCGTAATCCGACGGCAGGAATCGAAATTCGGTGTTTCCAAGCGTGACACTTTAAATATCACAAGTGTCAATATTTAGCCAATGAAAGACAGAATTCTGGCTTAAGCACATCAGTAAGCTATAGATCTATTTCTTATTGGTTTATTTAATAACAAATGCCAGAAAACTCTTTGCATTTCAAAGCCTGCCAAGGATATTCAGGATTTCCATTCTTGTTTTAAATGACTGGATGAGGAGTGTCTCTCCTCCCCCCTCCCCGCCCCCCCCACCCTTGAATTCAACTACCTTTCCTTTAGTGATTCTTCTGTTACTCAGAGAAAGACCCGTACTGAATACAGACACAGAATTTTAGCACCAAAAATAATGACCCTTCTGAAAAGATTTGTATTGTGCTTCTCTCAAGCAATCTGAAGGTCAATTTTGTGAACCAAATCAAGGCAAACTAGTTTATAATGACAAATTCAGGGCTACTTTTCATTCCTAAGGGGAGGGAAATTTTCGCCTTCAATATAAATGTAACTGCCCCCTCCCACATCTCATTGGCCTGTCTTCCGACCTAGTGTTGATGATTCTATAACCATAAATCTTGCTTTGGAGTTACTAGAAGGCTCGAAAAATGAACCAACTTGGGAGCGCCTGGGGTAGCTCAGTTGATTAGGCAACTGCCTTCTGCTCAGGTCATGATCCCAGGATCCTGGAATCTAGTCCAGCATCGGGCTTCCTACACAGCAGGAAGCCTGCTTCTTCCTCTCCCGCTCCCCCCTGCTTGTGTTCCCTCTCTTGCTGTCTCCAACAAATAAATAAATAAAATCATAAAAAAAAAAAAGAAAAAAGAAAAAAAGCAATGGGCCAACTCTGACAGCATCAATCTGATCTGATTTTTAAAAACTCATCTTCTGGGCACCTGGGTGGCTCAGTTGGTTAAGCGACTGCCTTCAGCTCAGGTCATGATCCCAGAGTCCTGGGATCGAGTCCCACATCGGGCTCCCAGCTCCACGGGGAGTCTGCTTCTCCCTCTGACCTTCTCCCCTCTCATGCTCTCTCTCACTGTCTCTATCTCAAATAAATAAATAAAATGTTTAAAAAAAAAACAAAACTCATCTTCTTTTTGCATCACCTCAAAGAACTTTAGAAATGATGATCCCCCTTTCCCGGGTCGCTGTCCCGGTCTAACAGACTTGATTCCAACAGCCGGTTATAGTACAGCACCGTGGTATAATTTCAGGATTAAAGTAAAATTACTCAATTGTGGCATATGTCCTTAGGACCCGTTTATAAGAAGCTGAGTCTCTTGCTAAAAGGCAAGGATATGAGACACTCTTAGACTCCATCTTGGTTTTTCCATAAAGTACTAGGTTAACTAGGAAGACCAAGTTTTCGGGGGCACGTGACCAACTGCGTTTCTGAGTTCCCGGGAGCGGCTCTAGAACAGATCGCACACAGGGTAGGACGGGAGACGGGAGAGAAACGCTGGCTTGTCCCCCAAGTGGCGCACGCGTCCATTCACATACATACGCGTTTTCAGCCTGTGTTGTGGCAGCTGTCTGCCCGCGGCGGAGGGGGGTTGGGGGGGGGGGACCAGATGCAAATTCACCAGGCAGAGAGCACCTAACTGTGCGCACAGAGGCCCCCTGTTTAACACAGACAGCTCCAGATTTCCTGTGTATCTGTCACCGAGATTTTAAAGTGGAATATTGACACTCACATAAAAGCTGTGAGATGCGTCAAATACTTCCATCTTAGATCACCTTTCCGTTTTCTTTTCTTTTTTTTTTAATAAAATTATCGGTTTTTTAAAAAAAAAAGTAAAAGTGATACATGGTGCCGTGGGCGGTAGCAGCAGGTGCACATTCCCAGACCTGACCCTGACCTTCCCCAGGACAAGGTGGAAGCGAAGTTCACCTCCAGGTCACCTACAACGGACAGATCTCCCCCTCCTTAATAAGCCTAATGCTAAACCCACTCTCAACATGAGGTTATTCTATTTACACAGTAGCTGTATGTATCCAGACATTTTATTTAAAACATTAACAAATTCTTCTGACCTCGGAGGAAAAAAAAAAAAAAATCCTGAAAAAATTCTGTAGAGGGCTTTAGTGGATAAAGAATAAGGAGAAGGAAGAGTAGGTTCTTTGGCACCTCTTTAACAAGCTCATTAGTAAAATCCCAGTTTGGGGGCTTGTCACCAATGAAGGAAGAGCTGCAGGAGAATATACCTTTCTCAGGATGAATAAAAAACCAGTCAAAGGGTAATACTTCGTTCATCTCTCTAATCGTTTACACGGAATCTGGTCCACTTCTTCATTTACCAGTCAGTTCTTCTAAAATAAAAACCCAAAACTATACCTTTGGTTACAGCGTTAACTCTTTTGGTTTAAGAGCTGATGCCTTTGTTTGTGCTCCTTCAGGTAGATTTCTCATTATCTTCGCCGATCTTCTGAACCCGGGAATACTTTTTGCATGAAGACTTAAAGCAGCCAGGAGGCCAGGAGAGTGGCCAGGAGAAGCAGCAAGGAATTGAGCCTTGTACGTTTTTCTCAAAAAAATAAAAGATGGGGAACCACCAGGCTCGAGACAAGAAATTAGTCTGTGAGGAGACTTTCAAGTTCTGTAAAAAGTAAAAAAAATAAAAAGGAAAATGAGACCTATTTTTCATGATTTGCATCCTATCTTTTTTTAATTAAATTGTGATTCGCTGTACCGTAACAGAGAAAGCAGCAGAATTAGGATTACGAGGCAGTATGGGTCTTTGCTTTGTTTCATGTTTTTAAAGATTTTATTTATTTACTCGACAGAGAGAGAGAGAGAGACATGGAGTGCACAAGCAGGGAGAGCGGCAGGCAGAGCAGGGAGCCTGATGCATGAATCGATCCTAGGACCCTGAGATCATGACCTGAGCCGAAGGCAGCTGCTTAACCTAGTGAGCCACCAGGTCATCCTGGCAATAATTGTTTTTGTGCCTTTTCCCTGATTCTGACATGTTTCTGGTCCCAGGCCCCTTTCCAGCTCCCTGCAAGTTCTTCTGCCTGCAATCCTAGTAAGAGACTCAGGAATAGATGTGAGAGTTGGCCAGGAGGAATAGATCTCAGGATGCGTGAGCAGGTGGATGTAGGCTGAGGAAGACAGAAGAGGGAAAGGCAAGCTCACAGGGTAGAGCAGATTTGAGGTGAAAGGTGGAGGTTTTGGTTGGATGGTGTCAGGAGACACCCGGATGGAAGTTTAAGAAGGAAGGAAGGTGGAAATGGGAGCCTACAAAATGGGAGGAGAGCTAAAGACACACAATAACCCATAGAAAGGGCATCTATCGGTGGATACCACTAAATGAGAGCTGGAATTAGACCCTTCGGGGATGACATTTGCTCACAAATTATATGCATCAGACAATATGGCGAGACTATCCAAAAAAAAGTCATGCTACACGGACTCACTCTCTGACAGCATGCGCGCGTGCGCGCGCGCGCGCACACACACACACACACACACACACACACACACCCTAGACTAGGAAAACACAGAGAAGGGGAGGAATCATCCCATCTCGGGATGACAGGAAGAGAGCAGGAGTTAGGAAGCCTTCCCAGGAGACATGGCCTTTGAGTTAGCTCTTTCAATATGAGCAGTGGAGGCAAAGGCAAGGTCGTCTGGGGACAGAAGGCAGCAGTAACAAATAAGTATAAGAAGGGAAGCCGGATGGCCCGGTATCACCAAAACATATACCAAATCCAGGAATCCACGGGCTATTTATTTTGCCTTTGCTGAAGTTTAAGAATAATGTCTTTTCCTCAAAATTAGATTCTTTGAGGGCAGGGAGCACATCTTACCAAGCTGCACCACCATGCTTCTAGAGAGAAGGTTCCCGGATTTCAAGTTAGCATTTATACTTCTTCAATTCTGGTACTGATTAGTCAAAGGGGGGAAAACACCATGCTCTGTAATTACACTGCACTTTGGTCCTTAAATGTCATTTATATTTGTGACATGATTTGGTTGAGGCCGTCACGGGTCTACACGGCAGGAGCTGACCCAGACGCACACGTGAGTGGCCATCCCCACGAAGCTACCTAAGCCCCTGCCATCCCCACGAAGCTACCTAAGCCCCTACTGCACTGAAAGGAAAGAAATTACCCAGGGACGACTTCACTGCTCTCACCTTTTCATTGGCCATTGAATGGTACCACCAAAACAGCCGTGTTGTAATGTAATAAGCAATGATCACATCGACAGTATAGTGTTCATGAGCTACAAGGATGCAGATGATCCCGGCGGCACTCAGCAGCCAGCAGATTAAATGATACCACCAGAAGTGACGAGGAGAATCTAGACGGTAGAAAAAGTATAGGGTTAATAAGATTCCCAGAGATGGATTTAACGATCACCGTCTACGCTAACGACCTTAAGTAGAATAATCTCAGATGAGGAAGTCACCTGAAGAAGGAAACAGATTAACCCCCCCCCAGTGAGTCACTGTCAACACCCCAAGATTTGCTCAGGTAAGAAGGGAGCAGGAGGGCGACCCCTGGTGGCAGGTCGAACAGTCATTCACTGGGGATTAGTCCTTCTCTAGACATTCTAGACCTTGCCCACTGCTAAGCCATTCAGTAAGGAAGAGAACAGAGTTGTTTATTAGGCTGGTTGGAATGGGCTCATACCGGCTGGTGGAAGGGATCCCACGGGAACGAAAAGCAGTAGGGGTCAAAAGCAAGGGTAGTGCTCAAGGAAAATGTGAGGGGAAATGAGAAAGCAAGAGTCATTTCAGGGCTTACATAAACTTACTCTGATTTATTCAGGTGGGGGAGAAAAACAGCATTGTGGCTAGCAATATTTTGCTTCTCAGCAGTTTTATACCATTATTGCTAATAGCAACTATAAACACTCCTTATATAAAACTTAAGATCCTGGCTCATTCACTTGTGGATTTTAGCCTTCCTAATGAATCCACTGAGAAGGTCATCCTATTGATCGGCTGTAAGAGAGATACCAGGGCGCGCATCAGGTGAAACAGGATCAGGCAGCCCACAGCTGGCCCCCACAGGTGCCAACGGCACACGGGTAGAGACGCAACCTCTCGTTCATTGCCAGTAGCTTTCTCTCTTCTTTTTCTTTAACAGTGGTTTCCTTTATTTCTATTTTAAAGCCTTATTAGTTCACAATGTTAATACTCTCACAGATTTTTTTTTTTACAAACAGATTTATTTCCTATTTACCTATGTCTCTATTCATAGTGATATTTATTTCTAAGTGCAGAACTATGGTCGAAGAACAAGACGGTCCATTTCCAGAAGTTCAGAGAAAATGCCAAATCAGGTATCTTTCAAATGAAAAATAGCTTGGGTCCCAAGTGGAACAGAAAGATAATAAGCCTGTATTTGCATTTGGAAGTCTGATTTTTCCATTTTGAAGGTGCTCCTTATTCCTTCTCAGCTGGTTCGTCCCGCCTCTAAGTTCTAGCAGATAACTGACAGACTCATAGAATTTTAAAGCTGGAAGAGGCCTTACCCTTTACGGCCCGGGTGGCCAGATCCAGGCCCACAACTGTTCTGTTAGGCAGAGAATACTCAAAATTGAGCCACCATTTAGAAATCTGGAGAGTTCACTAACTATGCGTTCTGCAGAACCGCAGACTCCAGCCTTCTCCGAAGTCTCCCTCCCACCCAGCTTCCTCTGCTGATAGGTCCCCTGATACTTATTGCCTTAGAAGTGAAAACTGTTTGGGCAAACCAGAACGATTTTGTGTTTGTTTATCCACAAGAAGCAAAGCGGAAGCAGACAAGGAGTGAAGAGACGGGCCGAACAGTCATTTTACTCCTTGTGGAATTAAAAATGAAGTTTTGGTAATGGCTGGAAATACTAACACCGCTTTTCCACAAAAATGTATTCCCAGTTATGCCCGAGCACAGTGGCTGACCCAAAGAAAAGATTTAATAGAAATTATTTTGAAATAGAAATGGGAAAATGGTAACCCCTTTGTGCTTTTCCATTCTTCCACAGGGAGAACAGAGAGCTAAAATATGGTGATACAAATATTAACCCACTCCACTTGTCTATGCAGGATCCTAGCCCTGTCATTGAATAAGCATATAGACAATGGACTTTCTGTGGTAGAAAGAAAAGAAAGGAAAGAGAGGAGAGGAGAGGAAAAAAGAAAGAAAGAAAGAATTAAAGGAAGGAAGGAAGGAAGGAAAGGGTTTCCCCCTCTCCTAACAAGACATTTGGTTCTAACCAATAGGTTGACTTCTTCAGGCTAATTTTATAAGGAACCCAGGCCCCAGTGATATTTGCATAACTGTGGAAAGCCCACAAAATGGTCTTGATCCCCCGTTTTCATCAGTTCTTTTGACGACGTTCAAATCTATTCATGACAACCGAGCAAACAAGGAAAGAGACCAAACAGATAAAAAGGCAGGACAACACAAAATATAGGAAAGAGGCATCTAATTCTAGAAGCAGATTGCTCAAAGAAGCCATTGGGAGCACAGCTTACTCAGAACGACAACACGGGGTATCATCTAGAAGGTGATGGTTTTTCCTAATTGCACAGGCAACGAGCACACACATGGAACGCTCTGTTTATGTGCAGACTCTAGAGCTGGGTTTGTATTAAGCATCTCAGATCTGCCATTTCATTTCTCACCAAAAATTAGTAAAAGCAGGATGTAATTCTTCCGTGGCTATATGTGAATGTACACAGTTTAAAAAAACCTCAAGCCAACCTCATGCCGTGGGAAGACAATCTCTCTACATACTGCATTGCTGTTGCTCTAAAGGAAAAGAAAGAACAATCACCAGCAAGGGACCCAGACTGTTCCTTAGCAATTTTATAAGATCAGACAACTTGGGTTCCCCAATATTTTAAACAGAGCCAAGAAATTAACAGCATAACCTTTGGGGTCAGCCTCCTTGAGTTGGAACATCCCGTCGTCCTCCAATTACCAACTGGGGACCGTGGGAAGTTATCCTCTCGATGTTTACGATTCCCCTCTGAAAAATGGGGAAAACAGGGCTTCTCTCTTGGGGTGGCTGCAGGATTAAATGAGTTATTTTGCATCCAGGGCTTAGAATAATACCCAGCGGGGGCGCCTGGCTGGCTCAGTGGGTTAAAGCTTCTGCCTTCAGCTCAGGTCATGATCTCAGGGTCCTGGGATCAAGCCCCGCATCGGGCTCTCTGCTCAGCAGGGAGCCTGCTTCCTCCTCTCTCTCTGCCTGCCTCTCTGTCTACTTGTGATTTCTCTCTGTCAAATAAATAAATAAAATCTTAAAAAAAAAAAATAGTGCCTGGAACAGAGTATTAGGTCTCTGTGCTATTGCTGTTAATAGCCCATGGTCTTCAGTTATTTTATAAAATTGACCTTCAGTTTCCTGGGGTGGTTCTCATCGTTACTTTGAACCCACAAGAGCTTTGCTCCAACATGCAATACTTTCCCACCCTCAGCTTCATCTTTTTCCATAAGTTTCCTATGATTTTCAGATTAGAGAGAAGCTCCTACAACTCAAGTACACATCTGGACTGGAAAATAAGTTACACACACTGGTGGAACTTTTCCCAACAAAAGTTAGAGTTAGAATCATAAACGACACAGATCACTCCGGTTAGCTCATCAGAACCAATAACTAGGTATTAGAAATGTGGTGACTGGGATGCCTGAGTGGCTCAGTCGGTTAAGCTGTTGCCTTTGGCTTGGATCATGATCCCAGGGTCCTGGGATCGAGTCCCAAATCGGGCTCTTTGCTTGGCGGGGAGCCTGCTTTTCTCTCTCTGTCTCTGCCTCTGCCTGCCACTCTGCCTGCTTGTGCTCTCTCTGTCTCTGTCTCTCTCTGAGACATAAATAAATAAAATCTTAAAAAAAAAAAAAAAAGAAATGTGGTGACTGACATTTAAGGAAACAGACTCAGGTTTCTTCCCATTACCACCTCCCATAGCGTAAGGGTGAGGGCAGAAATAAGGGGAAGGGTCTAGAATGTCCTCCACCATAAAATAGTCAGATATGATGAAGGCAGTGCACTTAACATGCTACTCTCTGTACCCCAGGTGTGTGTGTAGCATTTGCAAAAGAAACAACTCAGAAGCTGCACAATTCTTACCAAAAAAAAGACTTCAGTTCTTCTACTGTAAAGAACTTCAACTCTTTGTCATAATACTCTCAAAGCAGAACTTAAACCTGAAACCCCACAAAACCTAAGGGACAAGAACTCCCTTCTGCACCACTGACAGATAAACTCTGACGTCCACACTGCCATTAGGTGAGGCTGAACCTGTCTGGATTAATGACAGGCCAAGAGAAGGCGGAAGAAGGGGGGGAACAGAGGGGGAAGCATCCTTCTGTTGGTCTATGGCAGAAGACCTCTTTACAACGCTAAGTGAAGAAAATTGGGATAAAGCTCTAAGAAACACAGCAGAGGGTCCTGAAACTAAAGGGGGAAGGTTAATCTGACTAGCGTTGCAACAATGAAGGAAAAAGCATCACTCACTTTGAAAGGACTTTGAGATAATGGGCCTAATTAAATCAAACCTCAGAAAGCCACAACAAGGGGATCTGCCTGGAGGCTAAAATACAGAGCCCAAAATGAAGGAGACCTTATACCAGCCTTGAAAGCTGGCGAGATACACAAGGATTTTGTATAATGGGAATTAAGTGTATAATTATGGAAAGATACTTCGCATTCTTGCCTCCACGTTGTTTTGTACAAAGAAATGATCCATACTGGCAAAATGTTCCTTGAAGATGCCAACTAAATCATAGCCGTTGGCTGGAAAATAGTGACATTGGAATGGGACAAGAAAACATCTAAGAAGGGGGAAACATTAAATTATTTGGAATGAAGGGATGGAAGTTCCAGGCAATGGAAGTTTCACTCATAAGTCACTTACATTTGGCTTTCCAGTGCACTGATTCTGTTTGCAATAAACCTAACACTGTTCTTAGTTCTAACACTATAATAGCTTTCCATACCCTGAGAAGAGGAGGGAGAGAGGCATTGTGGAGGCATGCTAAATGTTAGTGAATCCAGGTTTTAAGCCTCCAGTGTCCAGATCACATAGGACTAGTTGAAATGATTTAAATACACACACACACACACACACACACACACACACACACACACACACACACACCTGTCTCTTTCATAGCCATCAATCCCAGTGGAACCAGGGTTCCCGTCGGTTTCCGGCCTTAGGGATCCCTCCCACCACAGTAGTCAACACAGGGGGAAGGAGTTAGTACTCACATTCTTTGATGAACAAATAAGTAAGTGTCAGCACAACGGTGTGACCGCTGAAGAGGAAATCTCCACACAAGATATGGGATCCAGTTATGGACAGCCCACCCCCGGAAATCAATCGTAGGATCCGCTGTATTTTTGCCTGAGAGTCTCCATTGAGCTGAAAGACACGAGATCAGGAAGAAAAGTTACAAGCCGATAAAAATCGCACTGCAGCCTAATCTGCGGGACACTCAGAGAATGTTACCGGGTTGTGCTTTTTCCTTTTAACTTAAAAGAGTCAAAAAGAAGCCAAGGGGGAAGCTCCTCAAATTGGGTTTTGTTCGTTGTACTGTCGAATCTTAGTGACACGTTTTCAATTATTCAGTATGTTACTAATAATATGTTTCGGTGGTGGTGTGTCCTTGGGCAAAGCTTTTAAAAATATTAATAACCAGTGACTTCACCACAGCTATGCACTAAAAAGATCAAAGCTACTTTCTTTCCTCTTTGTAGGGGGAAGCCAGAGTTTTGGATGGTCAATATTTGATTCAGCTGAATACCGCATTACTAACATTCTTAAGTGTGTTTGGGGACCTCGTGTTAAGTGGGCAGCCTAAAGTGTGCACAGAGCTATATTAATATCTGATCGAGACACTTACAGTTAAGAAGGGGAGTTGCAACACATTACGTAATTCAAATAGGTTTGCAAATGATGCATGAGAGATGTATCGACAGCTTTAAAAATGAGTAGCTTTGATCAGGAAAAACATCCTCTAAGGAAATAATCTGTATGCTGTTGCAACGGGTCAGAAGGGCGCTTTGGTGGACAATGGTATAGAAGCCCCTAGAAGCCACCATGATGACATAGGAAACAATGATGGGCTAGGACAGGAGTTTGGCTCAACAATCAAAAGTTTATATCCCATTAAGAGTGGGTCAAAATGGTAAGCACGGAAAATTGGGATACTGAAATGCTCGGGAGCCAGATAGAGGGTTTCACATCAATCTAGTATCAGGTAAATAGGCTTAGAAAATCAAAGAATGATCCTCAGAAATATATTCAGGCAACAGTACACATGACAAAAGAAATACAGAAAGACCACTAATGACTAGTCATTGGGGACCTAAGGGGGCCAGTTCTAGGACATGTTGCCTTTTATAATCAATGATGATCCTTTTGGGCAACTGGCCCCTGAAGCATGGCCAGGCCAGCCTTGATGGTGGTTTAACAGGTGCTGAAAACATCTGTTTTCAGGTAGTATCCTGCCCAAGTGGATGCAAGGGAGATGGGAGGAGGGTCTGGGAGTAGAGAAATTCAATTAGCCTCTAAAGCAAGGGAAAAACCATCCTATCCAGTACGACAGGAATTGGGGTAGGATTCCTTCCCTAAAACATGACTCCTGGGGACCCTAAAACCTTCCTGATAAAAAAAAAAAGAAATTCATATGAATCTAGAAAGCTTTCTGGTATTCAGATGACCCACATCAAAAGGGCAAACACACTATGATTGGTTGATAGTTGAGAATAAGGCTCTGCAAGAGAAAATGCCATAAAGCAGGATTAGAAGGTAAGGTGAAAAGTTAACTTTCTTCAAAAGTTTGCTTAGGGGGAACCCAGGTGGCAAAACCAGAACATAGATATTTTATCAAGACTTGATAGGCCTTGGAGCGCCTGGGTGGCTCAGATGGTTAAGTGTCTGCCTTCAGCTCAGGTCGTGATCTCGGGTCCTGGGATCGAGTCCCGCATCCGGCTCCCTGCTCGGTGGGGAGCCTGCTTCTCTCTCTTCCTCTGCTGTTCCCCTCTGCTCTGCCTCTCTCTGCCTCTCTCTCTCTCTCAATGGATAAATAAAATCTTAAAAAAAAAAAAAAAGACTGGAGAGCCCTTAAACCAACATGCCAAGTAACAGGTGATCCTGCCTTGAAAAGACAGGATCTCGAAGGCAGCAGAGCATCCGCACGTGGGGGAGGTGACGTACTGCTGACAGAGTGGCAGGACCCATTCCAGGTGCACCTCAGGAACGGGGTCCCGCAAACTAACTACAGGAACGAATGCGACACGCCCCTCAGGTGGGAGACAGACTCCAGCCTCGGGCTTGATCGAATCAATCAGTCCTTCAGGAACTTCTTATCACGTGGTTGGTGCAAACAACTGTTAACACTGAGATCAAGTCAAAAAGTACATAAGCTGCCCAACCCCTGTGTTTCCAGTTTGAAAGGACACGATATTCCTCATTTCAAAACTCTAACATATTTTTTTTTTTTATCTGCTCACCTATCCCAACTCAATACTCTAATTTTCCAAGGGCAGAAACTCTTAAAGCCATCGGTCCCTTCACCCGGGATTAGATGGACCCAAAGGTCCAAGCAGACCAGGGGCCGAACTAGTGCCACACCTTGTCTTCTCCCCTATTCCTTTTAGCAGCCAGGGTGAATGGAGGTTTCTGAGAGCCCAGGATTCATTATGCCTGTATTTACAGAACAGAGGAAGCACGCTCTCTTCTTGCTCTGTCTTTCTGCAGTTCGTTAATTTCTCCATCCCGTCATGGCTATCCTAGATGTCCATTCATGCTCCGTATAAATGCTAAACAGCACCTCAAGAAAGGCCGGGGAAAGAGGGTAGAAAGAAAACTGGGAAGGGCGGGGGAGGCTAATGGTGAGAGTTGGGGTTAATGGGTTTATTTTTTTCTAATTCTGTTTTGGTTCACTGGGACCCCATCACTCACCACTTAAGACTCTAGTTCTTTTTAATTTCCTCACTTTTCGCAGACTCCATTCCATGTCATGACTGGTACGAAGAGAAGACATAGTCGACTAAGAGGACAGGCATTGATCACAAGCGCCCAGAGCAGACAGGTGCTCCGTGCTCTTGAGGGTTCCTGGGGCTGTCCCCCCCGCACGCCATGTCTCACAAGAAAGTACAAGACAGCCCAGCCCGGCTGGTGTCAAACCAGAAGACTCACCCCGCACACTGTCTCTCAGTTCAGAAGAAAAGTCCTCTGGGCACCTATGGCCAGGAAAACTTTCTCAGGGAAGGGACTAGAGCTTTCCCAGCCCAGCATTCTTGCCTGTGGCAAAATGGGTTGGAAAAGCTCCATCATTTCCTGCAAATCCTAATAACTGGGCCAAAATGTATTTGCCCACACTTCTCCGAATACAGGTTTTTGTGACTGCAACCCCAAACTCGGACCGCTGGGCTGAGGCCAACTGTAAGCAAAAGCCTGAAAGTGAGCCCCAGGCATAGATAAGGGAGAAGGGGGGGGGGGACCAAAGGCCGAGGGTTTCCCCAATCTTGTGAAACCGCGTGTGAGGACCGCATCCAGCGGGGAACGAGCTGTTTTAGGCAGCGAGGACAGTGTCTGACGCCCCCTGCACCGCGAGCGGTTTCCAGACTGGGTCCCTCAGAGGGCATTCCACCTAGCCAGCCGCAGGGAAGCAGGTAGATTACCTAAGAGCCTCGGAACCGCAGAAATCTCAGGAGCACTCGAGGCCCGTGGCTGGCCCGCATTTAGAACGCGATCCGGACTCTCGCTCCACGCCTCATCACCTCCGCTCGACGTGACTTGCGTGTTTGTGTTACGGAACCCTTCCTCGGGCGCCCACAGCCCGCCTGCTTCTGCGGCAGGAAGAGAACCTGACCACCGAACGCGGGGGCAGGCTTGCCCCCCGAGGCCACCGGGGCTTCCATTGGGAGAATTTGTAGCTTGGTTAACCAGTGGTACGTTTACTGATGTGGCTTCTGAAAATTGCAACTCTTCCAGGGAGGGTGACCTTTAATTTGCTTGCTTTCTGTAATCACAGCAATTCATCTCTGCAGACCTCCTCCATTATGGGGACGGGCTGGCCTTCTCTTCTGTGCCCACTTCTTCATTTAACACACAGCAATAACCCCCTTTAGAGGGGTTTATTTTGTTTCTGAACTTCCCCCATGCCTTAAATTAGTTTCACTAAAAATCGGCCAATGTTTAAATTCAATATGTACACTGTTTTAATTACGGATACTTTCTGCTTTGATGGCTTTGGAAAAGTATAGCTTCTCCTAACCACACCTATATTTGGTGAGGGAGACTGCCGACTTCCTTAGAACTCCATTTTTCCTTCCACCTTGGACATCTGCTTAGTGTTCAGTAAAATATGATGTTGGACTTCATTCCCTTGTCCAGAAAGCACATGATTTGTACGTTTCCTTTTTTTTTTTTTTTTTTTTGATAAACCAGGGCATACTGGGGTCTAAGATGATTAACAGCTCTCTCTCAAGAAATTACTCTACCTGGAGAGACCGTAAATCCCACGTAAGACAGTTTCAGTATCCATTCCCACAGTGTATCCCAGCAAAAGGCTGCTCCGTCTTTCCATGTGCTAAAAACTTCGGGGTCATCCTTGGCTTCTCTTACACTCATATTCGACTTAGTAGCACATCCTGTTGGCCTTACCTTCAAAATGCATCCTGAGTCGAATGACTTGTCCTCACTTCAGTGGGCCACAAAGGGCCTAGGGGACCCACGGCCTGGGCCACCTCTGCCTTCCCCACCTCCACTCGGCCACATGGGCCTCCTGCCATCCCCTAGGTCTGCTGTGACCCGGGGTGCTGCCCATCCGCACAGCTCACTTCGCCATGTTGTATCTTGCCCCAAGGCTTTCTTACTACAGAAGCTTCTCTGATCTCTCTCTGAAGTCGTACCTACCCTCCGCATCCCCATTACCCCTGCTCGGCTTCTCTGTTCTCCATCTGATAGTGACCTGACTTATCATCAGGTTACAAGGGAGGCCTTTAGTTTTCGGCTGCCATCCCTCAATAGAATATAAACTCTCAAAGAAGAAGAACTTTGCTTCGGTCTCTGCTGTGCCCAGAGTGCCCGGCCCGGTACCTAGCAGCAGCTTTAACACTTCTAGAATGAAGGAGCGCGTGAATGAGTAAACCAGACGGCAGAAAAGCAGGGTGGAACACTCCGCCGTAACTTTTAGTTAGCAGAAAATGAATTTCTAATGCATAAAGATACACGTCTTGTGAAGGCATTGGAGTGTCTTCCCTCCGACTGCAAAGGGAAACAAAAATAGACCAGACTGCAGCAACCAGCTCTGAAGGAACTTGCTGTAGGGCAAGCAGGTGTTCACCAAGTGCATCCACCATCCCGTCTCCACGCTAACTCCGAGGCGCTTACCTTTGGGGCGCACTGGAAATGCATTCCGGGTACAGGGAGTGTGGTGACGTACATTGTAATACAGCGATACAGGTACAAAGTCCCAATGATAAAAAAGAACCTGCGTCCCACTATTGACCTAAAGGGAAAACAGGGATAGGGAGAGACAAGTTGACTCGTGCTTTCTGCTCCGAGTGCAATACAAGACATCGTTTAGCAGAATAATTACTACAGAGTGGACATGAGCAGACCCTCTTCGCAGCTCGCACGCAGGCTCGCGTGTAAGTAGCCCACCCCTCCGCTCCAGAAACGAAGGCGCGCCTGTCGGAATAAATCCAAGAGGGTTAGGACCTGGAAGGAATGTCTGTGGGGGGTGGGGAAGTTAGAGCAGACAAAGGGTTCCAGACCACCACCTCTCCTAAAAAAGGTGCTCTTTGGGCTCCTGGGTGGCTCAGTGGGTTAAAGCCTCTGCCTTCAGCTCAGGTCATGATCTCAGGGTTCTGGGATCAAGCCCCACATCAGGCTCTCTGCTTGGCGGGGAGCCTGCTCCCCCCCGCCCCCCGCCCCGGCCTGCCTCTCTGCCTACTTGTGATCTCTCTCTCTGTCAAATAAATAAATAAAACCTTTAAAAAAAAAAAAAAGGCGCTCTTTCACCAGAGAATTCAATGAACCGGTCTATGTTTTCCATCAATGCGCTGCATTAATAAACCTTCTCTTGGGAATGTACCAAAGGTATAAACGAGCCATGGTCACAGAGGAATTCACTAATGAGCTAAGGTAATATTACGTAATTGGACACATAGGGAAATGGGGCAACTAATTTAACCTGAGTTATATAAGCAAGGTTTATTTGGACACCATCCAAAAGTATTTTCACAACTTGGGCACCAACTATTTGTCTGTGACTATATAGATTTTCAGAGGACTAGATTTTGAAAACGTCCAAAGTACCCTTGTGTCTTTATGGACATTTAACGATGAAGCTCTAAACTGATTAGTTTACCTTTATCTTACTCAACCTTGATGAAAAAAAAAAAAAGCAAAAAATAAATAAATTAAAAAAAAAATCCCACGAGTACTTTTATGCTTTATACTTTTTGGTGGAGACCGTGGTCTTGGACCACGTTAGACCGTGGTCTAACATTAGCACCTGTGCTGTACCCCTGAGTCCTCGCTCCAAGGCAGTGGTTCCCAGAGGTCTGAGCTTCATGCACACTGTCCTCCAGTGGGAAAGGCTCTGCCTATTTGCACCACGGCCTCACGGGTTCTCTGAATGGCCTTGGAGGGTTCTGAGCGTCCTTATGTCCAGCTGAAGATGACAGTTTGTTTTCTGCTGTGTCATTAGGGGTGGGTCTATAAAGTCTGGGGTCTGGGGAGTCAGAGATGGGGGGCCCAGAAAGCCCCTGCAATTGCTGTTGTAACTTCCCTAGCACATAAACTGTTTTCCTACAGGTCTTTCATTTCCAGAGCTCTCAAACTTTCAAAACTAACACGGATCAAAGACTTCCAGAAAACTAAGCAGCTTCAGGCATGTGGCATATTTTTAGTTTTCTCCAAGACTGTGGTCTGCGGTGGATCAAAGTCTAATTCAGGTAACTGCTGGGACTTCTAATTTACAGAATTATGTACGAATATACTTTTGGTTGCCTGTTTCCAGTAGCTATTTTCAGAATATTCCAGGGCTTCTGGGGTCAAAATATAGAGTAGAAGACTACCTACACTATTAAATGAGGGGTGCCTGGGTGGCTCAGTTGGTTAAGTATCTGCCTTCAGCTCAGGTCATGATCTTGGGGTCCTGGGATTGAGCCCCAAGTTGAGCTCCCCGCTCAGTGGGGAGTCTGCTTCTCCCTCTCCATCTTTTGCTCCCCCCGCTCTTGTGCACTCTCTCTCTAATAAATACAACCTTTAAAAATAGACTATTAGATCAAAGTATTTATTTAGTGTAAGACCATTTCTTTCAAAGGCTTGCTATACTAACCCTGCCTTTTCTAGTACTGAAAAGGAATGGGTGATAATCACTGCCGAGTCTCTCCATCAGGTTAAGTGAAAAACAATTCACCCTTTGCTTCAACCTCAGACCCCAAAAGACTGTTGAACTGTGTGCTCCGTGCTGTTAGATAAGGTGAATAAGCAGGAATTACTATGAGTCAATTATATTCATTCCAGCATTCTGAGTTCAGCTGTATTCAGACCTGCAATTTAACTTAGAAGGTAAAATGTGCACTCTGCAACCTTATTTAGAAAAACTACTGCTAATGATTTTTTTTCCCCCACAGCTCTGTAGGTGCTTTTATAAGTGAGAGCAAGTAGGATTTCTCACTCAGCTAAGATGTTCAAAGCAGGTTATAAAAATTATTCTACTAATTACTAAAATGATACAATTCCACCTCAAAAGTAAAAAAAAAAGTATGATTTCCCCCAACAAGTTTCTGATGATGGGTTCTAACCAAAACAGTAGACATCATTAAATTGTGTGGCCAGCTATGTCTGTGGGGCCAGTTTGGTCTGTGTGGCCACACCAGAAGTCTATTTGTTTGGGGGGGCGGCAGGCAGAGGGGGAGGGAGAATCTTAAGCAGGCTCTACACCCAGTGCTGAGCCTGAATCGGGGCTCGATCTCATGACCCTGGAATCAAGACCTGAGCTGAAATCAAGAGCCTTAATCAAGAGCCTTAATTAAGAGCCGAAATCAAGAGCTTAAGTGACTGAGCCACCCAGACGCCCCCACGAGTTCAACACGGTAGAGCCTCAGATGCTCATGGAGAGGCAGTTCATATAAACTCTCTAGATGAAGATTCAAATAAATCTAGACTATGCTTCGAATCACAGGAGAAGCCAGCTACTTACCAAACCCTAGAAAAGGCCTATTTTATATATACATATATGACTATTCACATATGAATAGTCATAGGAATATACATGAATATTCACATACAAATATTCATATATATGAATAAAACGTTCGTCTAAAATAAGGGAGAAAGCAAACACCTTTGGCCTAAGCAGACTCTCCTATTTCCAGTGTCAACAAAAAGAGAAACACTAAAGTTCAGCAAATCTAGTGTTTGCTTTTGGCATAAAGCATACCACAACTTAACTTTGGCAACAGAAAGTTCTAGTCAAGACAGTTGGTAGCTGCCTTTTACTTACACATACTAAGGAAAATGTTTAGGAATGACTTCAGTTTGGGAGCAAGCTTTCGAAACTGCAAACTTGAATTTGGGGAACTCTGGAGCGAAGAGAGATTGAATTCTAGCCTAAAAGCAACAAGCAACTGAAAGAACAGTAGAGCATAAATTCTCTCTTCTAAACATGATCTTGTGGCACGAATGCAGAAATCCCATTTGTGAATTTTTGAACAGTTATTGGCTAAGTTAGTATACGTTACATTTTCAAAAGTCTCCGTGTATGGGCCATGTTTTGATCTAACTTATATTTTAGTGATTTAATTGCTAGCATCTTAGTAGAGAATAAAACATCTGTAGGAAAAATGAGATGAAAAGGGAATTGAGGGGTCTTGTTTCTATGGACTAGCAGTCAGATCTCACAGGGAAGCAAAAATAACCACTTCAGAGCCACGTCCTATTTTTAAGCATCTTCTAAAGCAAAAGCGTGTGGCTTTACTCCTTCCCCATTGTCCCTATTCCAAAACAGGGAGATGGAAACCAGTGAACTAAGAGCTCCTTCGTGGTGCCACGGGGAAACCAGACAGCACGTTTACTTTAGAAACCGAAAACCCAGGACGCCTGGGTGGCTCGGTTGGTTAAATGTCTGCCTTCGGCTCAGGTCATGATCACAGAGTCCTAGAATCAAGTCCCGCATCAGGCTCCTTGCTCGGCAGGGAGACTGCTTCTGCCGGCTGTTCTCCCTGCTTATGCTTGCTATCTTGCTCTCTCTCATTCTGACAAATAAATAAAATCTTTAAATATGTATACACACACACACACACACACACACACACACACACACACACACACTCTCTCTTAAAAAAAAAGAAACCTAAAACCCAAACTGCGTGGACCCATGCCTAAATGCAGTTTCTTAAACTCTTGTGACTCGATTACCAATAGGCAACAGGAAAAGAAATATAAAATATGCAAACTCCTGAATAGAAGCAAACCTCAAAGAATGCTATTGACTACAGACCAATCCACTCATCACATTATGAGTAAGAGAGGAAAGTTCCCGGGAGACTTCATTCCCCACCTGTTAAAAGCCTAAAATAACAAAAGTATGATGAAGTGAATGTTGTTCCTTTCTAAGCCTCTTGATTTATCATGCAGATCCCATAGCACCAAGTAGCCTGAAACCATGGACTGCACCTTAAATTTGTCAAGTCTGAATCACCGACCACAGTGCATCTGGACTGTCCTCATGGTTACCTCTCATACACCATTGCTCAATAAATGCTTATTTATTCAACATGGTAGATCCTTCTGTGGTCTCTTGTCATTGAATGCCTGGATAGGACTAAATTTATCAGACAAAACTGAGGAAGACCATTTCAACTATACATCTACCCCCTTAAACACACACTTAGGGCAACCCCCCTTTCCCCCATGGGTAGATCTACTTACTTGTATCTCAGAAACAGCCACTGGGTGATCCATAATCCAACTAATATAATCCCATTTATTTCTGATACAGAAAATGCCCATTTTACCCGATCAATGTAATCAAAAAACTTGTCTGGTAGTGGGGGGCTGAGCTCCTTGGGAGGCACCCTTTCGTGTACAACTGTGATCATGACGGTGGTTAGGACGAGGTTGAAGAGGGCGTACACGAAGGCAATGCCTGTTTTCCACCACTCCAGGGGGAATTTGTTCCTGGATTCAGTGGGCATGGCAATCTGGATATAGTCCGGGTACTTTTTGGTGCCCTTTCGCAGCCCATTGGATAAGCTCTTAGGTTTACTGTTGCCATTTTTGTTTTCTTCTTCGGCAGGCTCGGCAGGTCTTGTGTAAGTATTTGCAGGATCGTTGGTTTGATTTTCCATATGTTCTTCGAGTTTTGCTGTCTCTATAATATCCATTGTCCCCCAGTCTTCAGGTCAAAAAGGAGATGGGAAAGTTCTTGGTTTTTGTGCAAACTTAACTTTTCTAAATCCTTCTATTTCCGAGATCAACATCGATTCCTATAACTGATTTTGTTTCCTAGCACAAAATGTAGAAGGGAGCCGTCTGATCACTGTTCCCTCCATGTAGCTGCCCGCGGTCCCCTCGCCACCTTCAAGAGAGGAGGCCAATTTTCTTTCTCCCAGAGGTGTTACTATCCCACCTGTAAAAAGAAAACAAAAACTATGTTCAGAAACTGTACTTCTCCAATTGTCACCCATCCAAAGCAAAAACATCATCAAAATAAGCAAATACCAGAGCCATTTGTTTTGTAAATATGGTGTCAGAACATTGTTAGGGTTGTTGAGATGGAGTTTATTTGTAAAATACGGAGTTGTTTTATCTTGGAATTCTTGTCTCTTTTTGAGCTGATGTCAGTATAAATGGGAACATTTTAATAATCAATTCCTTTAAAATTTCTTTAAACACAAGTCAGGACCCAACTTTGCAAATCCTTCACCAGACACTATTACTTGTTGCTAACCATGAAGTCATAATAAGCCAGAACCTCTCCGGAGATCACATCACTCTTTCCTAAGACTGCGGCTTTTCCAGGAACCTGGAAGAACACAAAACTGGGATGAGCTACTCAAATGCACTAAGTGACACTTATTCTCTCCACTTGTCAATGAGTCCGTTTTCTATTTCCTCCTGAAAAAACTGGAGTCTTTTTGAGTGACCACTTTCCAGAACAGAGTCATAGAGCCACACATTCAGGACACTTAAAACGGCACTGCCTCAGTTTACCCTTTGGTAGGTAGAGACAGACACACACATCCTACACCAGGAAAGCTAACAGCCTTCAAAATAATACAGAGAAAGGACGCACAAAGCCTTAGCTACGACTCATTGAGGGAACGCATTCCACTTGTTCCTCGAAAGGTAAAATCTTACAGTCGGCATGGGAAATTAGTAAGGAACAACATTTAGGGACAGCCACCGCAAGATCTACCATAGAAACTGCCGCCCAGAGGACCAGCTCCCGGCACTCACCACCACGGCACGGAGAGGAGAGGCTGCCTTTGCCTTAAGCTTCCCAGGCTCCCCAGAGAGCCAAGACTTCTTTGCCACACTGAGCACCCGCACCAACTCTTTTATACTGGGCAGCAACACAGCCCCAGCTGTTTTCAATTTAGGAAAGCAGTATTTTAGTCCCTGCTGCAGAACCCGGCCACCTGAAGAAGTTTCCAGACCTCATAATTAGTCCCCACCCTGAGTGCACTGCACAACTTAAGCATAATTCTTCACATTTTAAAGGCCTCCCTTTCAGGGGAACATCAGGAAAAAATAGGGAGGAGGGGGGGTAAAAAAAAAATAAAATCAAAGTAAGCCTTTATTTAATGAAAGAAAAAGGGGAAAAGTTAAAATGGCATAGTCAATAACTACGGGCAGTATTTATTGACAGTATGGACAGCAAATATGGCGACCACAAGTGTTTATTGTGCACCTGAACCCCCACCCCACCCCCGCACGCTGAGGGAGCAATGGGGCGGCAATTAAAAGAAGCTTAAAAAGCACGGCTGACCTGAACTTTCAATCCAAAGAGCTTGCAGTCTAACTGAAGAGACAGAACGCAAATCACAGAATACTGGGGAATGATCACTAGATAAAAATGTAGTTTTGGGGCCATCTGGGTGGCACAGGCAGTTAAGCATCCGACTCTTGGTTTCAGCTCGGGTCGTGATCTCAGGGTCCTGAGATGGAGCCCCGAGTCAGGCTCTGCACTAAGTGTGGAGTCTGCTTGCGATTCTCTCTCCCTCCCTCCCTCTGCTCCTCCTGCTCTTCTTTTTTCTCTGTCAAATAAATCTTCTAGCAAAACAAAATAAAACAAACGCAGTTTTAGTTGTATCCCTGCTCCCCTGACAAGATGTGTCTACAGAGAGGCGCTGCCCTTTTTGGGGAAGTGAAAGCACGAGGGAAGTCGACCTGGGGAGAAATGGATGGTCACTGGAGGACGGAGACGGGCCAAGAGATATCGCTGAGAAGCAGACATTGCACGTTCCTCTGGTCCCTGTGAAAAGCCACAGACACTCATATGCTAGAGCAGGATGAGAAAGGCCCAGTGCCCCTCTCGGGAGACCAGGATTGACAGATATTCTTTGTAGGACCCTAGCACAATGTCGTGGGAAGGGTAAGTATAGCAAAGAGGTGCCTCAGTAAGGTATTGGCAGAAACAAACCTCTGACACCATAGATTACCACTTCTGACAGAGATGCCCAAACACTAAGTCGGCCATTGCCTCTCTTCACCGAGTCTAGGCTAATCCATGCATAGCGTCTTACCAAACTCATCAAAATTCCCTCCAACTTTACTATTCCACATCTGCTCCTAGCCTGGTGTTCATATGCGAAAGAAGCTTGAGATTTTTGAAGCCCAGGTCCACTGGGGGACATACTGGCAGTCTTTATAAGGTAGCTATCCAGTTCTAGAACATAGAATGTAGAACAGAAGAAAATCCAATTAGTTACTTGTTTGGTCTTTTTTTTTTTCCCTAAGAGGAAGCACTCAGCCACCCACCTCATGGGACAACCGTGAGGATGACTGAAATAATTAATCATGAAGAGTTTTGTGCTCACGGGAGTAAGAGCACTTAGTGAGTGCAAAGCCCATTTATCATCATTAGTAGTAAGATTGATATTTTCCTTGGGATCTCATTAAGAAGATTGAATATACAAAGCACACTCACCCTGTGTCACCCAATCTGGGGACACAGTGATCGTTATCAAATTGACGATTACAACATATTCATTCCTATGGTGATCCTTTCCTACTAGTAAGTATCTGGGAAAGTGACAAAAGCCACAGTAGGTTCTCTCAATAGATGGCACTGCCATGAGTGCATTTGTTGAGGGTACTAATGCCAGAGCACAAGGCGGATGAAAAGCTTTCCAAGTCCTCTTACATTGCAAAATATCAGAAGCTAGCCTAGAGGATATTTTAAAAGTGAAAGGCCCCTATAGACTAATCTGCCTTTGAAGGCAAGTGCAAAACTCTGGAAGTTTCAGTACATGGATATTGTTTGGTTCTGGGGGAGTGGGGACAAAGAATGACATAGTCCAGAAATGCAAGGAAGTTTTCCAATTAGGAAAGGGCTATAATAAAACACAAACATATGTAAATAGAAAAGATACGATTACCTGGAGTGAAGTTAAAAAAGCATTTGATACAAATCAATATCTACTTGGTTTTGGGGGGGAGAAAGTATTCAATAAACGGAATAGCAGGACCTCTGCAGAGCCACATTCTTCAATGCCAGGAGCATGTCATATGTGTGCCAATTACCTAGTGGGGAAAGCCTTCCCCTGTTACTCCTCTTTCCACCCCTAAATGAAGTTTAGAATCCTTTTTGGTCAACTTACAAGAAAACACATTATTAGCTTCTGTTTTATTTCTATCACCTCTATTTTGTAAAGGGTTTGATATGACTGTGTTCGTACATACATTAGTCATTTCCCCTTAATAACCTCAATAGGATTTTACCTGTAATTTGACAGAATGATTCCAAAGTTCACAGTGGTAGGTATTAGGTCATATTACATTAAGTAATAATGGGGTAATGGCACCCAGTTATTCTATTTTGAGTTCATCCAAAGGGAATAAAAATATACACAAAACATTTCTAAAAGTATGTTTTCAACAGTCACGTATAGGAGAAAATTAAAAATAATCTAATATCCAACAACAGGGGATTAGTTAAATGAATTATGGTTATCGTAATATTATAAAATACTATGTTTTGATAGAGTAACAATAAAAGTATGAGACAAGTATATAAATACTACATAAGAAGGATGTGTTATCCAATTAAATACAAACTTAGATCGGAATAGGAGATGAGGAATCTCGATAATTCACATCAGAGATTATGGTTTTTAAAAAATGAGGAAGGGGCTACGTGATACTCAAGGCTATCAGATAGATATCAAGATACTCAAAGCTATCAGAAAAGGTACAAGTGTGAAACTCCTGATGCGTGCATCTTGTCGGCTGTCCTGACCCAAAGCTCACTGATGGCATCCTGGAGCGGAGACTGAGTATAGACACGAGCTCCCGTCAAAGGGCTCAGAAATGCTTTGCTGGCTAGATTTGTATGTCAGCCTCGTTGTGCATCTGCAGCGTTTGAGAAGACACATTAAATATGTAAATTTAGTTTAAAAATTAAGGAAATTTATCTAAGCTTTAATATGGATTTTAATGTTTAGAAAGAGGTCATCTGTTGCGAAAAGAAGACACTGATGAAAGAAAATGCGTTTAACATTTGCAAAGTTGGAATTATGAATAAAAGGAATTTATAGATGGAGCTTAAAGGCCTAGGAAAAACTAGGTCTTGAAACAATTTTATTGAATTGAAAATCCATGGAAACAAACACCCGATAAGTTTCTTAACAGACATAAAAGCTTTCTCAGACTTAACAAAACTCAGTTGTCACCACCATAGAGCCATTAAAAAGTCAAGCTGTAGAATAAAACAGCCACACATAGTTCTCAGAAAATACTACTTAACTAACTAATTAATTAATCCTCATTACAACCGTAGGAAGTATTTTAAAGAAACGGAGATAAAGTGAGATGCTCAAGGTCAAACAGGCAGAAGGAGCAGAGGTCAGACTGGAAGCAGGACTCTGACCTCAGAATCCCTTCTTCTTCTTCTTTTTTCCCTTAAGATTTTATTTATTTATTTATTTAGAGAGCGAAGGGGTGGTGGAGGGGAGGGGGAGAGGGAGAGGGAGGATCTCAAGCAGACTCTGCACTGAGTGCGGAACCCGACCCGGGGCTCGATCTCCTGACCCTGAAATCGAAACCTGAGCCCAAATCAAGAGTCGGACTCTGAACTGACTGAGCCACCCAGGAGCCCAAGAAGCCCCTATTCTTAGCGGCACACCACCACCTCCAGCGCCATTACATGTAAGAGGTCAACAATATAGTCAGCAAATAAAGAAATAAAAGAATGAATAAATGACAATCACTTATGTGCTTTCTTTTTTTAAAAAAGAGATATGTAAACACATAGGAAAGTCCCCTAGATAACATTAGAGGCATTTTTAAATCTTTGTAATTTTGCACAAATTTGTATACACTTAGAAAAAGATTTAAAATTTATAGTTAATTATTATATTTATATATTATATTTATATATTTAATTATATAACATACTTAAATAATTAAATATGATATAAAATAAATATATATTGATATAAATATACAAATATTAAATATTTATAATCACCCCTCTTGTGGGAGGAGAAGGGAAAGGCGCCAATTAAGTATTTCCCATTATTCATACCTACCATTTAACTATAGCTACTGTTACTAATAAACTACTATTTAAGTTTTTATCACTTTATATTAACAAGATCCATTGTAGCTAAGATATTGCATGCTCACAGTGTTTTTCTAGAGACCAAGACATCTTAGCTTTTCTTAATTAACAATCTTAAAGCCTAGCTTACTTAGAAAACTCCTCACCTTAAATGAGTAAGTAATAATATGCTTGCAGATGATGAGGGCATCGTATCAGTCACAGGGTTCTATTTCAAGCACTCGCAAAATTTGCTAAATATTTTTACTAACGAGTTCTTGAAAACTGAAAAGAATCCATAGCTTACTAACAAATGATCATGTGTTTTTGTGAAATACTTTCCCAACAAAAGTAACATGAGTGCGTGTCAGACCTTTCTATTAAGTCTTTATGCTGCCACTAGGGAAATGGGCAGGCTTTGTAGGGTGACAACACTCTGGGGACGGGGTGGAAAAAGAATTTTTTTTTAAGTTAAAAGACAAAGCCGAACTTCCGAATTTTGGGAGAGATAGGCTTAGGTTGAGGACAGATATTTTGATTTGTGGTACTGATTTACTATGCCTCATAAGGGAAGGCTGGACATTAGTTCTGTATCCCGTTGTTAGAAGAGAAAGATCCAGCCTCCAGCAATGGTTGCCTGGGGCTGCTGGTGGGAATGCAGAGTGACTGCAAATGGGCTGGAAGTTTCTTTTGGGGGGGTGGTGGAAAAGTCCTACATTAGATATGATGGTTGCACATTTCTGTAAATTTACTAAAAAATCATTTAATTGTGCCCTTCAATGAATTTTATACTATCTGACTAATAACCCTCAGTAAGCTTCTTAAAAAAAAAAAAAATACAGCCTGGAGATAAGTTGTTTCTAAGGAACCAGAAAACCAAAAAAGCTAGTCCACACTCTGTTATTATATTTTCGAGCTCACGTCTCCCTGTCAAGCACAGTACTCACCAGTTGAGGACTTCTTTAGTAGTGATTCTGCAATACGCATTGTCTAAGTTTTCCACAGACAAAAATCAAGAACCAACCAACGCAAATCAAACCGCTTAAGAAAATTTGTGTCAACCGTGCTCCAAAAAAACCCTTGTAACTAAATAATATGAAGTGACCAAAAAAAAAAAAAAAAAGATGGATTTTCTCTAACATAATTAACCAAAATTTACTGAGTTATATTCAAAGAAAACACAAGATGGTTCGTTTCTTTCTCACTAAAAAAAAAAAGGCCACTTTAACTGGTGAGGTAGACAATTTAATACCTGTTGAAAGGAATACTTATTTACGCAGAGCAAATATTAGCTGTGTAAATTGGAAAACAATAAATCGTGGGACTGGGAGTATTTCACAAGGGACCATCTTCAGGCCATAGTGCAGCGTGAGAAGGGGAGTAGTACTCAGCCTGCATTAACTGTTTCTGACTGAAGTTTGATACAATAAAGTACCTTCCCTAAGATCTGACTTGCAAAATGTTCCATAGGATGTTTTAAAATCTGGGTTCTATTTTCTAACTGCATTCTTTTCTTTTAAATTTATTTATTTATTTGGGGGCGGGGAGAGAGTATGAGTGAGCACTGGGGGCGGGGCAGAGGCAGAGAGGGAGAGAGAATCTCAACAGACTCCACACTGAGTGCAGAGCTTGACTCGGGTCTCGATCTCACGACCCTGAGATGGTGACCTGAGCTGAAACCAAGAGTGGGATGCTTAACCGACTGAGCCATCCAGACGCCCCAAGCTGCTATCGTGCAGAATTCCAATGATCGTATCTGATTCCAGGGCATTTTGGAAAGACAAAACCACCACCCTGGGGTTGAGGGACTGAGGTTCTCCAATAGGAAGAGGGGACTTGGAGAGTTGGAGTCGTCACTGGGAAAGACAAAGGACAATGCGTGGTACAAAGCGGAACATGTGGTGAGGTGGATACATGAATAAGTGAATGAGGGTGTAGACAGGTTAGACAGACACACCAGATAGATAGCTACACAGGCAGCCGCTGACCGAAAGACCGGGCACCTGCAGAGAGAAAAGGCCTGTAAAACGAGGTCACAGACGAGGGGATATTTAAAGTACCTCTTTAACCTCCGTTAGATTATTCTAAATCAGACATTCTGGACTGAAGGGGTAGAGGTGAGGACACATCAGGCACTTTGCTGGCTTGTGCTTGCCCTAAACCCCCCTCCCCACCTCCATTCTAGATACATCTAGGAACGCTTAGTTTCTGGAGGGTGGGGACAGAGGGACTCCCCTGGTCTTGTCTTCTTCCTTTATCCAATGTTTTTGGTGTTCCGTAAACTAGGCTAGAGTTTTCTACTTCCCACTCAGTCTTTTCTGAACCCACTGTCAGTGAAGTAGGATATACCTGTGGCCTCAGGGAATAAACTGGGTAGAAGTATTGCCTTGGTGTCAAAAATCTTATCTACTTCAGCGCGTGAGCAAAAGGCCCCTCTCGTTTAAACGGACATGTGTGCTCCTGATAATCTGAGCTGTAATTACACCATAATTAGGATAGATGTTCGGTCACTAGCCTCATTCCTGCCGCCCCATCCACAACCCCCACTGGCACCACAGCTCCCTGTTTAATGGTCAAACAAAAGCAGCCAGGTCTCCTTTAGAGGCTTGATCAGAAAGGTTCAATCTACAGCCTCACTAAAAAACAGTGGTAATTACCTGCTTCTACATTACTGTTTCCTTCTATGCCCCAAAGATTTCTATACTTAGAAACTGATTTCCTTGGGTTTTAATACTTAGTACTCTGGACTAGGAGCACAGATTACCTATTGAAATGAGGGCTTTGCTGGAAACCGCAAAAACTCGATTTAATATTTTTTAAATATATTTAAGTCTGATATTGGAGCTTATATTTTCTCCTAAGAACAAGTGACCAGTCTAAAAGAAAAGTAGAAGCCATGTCGAACAGTTTCACATACTCTCCAAACTACACGACATACTCTAAATGGTATTAGAAGACCTCCTTCTAAGGGAGCCTGGGTGGCTCAGTGGGTTAAAGCCTCTGCCTTCGGCTCGGGTCATGATCTCAGGGGTCCTGGGATCAAGCCCCGCATCAGGCTCTCTGCCTGCCTCTTTGCCTACTTATGATCTCTCTCTGTCAGAAAAATAAAATCTTAAAAAAAAAAGACCTCCTTCTAATTAAGTAAATAGATCACAGTCAACAGTATACTTTCTCATCAACAAAAACAAAAATGTTTTTTAAATTTGGAAGCCTATCTGATTACTGGAAAACCATGATAAAAAAAGAGAAGAAAAAAAAGAACAGTTCCTTAAAAATAATTTTAAATTCTCTAATAAAGCTCCTTTATTCCATGTCCTTCAGATTATTTAGAAATACACCCACTAAAAAAAAAAAAAGAAAAAGAAATACACCCACTGAGGCGTCTGGGCTGCTCAGTCACTTAAGTGTCTGCCTTTGACTCAGGTTGTGATCTCAGGGTCCTGGGATCGAGCCCCACATCTGGCTCTCTGCTCAGCGGGGAGCCTGCTTCTCCCTCTCCCTCTGTGAGCTCTCTCACTTTCACGCCCTCTCAAATTAGCAAATAAAACGTTTCAAAGAAAGAAAGAAAGAAATAGACCTATAGATTTCTCCCTTTACCACATGGTGACCAAACTGTGAGGATATTTAATACAATTTCATAACCTATTTAAATGAATACTTAAAAACATCTTGAAACTTTGCTTGCTGTGTACCAGAATATCACCACTTTGAGATTTGAGTGAAAATCACCTGCAAGCAAGAGCGCCAAATGGGACTTAATGGGTCTGGCTGTGGACCGGAGGCCAAGGTGAGGCTTCAGGGGAAGCACTGGGACATTCTGTGGTTACAGCAGAGGGCAGATGCCGAAGAAGAACCGGAAGCTGACTCAATCCCCAGCGCTGTTGGAGATATGACACCCAGATACACTCCAATACAATTTCCTTGAAGAGGTCTAAAGGCTAGTTTCGACATTTATTTAAAATACAATGGCTATTGTATTTCTGCTTAGTGCTGTGCCAACAAACAGGTTCAAGAAATAGCTTAACATACACAAGCTGAGAGATTGAGGGGGGCGGGCACTTCCTCATAGCAAGAATTAACCGCTTAAAAATTAAGGAGAAGGAAGCTTCTAGAATCAGCAGGTTTGCCCGTCTGTTTGTTGTGATTTGGGTGTGGTGTTATACAGGCTTCGGGAGGGGGCAAAGGTGCGCGGGGAGCAGGAAGGTGAGGCATGTCTTTGTGCTCCAGCCACTTGGGTCCCTCAAGCCAGAGCATGGTTTTCACTATAAAGCAAAGAAAAAGTACGAAAGCAAAGATACCATGGAAGACCCAGAAAGGTCTGTATAAAGCCTACATTTCTCATTTTCTTATGCCAACCACAAAAATGTTCTTTTGCGCGACCAGCTGAACAAGCCACTGCTTTCAAATGGTTTGAGGCTATAAAAAGCAATACTTTCTCCAAAGCCATTAAGGTCACTATATTTGGCTCTAGTTTCTCTCAGAATGTAAGCTGCTATGTTGTATTTAAATACATTATTTGTTTCTCAAAAAAGCCTATTTGACCAATGCTCCTAATCTAGGATTTCTGCAAAAAACCCAATAACGATGATTTATGTTTCCTAATTTTGGGTCTTTGAAGAGGGACCCAGATTTCCAAACCCAATCCAACACAAGGATTAGCACAAAACGCAGCAAAAAAGTAACTTAAAAGATTAAAAACCTGAGTCTAACAATGCCATTTTAACAATTTACAGGAATGCAACAATTTCAGTGTCATATTGGTATCTGAAATAGATCTATACAATATATACCTATTGAATTTTCATTTATCCTAATGAATTAAAAAGAAACTGTCACAAAGTGTACATTTCCATAATTATTACCAGAAAACTGGCATATTAAAAATTTTTTCATTTGTAGGAAAACAAGAACTCTGGTTTATACATTATTATATTTAAATATTCTTAGTAGGGGCGCCCGGGTGGCTCAGTTGGTTAAGCAACTGCCTTCGGCTCAGATCACGATCCCAGAGTCCCCGGATCAAGTCCCACGTCGGGCTCCCCGGGAGTGTGCTTCTCCCTCTGATCTTCTTCCCTCTCATGCTCTCTCTTACTCTCTCCCAAATAAAAAAAATAAATAAAATAAGTATCATCTTAGTAAATATTAGTGGCTAAGCATCTGAATACTCAAGGTCTGCTAGGGAAAAGGAGGTACTTGAGAACTGAATCCAATGTGTTCAGCAAGAGCAAATGATCCACGAGTCTTCAGCTGCGTCAGAACATCTGGGCGCACTTCTTTCTCAAAACAGGACACAGGTCACTCAAGACTTTTGACCACTCTGCTGAAGGCCCTCTGTATGGAGCTTGAGCACTCTACCCACAAGCCTACAGGCTGCTGGCGTAGTAAGGGTTGCAGAGTGGATGTGTACATACACCATTGATTATGTAGTGATCCTTAGCCAATTGCCTGTTCCCCTTCAGCAAAAATCTAGAACAGGATACATAGTTCTTTTAATGTATACCGTAATATGAGACATTTGGTTCCAACATACCTAAGCTGTCCCTCCAGGAAATAATTAGAAAAAGAGGGAAGAGTTTGGAAAAGAAAAATGAGAGAAGAAAAAGAGTAAGAGGGATGCCTTGGGCTCAGGTCATGATCCGGGGGTCCTAGGACTGAGTCATCATCGTGCTCCTTGCTCAGTGGGGAGCTTCTCCCTCTGCCTGTCGCTCCCCCTGCTTGTGCATTCTCTCTCTTTCCGACAAATAAATAAATAAAATTTAAAAAGAAGAAAAGAGAAAAGTAAAAGAGTGAGAATTTTACAATGAAGCCTTAAAAGAGAAAAAAAAATATATGGAAAAGTATAGACATCTGGGCTGCACTTAAATGGCTCTTAGGGACCCAAAGTAAGCTTTGTTCTATGTAAGGGCAGCTTACAGTTGGGGGAGGGCAAGGAGGCACTGGGCAGGAACACTGATCCTTGTTACCAAAAGCAGGAGAGCCCTGAGTATTTGGATGGAAAACCAAACTGGTAGGCGCTGGGGATAGGCGCGGTGACCCAGCAACACAGTGGGCAAGTCTGGGGACCACCTAGGCTGGAGCATTTCTACCGTAGCAATAGAAACATAACCACAATGAAACTTAGCATGTGAAAAAGGTCAGATACTCATTTAACCCAAACTATTATATGTAAACAAACGTATAATTATCACATAAATATACACAACTTCTATATAAAGAATATAGAAAATATAATTACGATTCCTTAATCCAGGCTTCCACGTGGGTCCTTGGCTCTGCTTTCTTTGTACATGAAGTCAGCTTTTCAGTCTCACATTCTTTATGTTAAAGCCAGGTGATTTCAGGACCCTCACTGGGAAAAGTCCACCCTCAAACGTAATTGGGAAAGCATGCAAAGAGACAGTTTGGGAACAGAGAATAACTTTCGCTGGGCTATCCGCAGGGCAAGTGGAAAATGGGCAGGAAAGGAAACACAAGGAGGGGATAAAATTGCCAGGGCCTGTCTCATAGCCAGAACTCATTTCCTTACTTTCTATTTGGAGCTGATTTCCCCCACACCTCCTCTGACATATCCTAGTCAAAAGAGTTCCTGTGACTAAGTTATCTCCCAATTTCTAATAACGAACACTTCTTACAGAATGTCTCACTGACAGATTAACACACCAACTTCTACCCTATTTCATCCCTGGATAAGAACACTAGAAAGTGACCTTGAAACAAAGTCCATTAAATTGTAATTTAAGCTGAAATTGGAAAGGAGCATAAAAACTGCAGTGAGGGGCACCTGGGTGGCTCAGTCAGGTAGGCATCCAACTCTTGATTTTGGCCTCAGGTCGTGATCTCAGGGTCGTGGAATTGAGCCCCGTGTGGGGCACTACACTGAGCATGGACCCTACTTGGATTCTCTCTCTCCATCTCCCTTGACCCCCCTCCAACCCTGCCTCTCACATGATCTCTCTCTAAAAACAAAACAAAAACCTGCAAAGAGTTGCTGGTAGGATCAGAAATTGATATAATTCTTTTGAAATTCTCTTTTTAAAAAAATCATGTCAAGAACTCTACAAATGCTTATACCTTTTGACATAGTAACTCCACTACTGTGAATTTATTTTAGAACATGTCTTAAAGAATACAGAAAAAAACAGTATCCAAAAATACATTCAGTGAAACAACAATCTAAATGTCTGGAGGAGACATTTAGAAGCATCTGTGAAATACATTAAAACATCTATAATACTTTAAGTACATTTAAATGTCTGCAGTAGGCATTTTGAAGCAACTATGAAATATATTCAATTTATTGTTTAAAAAACGACACTTGAGGTGCCTAGGTGGCTTGCTGGGTTAAGCCTCCAATTCTTGGTTTGGCTCAGGTCATCATCTTGGGGTCCTGAGATCAAGCCCCAGGTCGTGCTCTGTGCTCAACAGGGAGTCTGCCTGAGATGCTCTCCCTCTGCAAAAAAAAATCTAAAAACAAAAACAAAAAAACCAGGACCATATTATTTTCATGAAAATGTAAATATATGAATTTTTTAAAAACCAAGTCAATAAGTACACCAAAAGTGTATCAGCTGTTAATGCTGGTGGTGAGATTTACCAACTATTTTTATTTTCTTCTTCTGTACTTTTTTTTTTAAGATTGATTTATTTATTTGACAGAGAGACACAAAAGAGAGGGAGCACAGGCAGGAGAAGTGGGAGGGGAGAAACAGGCTTCCTGCCAAGCATGAAGCCTGATGAGGGGCTAGATCCCATGACCTGAGCTGAAGGCAGTTGCCTAACCAACTGAGCCACCCAGGTGCCCCTCTTCTGCACTTTCTTATTTTCTCCCAATTTTCTGGGCTAAAAGTATTCACTCACATATTTGAAAGAGTATTTTCAAACAGGAGCTATGAAGACTATACTTATGATTTTACAGATGGGGAAATGGAGTATGATTTCAGCAACGTAAAGATGTATATTACATAGATATAGAAAAAAATCTGAAGTATATCAAATATTAATACTGCTTAATGAATTTAAGATGATTTTAATTTTGTCCTTCTTCCATGTTGCATTTTCTCATTTTCCACACTCATTCTTACAATCAAGAAAATGCTGATGACTATTTTTAACTACAATAGTATTGACAGAGTTAAAAGGGAGAATGTGCTAGTTTTTATAAAGGTATTTTGTGTTGTACAATTTCAAGTATGCAAAAAATGCATGTATAGAAGAGTTAGAGCACAAGTACACTAAAATATTAAGAATGGTTGCAAGTGGTAGGAGTATTAGATTTTTTTCCTTCCTACATCTGTGTACAGTCCACATTTAAAAATGTTTTCATTATAAATGTATTATTTTATAGCTAAAAGTATCCCAAACCATGCATAGTTGTTGCTGTTGTTTTCAGGGAAGTACTTATCAAGTGAAATCTCTTTATTTCCTGTCTTCCCTCAGCCTCAGTTAAGTGCAATAAAACATACAAGTCTACAATGTTGCATTTTTAGAGTCTTCTTCATTGTTGCTGCAGCTGGGGAGAGCATAGTAAACTAACAGTAATTTGAAGTGTTAACAGCCCCAACTTGACATACATATACAATTAAATTAGTCTTAACGTCAACTTTGAAAAAGAGACTTAATTGTACCGCAGTGTGGTATCTTCTGCAGGGTTTATTTGCAATAAAGGGGTGAGGGCTGCTTTATAAATTTCCATATAATGGAGGTCACTCAATATTTCACAAAACAAAACCCGTCACTAACTGTATTGTCTCCCCTGAATAAAACCAGGGAGGGGCCAGATAGCAGAGAATCAAGCCAAACCATATTTGATAGAGGAGACAATTCAGTAAAAATGCAAATCCCCAAGCCCTCTTTTCAAATATTGGTAGCTTTCAAGCACTGCGGATGTTTTATAAGCTTGTATACTTAAGTGTTTTAAAAACCTTTTTTCCTGATATTTGGTGGATTTTTGCTTTATTGTATTCAATATCAGTTCACAGTTTTTGTCCTCTGTTCTCTGTGACAATAAAACTTCAGAAATAACCTGAAATTGCCTAATTATCAATTAAATAAATAAGGTTTTCAAAACAGCCTCTATTCCAAAAAGAAGTTATTTTTTAAAATTGTAAGAATGATTGGGGGTGCCTGGGTGGTGCAGTCAGTGAAGTTGGTTTTGGCTCAGATTTGATCTCGGGGTTGTAAGATCGAGCCCCGAAGACGGGTTCCATACTCAGTACAGAGTCTGCTAGGGTTTCTGTCTTCCTCTCCCTCAGATCTCCCCCCACCTCACTAAAATAAATAAATAAACCTTTCTAAAACTTTAAAAAATAAAAATGGAAAGAATGATCGGGAATATTCATTTAAAGCAGTTTGCAAAAATCCATAAATATCACTGACAATCCCAAGTACTACAAAATTCTAATTCCATATCTTCTTTTTTTTTTTTTTAATTATATTAGTGCTTTTTTCCCTAATTCCAAAAGCTATATACTACACACTTTGGAATTACTTGTAGGAATTTATCTAAAGATACCTGCATAAGCATGAAAAGATTGTTTTCCAAATCTACTCATCAGAATCTTTGAGCAACAGATGCATTTTAAAATTTAGAGCTTTGGGGAGCCTGGGTGGCTCAGTGGGTTAAGCCTCTGCCTTCAGCTCAGGTCATGATCTCAGGGTCCTGGGATAGAGCCCCGAATCGGGCTCTCTGCTCAGTGGGGAGCCTGCTTCCCCCTCTCTCTGCCTGCCTCTCTGCCTACTTGTGATCTCTCTCTCTCTGTCAAAAAAATAAATAAAATCTTAAAAAAAAAAAAAAGAATGAAAATATAGATAGGTGACTCTGGACCTGTAAAATGGAAACCACACTGTCCATCAAGATGTGACTAGTTACACAGTTAATATGTTTTATTTGTACAATAAAACACTATCATACCATCATGCCATGTTAGGTGTAGGAAGTAAGTTGCAAAATGGAATACATTTACAGCATGATTCTTGTTTGTGGGGGAAAAATTGTCCTGTGTAGGTAAATAAATTACACACTTACTGGAATGGTGATATGACATGGAACACTTTGCCTTTTTGTACTGAAAAAATAAATAAGCAGCATGTTTTGATTCTACTGCCTAAAAAGACAAAGATAATTGTTCGTTCAAGGGTATTTAGTGTTTATTCTAGGAAACGATGTAGGGATACTACAGCTTAAAAAAAAGTCACTTTCCTCACAAAGCTTCCATTCCGCTAACTATGTACAACACAACAATAAAAAGATTAAAATTATTCTAAAAAAACAGGAGTGGGCAAGAGAGTATCAGGAGGGATATTCAAACTAGATCTTTGGGCTGATGAGGTAACAATCCAGTTAAATATTTTACATGAATACTGTTCATCAGAAAAAAAACAGTGTCTCATGAAGTCAATGGTTTATCAAGAGTTGTATGTTCCAACCTGCTGAGACCCAATTCATGTAAAAATGGCTTCTAGAAACCTGTACAAATAAACTTTTATAACTTAAAAAGGGATTCCACTGGAAACTCTCCAATAATTACTCAATTATGGATTTTTGCCTTTGAGTTCTTTTCCATTTTTAATAGACCAAAATAATGTATTTAATATCCTAATTATATTCATCATATGGACTTTTTTTTTTTTAAAGATTGTTATTTATTCATTTAACAGAGAGAGAACACAAGCAGGCAGAGAGGCAGGCAGAAGCAGAGAGAGGAGCAGGCTCCCTGCGGAGCAAGGAGCCCGATGCGGGACTCGATCCCAAGACGCCGGGATCATGACCTGAGCCAAAGGCAGTTGCCCAACCAACTGCGCCACCCAGGCTTCCCTCATCATATGGACTTTTAATTGCTCACCCCAATGCTGTCTTCTAAGAAATGTTTAACCCACATGAGACTTTGAAGGAAAGGTTAAAGATGCAATTTTATAATCATGGGAAGAATAGAAACAAAGACATTATGTGAGAATAGAAAGGTCAAAGGTAGCAAATATCTAATGAGGATTTAGAATTCAATTAGGCTTATGATGCAGAAATTTTATCATTGAATCCTAATAGGTAGGATAGAAACTACGGATATAAGAGATTTCAAAAACCGTACCCCAAGATTAATGACATAGAGTGACTAAACTCAAGATAAGCAATCTTCAAGGGTTAAATATGCGGTAACTGCTACACTCACTGTAAAAGCCTGGAAGGTAAGGCAAACACATGGATGGCCAACATAGAGGCCAGAATTATTTCTGGCCTTCCATTCTGTGCAGAATTTGGCTCGAAGTACAAAAGAAGGTAGCAGATGAGAAGGCTGCCTCCTACTCTCACAGGATTTCTTTTTCTTTTTTTTTTTTTTTAATTAAAGATTTTATTTATTTGAGACAGAGAGAGACAGAACATGAGAGATGAGAAGGTCAGAGGGAGAAGCAGACTCCCCATGGAGCTGGGAGCCCGATGTGGGACTCTATCCCAGGACTCTGGGATCATGACCTGAGCTGAAGGCAGTTGCTTAACCAACTGAGCCACCCAGGCGCCCCTCTCACAGGATTACTCGGTTAAGTAACTCCCCTCCAATCTTTCCAACCAGAAGTGACTTAAAAAAGACCAAAGAGCAATAAAAACAACTTTTGTAAATTAGATTAGAGCCTGAAATAACATGGGAAGTTAGTAAAACCATACACCAGGTAGAAGCAAAAGTGAAAAGAAAATTCAAATAATGAACATAAAGCGGGGGAGGGGGAAAGACAAAAGAGAGATATATAGATAGAGACATATTAAAATATATGTAACAGGAATTTTAAAAGTCTAGCTAAATAGATGAAAACTGAGAATGTTTTTAAAAAGTAAAAAAAAAAAATTTTAATAGCCTTTAAAAATACCAAGCCCTAACCAGGTATTGCATGGAAGTGTGGAATCACTATATTGTACACCTGAAACTAACATCACTCGGTATGCTAATTAATTGGAATTTAAATATTTCTAAAGAATAAAAAGGCCAAGCTCTACAAATCAGTCGTTAATAGAAAACCAGTGAAGTAGTTATCCTATTCAGTGTTTAGCACTGGTCTATCCTTAGGAGTAAACTATGATTGGAATTATTTTCTACAGAGTGAAGCATATTTAGAAAAACACAGGATGATTAAAAGCACGGTCTCTAAACCTGAACATGATGCCGCAAGGTAGCCAGGAAACACTAGAAACTCAATGTTCAATTAGCATCAGGAAGCTGAAAGATGTAATTCCATACTTAATCTTATTTCCATTGAATCTAATTTTCATTGGTGACCCTACCCAAATAAAAGTATTTGACTATAAATAATTACCTGAAATTGTTTTTTTAAAATACATACTTATGCTATCAAAAACCTATATTTTAAAAACTGAAACAAAGTAACAGGCTCAAAAAGAAGTTTTTTTGTGGGTTTTGTGGGGTTTCCTCCCCCCCCAGTTTGGCTTTTTTTTCCCATTCATTCATTCATTCATTCATTGCTTCTAACATCTCCTATAGCATAATCTGCAGCAATATTAGGAGATTAGGAGCCCTCTTCCAAAGCTTATACTGAACAAGACCAAAAATTACATTCTGGTTAATATGTATCTATACTTCAGAGGCACATTTTAAGAATGTCAAAAAGGATTATGGGTGGATGAGGAACCTTTGAAGGAAGAGTGAATTCCACCTGGGGAGGTTTACCACAGAAATAAAATCTCAGCTATCATCTCTGCTCCCAACTCCCTCCCCTGCTCACTGACAATCATTCCAGGTCCCATTCATTTTCATCCTCCATCACCTACTTAACTCTGCTCTCTCCCACTTAGTTCAGGTCCCGAACATCCTTCCTTAACAGAGGGAAGGGTATCAAGAGCCACGACAAATTTTAAATGGATTAAATCCATCCACCCAAAGGATACATAAAAAATGATTTTTTAAATAAAAAGAAAGCCGATACAGTGCTAGGAATATCAGGCGCCACCGGTGTTTTGTACTACAGGGCATGAAGTGAAAATGTCGCGGGCGTGGTTTGTTGAGATGATAGAAAGTCATGAACAAGCCACCGAGGGAGAAAGTAAAGGGCCACCATATCTGTAGGAGAAGGACTGACCACTGGCTATTTGGTGCAGCCCTCCCTCCTGCTCCGGTTTTGTTCCCGGTCCATTTCCTGCTTTACTGGCTTCTTTAAAGCCTTTAAAGGGCTCTCGATGGCCCAAATCCATTGCTTATTTTGACTTTAAAAACAAACTGACAACAGAACCTTTCAAACAAGTTCTACTGAAAGTGGAGAGAACAGTGGAGAGAAGCTTATCAGCCACAACAACTGTCACAGGAAATCTTTTTCATCATCCCCCACCGACCCCCCAGCCCGGATTTTTTTGAAGCAATCCCAGGTATCTCTTCATCTCATCCGTACATATTTCAGTCTGCCTCTTTAAGATAAAGGTTCTCTTTAAAACAAGCCAACAAAATACCTTACCGGGCTGTTGTTACAGCCAAACAAAATTACCCTAATTTCCAGAATAATAAATACCCAGTCAGGTGACCTCCCCCCCACCCCGTTCTTTTTTCTCCGGACCTCTTCTCAGAGAGTGCTACCTCCTTCTGCATTTGACATCGCTTGCAAGGACCTTTATAATCTGGCCTCTGCTTTCCTTTACAGGCTCAATTTTTGAGAAGAGTTTTTTTTTTTTTCTTTCCTTTCCCTAAATCCTGTGCTTCCAGTGACATTTACTTAACTTCTGTTCCCTTCACAAGCGATATCCCCCCTCATCAGGCCTTTACACATAGTTGTGTTTTTTTTTTTAGCAGCCTAAACCTCCTCTCACCCCTATCACTCCTTGCTTATATACCTGCCTGTGCTGTGCTGGGCCTCAGAGCCTCAATGTCATTTCCCCCAAGAAACCCTTTCTGCTACAATTCCTGGACCCAGAAATTAATTGTCAAACACATCACTCCTGGCCCAGTGAGGTTACAAAGCCCAGTCTCCCCTCTCCTCAAGTCCCCAGTTTTATTTTATGGTTTCTTAAAATTTGACAGAGCGGTAGGGGAGAGAGCACAAGCAGGAGGAGCGGCAGAGGGAGAGGGAGAAGCAGATTCCCCACTGAGCAGGGAGTCTGTGCAGGACTGGATCCCAGGACCCCTGAGATCATGACCTGAGCCAAAGGCAGATGTTTAGAAGACAGATGTTTAACCAACTGAGCCACCCAGGGTACTGTCCCGCCCACCAAGTCCCCATTTAAAAACAAAAGCCGATTTATAACTACTGGTCTGTTAGAAATTAACCTTCCTCCTGGAGTCCTTTGTGCCCAACATTTTCACGGTATGCCTACCATTCTTCCCACAGGCCTTCTGACCTATGTATCCACACACAAGTATTAGGCAAACCTTTTCTAAATGATGATATATAGATGCAAATCAGATTTTAGTTTAAAGTTTGTCAATGGTAAGAAAATCCACAGCATTTTAATTAAATATTACATTTAATAATTGCAAAACCTTTCAAAGGTGAATGACCTATTTAACAAATATCCGGGTGTAATAAAGACAGGGACAAAAGTGCTAGTGGAAATGGAAGACCCTAACTCTCAAGACAAGCCTCTGGACTCCTGCCTGTTAGAGGAGCTGAAAACTGCTGCACTTTATTCTGAAAGTAGCACCAACTCCTAAAACCAAAAATGCACTTATCGAGGACATTACTGTTCTTCAGCAGATAACGGCCTAGTAAGTAGGCTTTCTTTGCAGAGAATTTCACCAAAGTGCAAGCAAAAAGCCATATTTGATTATCAATTGTGAAAGAGTTTTCTAGGAAATGTTGGTTGACCGCTTTGTGCAGCTTTTCTTCCCTACAAAAACAAGATCATGCATAACGACTCGGTAAAAGTGAGCCTTCCTCTAGGCCCTTAGTGAATCTAATTTACCTTATGTTTTTGGCTTTGTATTATTTTAAGAAAGTTTTTCTTGGGAAAAGCTTTACAAATATATACTTTATTTATTTATTTTAAAGGATTTTTATTTATTTATTTGACAGAGAGAGAGAGATCACAAGTAGGCAGAGAGGCAGGCAGCAGAGAGAGGGAGAAGCAGGCTCCCCGCTGAGCAGAGAGCCCGATGCGGGGCTCGATCCCAGGACCCTGAGATCATGACCTGAGCAGAAGGCAGAGGCTTTAACCCACTGAGCCACCCAGGCACCCCACAAATACACACTTTAAACAGTGTTATTAACATGACGATCTTACAGAGCTAGCTGGGATTTACCACTATTGTGCTCGAATCTCTCTGCCAATAAAACTAAATAATTTTTTAGCTAACGCTAGTTGGAATATTTAAGTGTTTAAATTTTTTTGAATTTCTATCCCATTCATGATTTAAATTTATATGACCTAGACTTAAGAATAAGAGCCGTAACTAACACTTATATAGTATTTACTATCGCCCAAACGTTATCGTAAATGCTTTACTTATCTTATTTAATCTTCACCACAACTATGCGATAGGTATTATTATTAGCCATATTTTACAAAGGAGCACAGAGAAGTGAAGTGAATTGCCCCAAATTTCCAGCTACTAAGTAGAGGAGCCAGCATTTGGTAATTTGGTGGTTCAAACTCAGTATGTCATTTTGCCACTTTTTGAGGAGAAAAAAAAACCCAGACAAAACCATCTACAAGTGAGCACAAGGCTTTGGGATGAATTCTTGCAGCCAATTAAAGGAAATACGATTCCCCTCCCCTCCCCCCCCATCTGAGGAGCCAACCTCAGAGCTCAGGAGATTCCCACAGGCAGATCTCCTGTGCTGTTTCCTCCTGACACAGAGTGAGAATGTTCCAGAGTCAATAGGGAAAACCTGACACTTCCTTTATGGCTGTGACTCCCAGGCTGGGTCAACTCGCCTTCCCCAAATTTTCCATTTATAGTCTCTTTCCGATACAGGGGACAGAAATGATCCAGGAAAAGTTGAACCAGACCAGGTTTAGCTTGTTATGCTAAGGACGTGCTTGGGAAGGAGAGAAGGGCCATACATTTTACCTGTCTTGTGAACCATACTGAGAGGAAAGAAGTACATTGCAGGGCAGAATCTCAGGGAGACTATGCAGACGTGTCTCCAGGCCCCCATCGTCAACTAATGGAGCTCGGCTTTTCTTTCTGTTTTGGATGGGTCACCCAAAACCTCATCTAAAATCTGGGTTCCGTGGCTAAAAGTTTAGCCAGTAATGTAATGGCGACATGCCAAGGCCCTGGATCAGAACAAATCAGAATCCTTATCTCTGTATTTGGCCACAAATAGGCCATGACTAATCCTGGGTACATAATTTGCGAACCTTGGGTTTCAGTTGCATTTACTACAACCCCATTATTTTATTTTATTTTTTTTAAAGATTTTATTTATTTGACAGAGAGATCACAAGTAGGCAGAGAGGCAGGCAGAGAGAGAGAGGAGGAAGCAGGCTCCCTGCCGAGCAGAGAGCCTGATGCGGGGCTCGACCCCAGGACACTGGGATCATGACCTGAGTCGAAGGCAGGGGCTTCAACTCACTGAGCCACCCAGGCACCCCCCATTATTTTATTTCTAAGACCCTTTGCCATATTAAGAAAATATATATTATCCTATAAAAAGAAAATAATGATGCATTAGTGATCTCCACAAGGACAGCTAAAAAAGGCAAACAAAAATCCCATTTCTCACATTGAGAAGGAGGGTAAGGTACCTTATTGCTGAAGAATGACCTAACCACCCATCCTCTAAGTATTTCGTCTTAGAGGTCAGAACCCCCATGAGATTGGTCCTACGGGTGAGGAATTGATTCTGTCAAAGATATAAAAATGTCTGGTATTTTAATTTAGCTTGATATAGATGATTATGGGTAACGGGTCTATAAGGATTTATTTATTAAGATCACGAAGGACAAAAGTTTACTCAGCAACCACAGGCCCTACATGTCGGTCCTTGAACCTACAAGTAATATCTTGGAAATCTAAAACCACCACTTGATAAGAAGTGAAGCAATCTCCTTGGCCCCCAGATCCTTTGGCCTTACCGCTCTCTCTCACATTCTCAAATAAGGGACTATTTCAAATGATTAGCCATTGGCATAGTACAATAAAAAAAATATGGTTTATCTTATATCTTTGTTTCTTACGGTCAGAAATCACATTTGTCAAAATATGCCACTTGAAGAGGGTAATAAATTCATGGAAGAAACATCCATTAGGTTCTGTTAACTATTCAGCCCTCAAAATGGAGTTAGGACACTATGGGGATGGGGCAGCTGATGCGGAACCCTTTCCACACCAGGCCTGAAGCCAATTAAATACGATGTTAACAGAGGGCCACTGATCTCAGTCTAACGAAAGAATAAATAAGACATTAAAAGTGAAGAAAACAAATTTATAAGGTTGAAGTGAAAGGTCACATCACACAGAACAGTGATGGTTAATTTAGATGGAAGGTAAACAACAAAAAACTATTGGGCGAGCTCAGAGGCCAATACCAAAAGATACAAACGAATCAAGTATTATGCTTTATTATACTAATTCACCATTAAATGGATGCAGATCCAAAAATAAGAAATAATGTAATACAAGTCAGTATAAACTACATTTAAAATAGTGTTTAAAAAAGGACTTTTCTAAAATACTTAAAATTGAGAAGTAAGAATATCCCCAGGAACTTGAAATTGTGTAACTCGATTTAAAGAGCATTAACTATCTATTCTCCTGGCATTAAGGTGTAAAGGCAGACAATTTACAATATCAAAAAGGTTTAGACTTCTCTGGTAATGGTTTAACAATCCTAGATTTTATTTATTTATTTTTCTGGGTAGCAGACTATTCCAGTTTTAACCTCATATATCACACATTCACACACACACACACACACACACACACACACACACACACCCAAATAACTTTGGAAAAGCAGAAGATTAAGCATTAAAGCTTTGTTAATGAAAATAACAAATCTCCCCCTCAAATTTTTAGAATAAACAGAGTTAAGTGAATCCCATCAAAGTTGATTTGAACCACTTGGAGCATTATTTATGGCTTTTTCTCTTTTCGAAAATAAGTCCTATATGTTCAGTAATCTTTTAGGAATGATTAATACAGTTTTCCATCAAGTAACAGAGATTTCTGATGAAAGACTGAAAATCTAAATTAACAGAAAGACTCTAGGTTCTTTATAAAGCCAAGCTTAAAAGCATTTCCCCAAATCAACATTCTACGCTCGAAGTTACTCAAGGTATGAGACTGCCTGTAAAAGAGGGATTCTACCTTCAGCGCTAAATTCATTGAGGGCTACTGTGGCTTCAAAAAAAGTCAGAAAATTTTAGAGTTAAATAAGCTCTTCCCTTACATTTTATAGAGATCCAAAAGCTAACCTGAGTCACTAGGCTGTTATTTTGGTAATACATCCTTATAGCCACTGAAGAAAATGATGTTAATTACTTAGATTTTTGCCACTAACCCAGGCTTCCAAATGATTTTATTTATTTATCTAAACAATTTTACACGAACGAATGTTGTTAGCATTTGAGGTGAACCCTGAGAGCCACTCATCTAATCCCTTTCTTCCCCTTGATCTTGCAGCAGATCCTTCCTTGCAGGAAACTCCCTACCTGACAGAACCAGAGACTCTCTCCAGGTTCAGGGAGAAGAAAAGTTCCTTATCTCACAGCACTGCTGAATCACTACAGAACATGGAACACCATCCGGGCACGTCTGTCCCACTAGCCCAAAAGGCAGTGACGTACTCTCAACACAGTCCCGTAACATTCTGCTTTTCCTTCAAGAAATACATTCAAGGGAAGTGAGAACTCTTAAGAGATCAAACTGGGGGGCACCCAGGTGGCTCATTTATTAAGCATCTGCCTTTGGCTCAGGTCAGGATCCGAGGGTTCTGGGATGGAGCCCCGCATTGGGCTCCCTGCTCAGTGGGAAGCCTGCGTCTCCCTCTCCCACTTCCCCTGCTTGTGTTCCCTCTCTCGCTGTGTCTGTCAAATAAACAAACAAAAATCTTAAAAAAAAAAAAAAAAAGATCAAATTGGGATTAATACTAGGGCTTCCTCCCCTTACTTAAGCTCCTCCCATTTCTTCAGTCCCACACAAGAGGGCATGCAGTTTGCAGCCTCCTGGGCTATTTCCTCTGCTGAGGTGGGAGGTGCAACGGCAGTCCACGTCTGACTTGGGTCAGTGTTGCTGGCAGCCAGCCAAGCACCTGGCTTCTAGAGCCCTGGAGTGGCCATGAATGAATGTCTCAGTTCACACACTGAAAGACACTAGATCTAGCTTGCCCTTCTCCAAAGAACCTCAGGTACCTTTCCTTCTCTAAAGGAGTCAGTAATGTAGCTGCAAAATTAGGATTTCCAGATGTGCTACAAAGCCCCCCAAATTTCACCCAACTTAGGATACTTTACTTAGTGTGACCGCATTCTTTATTATAACATGTCTTATTTAAGAAGGGGGATGTAGCATAAGGTATAAGAAATAATAAAGCAAAAACTCCTATGTTGCTTCAGAATATTATGGATGCCTCAGAAGCCCACAGGCAACCTCTGTCATTATATCCCCCTCCTTCTCCATAACCCTAATGTAGTTTTTCAATATATAAATAATTTTCAAAAATATATAATGCTGAAAACCCCAGAAGTTTCTGAAGGATGCTATAAATATAATTTTTATTAACTGCAGTTCTCAAAAACGATAAAAGAATCAATGAATCCTTAAAAGTTCTCTTCGGGTTTTCCTTCATTCCTTCCCAATTCTGCCCCTACCACTTCGGGAGTTGTCTGGAGGGCGGGAAGCATGGTAATATTGCCCGGAGCTTATGATAATGGACACTGGTGCTCCCCCAATACTAACATGTTAACATATACAACCACTTTGTGGGGGAGGTACCGTGATCACCTCTGTCTGAGGCATGAGGAAGTGAAACCTAGAAATCTAGCAAGTGGGCATAGAGGCTATGAATCCAGGCAATTCGGCTCCACGGTTCGTGCTCCTAGCCACTGTTGCTATGTTGTGATTCTCTGCGATCTTGGTCGATTTTTACAATTACGAATGTGCACTTTGGGCGTGTGGGTGGTTCAGCTGGTTGAGTGACTGCCTTTGGCTCAGGTCATGATCCCAGAGTCCTGGGATGGAGTCCAGCATCGGGCTCCCAGCTCCACCGGGAGTCTGCTTCTCCCTCTGACCTTCTCCCCTCTCATGCGCGCTCTCTCTCTCTCTCAATGAATGAATGAATGAATGAATAGATAGATAGATAGATAGATAGGATGTGCACTTTTCTCCCCGAAGAGAAATGGATTTCCTTCCTCATGAATCCTTCTGGGTAGAGAGTTCTTCTTTCCCTCCCCCACCCTTCCCCCCAAGATACCCTGCAGGTAACAGTCTGTTTGCCCTGTGAGGTGACTTCCTGTCAAACATTAGCCAGCCCCACCTTCTCACACACGGTTCCTCGCCCTGGGTCCGAGGGGGCCTTCAAGTGCCTCTGTGAATGTTCATCCCACTCCCCAGTGACTTATGAGAGGAGCATTTCCTGGCAATACTGTGGATGGACATGTCACCGTGGCGAGGTGTTCAGAGCGGCTGAATCATTCCTGTTGCTTAGCAACCTGTTGGTGTTTGGCCGGAAGAAGGTGACTCAGACACAGGGACACTCAGACACAGGACGGGGCTCTTACTCAGCACAAACTCCTTCTCCTAGCCGTGGACTGTTGATTTCATGCTTCACCTTGACACTGTTCTTTCCCATGTCCCTGTCAGTAGAGGCCCCTTCAATTCTTTCCAAGTCGGGGAATTCAAAATCCAGAACTCTGTGCAGAGTGTGGACAAATCTCTTCTCGCTGAAATGCGGGCCACGTCATTTTCTCTGCGGAGTTCCGAAGAAAAACTTTAAGACAAAAGTAACTACCAAATTCTTACATGTAAAAGTGAATTGAAGTTATGGGCTGTCATGGAAGTCACTTTCCATCCCTCTGAGAATTAGTTCATGCACTCCATGAATGTAACACATCCCTAAACAACACTGAGTCACTTATTTCGACCTCTTACTCAGGAATTTTTTTCAGGCAAACAGGGTTGACTCATTTGGCCAGCCGCACTCTTGGCCAGAAAATCTTTTACATGTATAACAGACCTGGCTTTTTACCTGAAAGAATTGGCGCCCAAATACAAGTGGCTTCAGAACACAAGGGATTCACTCTCAAATACCAGCATGAAGAGAGAGAGATGTCAGATGGGCCTGAGGTCACCTCACTGATTTCTGTCTTCAAGTTTCAGTTAGCATGTGTGCCTCCGTCACTCCAGAAGCCAAAACAATCTAGAATAAAACACTTTGGACTGTTACTTCATGTAAATTCTCCAACGGTTATTATTACTCCCCCAATATTTTAGGGACCCACCATTTTTCCTAGTGATGTCTATTCTTTACTATTCAAAGGAGATAGGGGCGCCTGGGTGGCTCAGTGGGTTAAAGCCTCTGCCTTCGGCTCAGGTCATGATCTCAGGGTCCTGGGATCGAGCCCCGCATCGGGCTCTCTGCTCGGTGGGGAGCCTGCTTCCCTCTCTCTCTGCCTGCCTCTCTGACTACTTGAGATCTCTCTCTCTCTCTGTCAAATAAACAAATAAAATCTTTAAAAAATAAATAAAAAATAAATATTCAAAGGAGGAAAAGTGGTTTTGAAACAGACATAAGCGTACACACATACCAGAGAGTGGGGGTTTTTGATCCTTTTCAGCCACGCCTGCTCACAACACAGAAAGCAAGACCCAAGAATGTATGTGAATGGTACCTCTAATCTTGGTGGGAAAGTCTTGAATCCTAAATTTATTTAATGTTCACAGACCGAAGGAACAAATAGAGTTTAGGAAGCTGACTTTTTTTCTTCCCTGCATCAAATAATATTCATTCTAACAGAGGGGTTCCAGTATGCCTACTATCTATTAGTACTATTAAAAGTCTAATACATGATGGAAGTTTTACTTTGTTATTGACACCTGTAAAAGGGGTATGTGAGTCTACTTTGCAAAGATTTTTACCTTAAACATACGCTATAACTTACTTTTCTCCAACTTTTTTTTGAAAGGTATATTTTAGGGGGGGAGAATCTTTCCATGTCTAAAAACTTCTTGAAGTCCGCAAGACAAAGTCCACAGCCGACTTAAAAAAAGGTGTTGACTGGTTACAGGTGCTATTGGCAAGCAATATGGGGGTGAACTGCTCCCTAAAGTATTTTTAAGTCCTTAACCATGCCTGAAGTAGGTTCTCCCAGTTTGGGGGTCATAGTGCCTGCCGAGCACTGTAACATATTTGGGTTTGTGCTTACGACTCGGCACAGTCAGCTCTGTTCCTCAGATTCCCAAAACACAGTTATTCTTGGGAATGGAGCTTAGAATTTAAGTTCATGAATTTGTCGCTAACCATCTGCTCCATGCAAGTTTCAGCCACAAAAGAACATTCGTTATGGTCAGGAGAACAAGACAGACCTTTGTCCCTGACCTCACAGAGCCTGCGGTCTAGCTGGGGAAACACATGACTTTAATACAGGGAGATACATGTTTGGAGAATGAAAATCAAGATTCTAGGAACACATTGAAAAGCTATACCCCTTCGTTCAGGTAAGGCTTCAAGAAAGGGCTTCTCCAGCCAGATCTGAAAAGTGATGGTGTCAGGCAAGGGGGAGGTGGGGTTATTCAAGGCAGAGAAATAGCGTGTGCAGAGGAGAATGTGATCTGTATGTATGGGCACAGAAGGAAAGTCAGCTTAGCTGAAATGGAGAAGTAGGAACCCAATAACGCCTTTTTATGATATTTGGATTTTGTCCCCAGAATAATGGCAACCGGGAGTGACATGCTCAGTTTTGTATTTGTATGGAGGATTCCTGACTCTTAGAGACCAAGGAAATGAGCATTTCTTACACTCAGCAGAAAATGATCAGGTCACCCCTATACCCAAGGGTCAATGTACAAGATTCTTCACGTGACCTCTTTCCTGTAGCACCAGCGAGATGTTACCATGTGACCCAGGAAAGCATGGCGGCTAAGCGCTTAGCCTGTGTAGACAAGAGGACTCAAATTCAAACTCCACCTCCATCCCGTTCTACCCAACACTTAACTTTTGGAAAGTCCCAAAACCCTCTGCGTCTCAAAGTGGACTTAACAGTAGTGACCTTGTAAGGCTACCGTGCAAATGAAGCCCAAAAGTGAGCCAGGAAGAACAGCAGCGGCCATAATGCCATTCGGTCTCCGTCATTACCATCACAAATAGGCCGGGCAACCAACTGCAAGCATTAAGAACCACTGCTTTAGACTATGTTTAATATTTTTAAGCCATAGAAACCCTTTTCCCTAGAAGCTATCTCATTTCTTTAGGAAAAGTAGCTTACACAAATAAATCTTTGTCTTTAACACTTACCAGTTTTCCATTTGAATATTTTAACACTGAAAATGGGATGTGGACGATACTACAAATATTTAAACATAAGCTTTATTTCAATCTTGGGGCCTCACGTCCTATCCGGACAAAGAGCTGCTGTCCTAAGTGAAGCTTCTAGGACTATTCGCAGATAAGCTTCAGAATTAGAGCATAGTTAGAAATTAGCCTGCCTAACTAAATTTCTATGGCCATGAGTCTAAAGGAATTTGAATAAATCCATTGATCTCATCATCAGATTATAGAAAATTCAAACAAAAAGCATTGAAGCCTAAATACAGACATTGAGCGCACCAAAGAATCAGTTGTGGATTCACCATTAAACGGGAAACCCCCCATTATCCAGCCGCCTTCTTGCTGCCTCTATTTGTTAGACGTAAATGCTAAATCACTGCCCAGAAATCTGAGGAATTAGACATTTTACAGCAGAACACAGACTCAAGTCAAGGTTCTTGACCAATGCCAAAGGTTAATTAACTGCCTTCTAAAAATATTTGTGTCACTCACCACTAATGCCGCAGACAGACAGGATATTAAAATCTTTGCAGAGCTGATTTGAGTCGGGGTCCAAGACCACTGCCAGTTCAACGATTCATAAGGAGGACTCGCAGGACCCCGCCTATAGTTCTACTCATGGCTACGATTTGTTACAGCAAGAGGATACAAATCAGCAGAGGGAAAAGGCCCCCCATGGGATGAAGTCCAGAGGCGATCAGGAGCAAGCTTCCAAGGGTCCCGTCCCAGGTGAATCACACAAGTTGTGCTTAATTTCCCGGCCCTGAGTTTTGACAGCACCTGTGAAATGTGGTCTACCCACGAAGCTCATTAGTGACTCAGCGTCTGGGGTTGCTTTGGGGCTGGTCACACAGAAACCTGCCATTGGGCATTTACCCAGATTCCAGACTCCTGGAATGCAAGCAGATATGCAGCGGAAACTGTCTTGTTTGCACGGTTTGGGCACAGTGAGCCACGCTAATGAGGTGATGCTCGGAACCCTCCCCAAATCGAAAGTTTCCAGATGCCAACCAAGGGCCAGGGTTGCAAGCAGGCCTTTCAAAGAGTGCAGTCTCAGGCCTGCTGTGTTAACTCAGATTTGCATACTTTCCTATTTCAATTAGCAATATCAGACCAAATTAAGGAGAAAGGTCTTACTTTTAGCAGGTTACCCAGGTACAGCATGAGCCTGAGAAGCACCCTTATCCTATATATTTTCAGTATTTAAAATGTAGCATTTTAAGTGTGGACAACCATGGGCTTCAATTACATAATAGAAGACTTAAGATGGCCTTTTGTACAATTTTTAAGAAAACCTGATTTCTAGTCCTATTTACTTTTCTGAGCATCTTCTTTTATAAAATACCACTGAAAATTCTGAACAAATAATATTCCTAAACTGACACTACTCTTAGAAACCAGTTAGCGCACCAGATTGGTGATGAAATTCAGACCCAGATAACAGCTACCCTCACAAGTTTTTAGCAGAGATGGGAATAAGAAAAACTCCCTCTGGGAGGCAATTTGACAAGGTATCTTCTCAAAATTATACATACACCTTATGACCTGCAATTCTGCTCTGCAAATGTATACACATCGAATTGTGCCCATGCAGAATAACCTATGTACAAAGTTATTTATTGCGGCATTGTTTAAGAGCAAAGGACTGGCCACAAGCCAAATGTCCATCAATAGGTCACTATTTAAATTGTGGTACATCCATACAATGGACTACTCTATAACTGTTGAGGGGGAAAAAAAAAAAAAAGAATGAGGAAGCTCTCTTAGCACTGATTTGTTAAACCCTCCTACGTATATTCGGAGAAAAACATATATTGCACAAAAGTACAGTTTATTATCTTTCACCTTATGAAAAGAGCAAATATGAATATCAGCTGTGTACAGAGAAACTCTGGAAGGATGCATCAGACACTGATAACAGTGTCTGTTATCTGGGAGAAGATAGTGGAGGCAGAATTTGGGCATTATCCGTGAAGCTAAAAAAATATATGAAAAAGACATCTTGCTGTTTCTTTCTTTTCTAAGTCCAGGTTATTTCAACCTGGCACCTTTTTGGCAGGTGTGGATCACTTTACTAGGCTTCTGTATTTCTGCAGCGGTTAAATGAGAGCATAAGATCGCTTTATCTCACTTTCCAGATCGTGTTTCCACTCTCTTCCTTTTCGAAGAGTCTGCCTGTCAGCTGGAAGGGGGTTCCCCCAGGACACCTGCCAGTGAATAAAGTTCTCTGTGCCTCCCTTTGCCCATTTGCCTGCTGAGGAAATGTGGGAGCTTCTTAAAAGCTCCATTTCTGAAAGCAGGGACTTTTGTTTTGCTCACTGCCTTATTCGCAACACTGAACAGAGCGCCTGGCACCCAGAAATTGCTCAGTAAGTATTTGTTGAATAAATGAGCTCTTTTCTTCAGCCAGAATCAATGGAACAGACACTACCAGACGAAGAGGGAGATATCATCGGGGTCAAATATTCAGAAATAGCTGTCATTCCTAGTATCGGCTCTATATAGGCATTCCAAATCTGAGCAACATTCCTAGAATTATTTTGAATTTTACAGAAGGCAAACAAATAAGTCTATAGAATGCTGTGCTGAACAAGGACTCTTAAATATTCATAAAAATTTATTTTTAATTAACTTGGGATTACAAGACCCTGGAGTCCATCTCACAGCTTAAGTCTTTCGAGGCAAACACCACATTAATTAGTACTGACCAAAAAAAGAAAGTCTTTTAGAAGAGACCCAGTCATAAGGTACCCATAAGCTGTATAGAAGAAAACATATTTTGCATTAAAAGCGTAACTGCTGGCGCGCCTGGATGGCGAGGTTGGTTAAACCTCAGACTCTTGGTTTTGGCTCGGGTCGTGATCTGAAGGCCGTGAAATCGAGCCCCATACGGGGCTCCACATTCAGCACAGAGTCTGCTTAAGTTTCTCTCCCTGTTTCTCCCCTCACTCACGCACTCTTTCTAAAAAAAAAAAAGTGAATAAATCTTTTAAAATACTGTAACTGCTCTTTTTATTTAAGAATAAAATTATCCTTCGGGGCACCTGGGTGGCTCAGTCATTAAGTGGCTGCCTTCAGCTCAGGGTCCTGGGATTGAGCCCCACATCAGGCTCCCTGCTCACTGGGGAGTCTGCTTCTCTCTCTCTCTCTCTCTCTCTGTCTGCTATTCCCCCTGCTTGTGTTCTCTTTCTCGAATAAATAAATAAAATCTTAAAAAAAAAAAGAATAAACTTATGCTTCAAATGTGATTCAAATTAGTCTAAATAATGAAATGAATTGCACAGTGTCCATCCTCAAAGAGAAAACTTTCCTAAGTGGGCACAGAATGGGTGTAACTACCACACCCTTTAAACTTTGGTTTAAATAACTCTAAAAACCAAATAACTTTGCTAGTAATAATTGCAGTAATGTGGCCAAATAGGTGCACAGTAGATGGACGTTTCTTTGAAGATTTTTAGTGCCACGGACTTTTCTGAAGGCCTGGGTGAGGCGGTTCCTGAGGGCTGTCTCTGGGCGGTAATGCAGCATGGTTAAGCGATTCTGGTCTTACTCTGGTTCTCTTACTGTCATTTAAGGCAACAATCCAATGAATGAGGGAACATCCACTCACCTGGATCAGCATGAAATCTAAGACTCTCCCAGGGAAGTTGTCAGCTAAGGCATTACTGGAATGTCTTAACTGGAAAGGGAAGATAGCAGAGAAGTTGCAGGACAACTTCTAGGGAACCAGCCTTGAGCTGATGCCGATTGCACTCATGACCTAGCAGCAGGAGGGAAGCATCGAACCTACTGGGTGCAGATGGGAGCACACCTTGGTCCTTGTACAATCAACACCCCCTGTCTCGTAGCAGACCCTTTCTGCAGAAGAGTGGTATGAGGCTGAGGACGACGGCTCTAAGAGATGGAAAAAAGTGACAGGCTCAGTAAGAAAAATGCTTTGTTGTTATATGTTTTGTTGGTTTTCTGGGGATGGAGGTGAAATGAAGAGCTAATTCTGTGCTCCCGGAAGCGTCACCAGGAAAACACGGACTCTACCAGGTACCGGCATCTGAGGAGGAGAAAAGCAACCCGGCCATTCATTCCACTGACATTTACTTAATACGCGCCAGACCCTGTTTAAAGGGAGAGCAGTGAAGGTGGGCAGATTCCTGTCCCTCACCATGCTCACTTTCTAATGTGGAAACAGACAAGTAGGTAAACAAGAAGACGGCGAGAGATGCCACCGAGAGAGGGCAATCAGAATCAGAGCAAGGCTGATGGGGCTCATTTAGGGCAAGCTGGTCAGTGGGGGATGCTGAGGGGCTGCTACTTAGGACGATAAGAGTGGGGGAGGTGGGGGCTGGGCAGCCACTCCAGCCAAAGGAGCAACTGGTTCAAAAGCCCTGAGGCAGGAAGGAGCCAGGCAGGTTTGAAGAATGGAAAGGCAGGCACTGCTGAAGATTGTGATCAGAGTAGTGACACACGGGGGAGGACAGAGGCCAGGGCGCTGAAGGCTCTGCAGGCCAGGTGGACTGACTGCCCACACACGGTGCAGAGTTCAGTGTCTGGGAAGCCCCGGCTGAGAGGAGGTGTCACTCTGTCACTTTCTAAGACAATGCTGGAAGATTCTCTTTGAAACACAGACAGCTGCTGCAATCTTTTTTTTTTTTTTTTTTAAATTTCATTTATTTATTTGACACAGAGAGAGAGAGATCACAAGTAGGCAGAGAGGCAGGCAGAGGGAGAGCGGGAAGCAGGCTCCCCGCTGAGCAGAGAGCCCGATGCGGGGCTCGATCCCAGGACCCTGAGATCATGACCTGAGCCGAAGGCAGAGGCTTTAACCCACTGAGCCACCCAGGAGCCTCTGATGGATTTGTTAAAAAAGACTTTAACTGTTTATAACTTGGTATTAATGATAGTAATAATATATTCAACGTACAGATTTTTTCAATTACATCACTAACACGGTGCCTTTCATCTAGTCAAACTCAGAATGTGTCCCCTTGTCAAAAAGAAGAATGGGTAAGAGGGGGGTGGACGGTAGAACGCAAATTCATGCTCCCTACCGCAAAAACTCCATATACACATCCTATTGTTGTGTCATGGTAAGAAAGGACCCATTTAAAAAAATATCACAGCAGTTCATTCTTTAATTTGAAATATACGTACCATGCGTAACTTCATAAAGGAGTAAAGTAAATGGTAGAATGTACAAAATAAAATGCTACTCGAAGAACAGTAATAGGGAACCAGAGGCAGGTGAATACAGACCAGGGGTTCTTTGACACAAGCTACAGTGGAAGAGGGAGGGGTCCCGCTTGTGACCAAAGATAGTCCCACCTGCTCCGGGGAGGGAATCACTGATAAGGCAGCACAGCTGGGAGGTGGGGGTGGTTAAGGGACAAGGGCTCTGAACTCTAACTCCACACTCAGCATCTGTGTGACTCCAGCCATGATCCTTAACCTCTCTGTGCCTCAATGTTCTCATCTATAATTGGTAATAACAATAGTACAAACTCCGGGGAGCCTTTAAGAGGACTGAAGAGATTAATATTTATGAGGAGTTCAGAAGCAGCACCTGGCATATTGTGCACCTTTGTTAAGTAGCTAAAATAGAGAAAGACAAGGGATAATAGAATGTACAAAGTCTTACGATGTGACAAAGACCGGCCCTGAGCTGGCTGTAGAGTTATTAGCTTATTTCCTTCATCCAGGGTAAAGCAAGAGAAGAAAGCACGTTTCCTAAGCTCAGACAGAGAAAGTATCTCCATCCCCCTGATTTGGGAGAAAGAGGAGTGGGGATCTAGATTTTGTTCCCCAGGGGAAAAAGCTTTTCTTGACACTTAGCTCAAGCAATCTGCTCGAAGCGGGTCTGTCCACAGGAGGCAGGCCATCGCATGACGTCATCCGATGGTTTTTCCGGGGTCCCTCAATACATTCCGAAGCATAACTCTCTTGAGTTGCTTTGGTGGGAAGCCAAGGTTACGTGGTACAAATAAGCAGCTATGACGGTCTGACTCATTTCAGGGACACAACTGCACCAGGAATCCCTCCTGCACCTGCATTTCCTTCAGCCATGCTCCTGATAAGAGCTAAGGAGCAGACAGCTCCAGATTTGTAAAACAATTTCTCCAGGAGATGGACAAAATGCAGCCACATTAAAAAAAAAAAACCTAAGTAACTGGATGCATTGAAAGTGACTTTCCCCAGAAGCATCTGTTTTTAAGTCTAAAGGACTCGAGAGTTGTTGTCTGGCAAAGACAGCCATCATCGTCTTGGGGGATTAAACAATTTCAAAGAATATTCCTCTTGTCATAGTCATCTCAGGCTCTACCTGGCAGTAAAACGTGGACAGTTTCCAAATGACAAAAGCCACTTAAAATCCGTTAAGACGCATTTTATTGTAAGTTGGAATGTAGAATATAAGTTGGAGAAGAGATGAATTTTTTTTATTAGAGAGCAAACCTTAGCTAGACAAGGACCTTTGGCTCTCCAGCTCCTCCCGTCCTCTGCTTAGAAGACTCGCTACCACTGAACTTCCACAGTTACTCCACAAGTCCGACGAAGAAGACGGTGTCCCCATGATCTATCAACCTGTTTCATTCCAGCAGGCAAAGTATGTTGTTCTTAAGGCAAATTGGTTAAGAGTTTTTCTTCAGTGTTAGATTCAAATTGTTACTCGACTCTAGCAGTGTATTTTCATGTTAATACTTGTGAGGTATTGTTAAGCCACCAAAGAAAGCAGAAAATAGATGAATTCGCGTGCAGGTCACAGGCAAGGGAGAGCCAGGGACAGCGTGTATTAACTCATATCCACGCGTGTTTGGACAGGCATCATTTCCTTAGAGAAGGCTTTCTTCACTTTTCCAGGCTACATAAGGGCCCCCTTCACCAAGGCCACATTATCCTCTTTCTCCATCATAACAGGTTGGCAAGTATAATTATATAGTCAATTGTTAGTAAAGATTTAGTTGCCTGTTTTCTGGACACTCCATGAGGGAAGGGACCCTATCTGTCAGGTTTCTGCTGGCTCCTGGGCACACAAGTCAATGGGTATTTGTTCACAGCCTAGCTCCCTCTTTATAGGACAGTCAGTTGAAGTAATCCCATAAAGGGCGGGGGAGAGGGGGAGCACTGTAATATTATACAACTGACAAATCTGATGCCGTATTTTCAGAAGCAGAGTCCTTGGATGTACGTGTGGCAGATATGAATGAGAGAGGGAAGGAGAAAAGGAGGGGGAGGAATGACCCCCCAATTTAGATGGGTACTTTTTTTTTTTTTTAGATGGGTACTTTAAGAGTAAAATTATGTTATGAGAACTCAAATAGTGTTTTCTAATTATAGACTCTTAAATTTAAAATATCTTGAAAGGTCACTCTGTACTTCCCTCTGCCTAATACAGACTGAATTCAAAATATCCCAGAAATAGGAGTCATTTTTTTTTTTTTTTAAGGCTAGAGGGAAAGGTTGAACAGCAGATTAAAAAGCCCTATGTCTTACAACCTCCGCTTTCTATAGTTTTTTCTATTAGGTCTTCCACAAATCTAGTCCTTTCCTTCATGAAGCAAAGGTATTACTGGTCTACCCAAACTCCTAAACAACTTAGAGTAAAAGTCTTAAGAAATGACAAGAAGGTACAACAGTGAAACTTAAGTCATTTAACTTTACGAAATGCTTTCTGATCTTCTGCAATAAAAGAAAATGACCTTTTTGTACTTTCATACCAAAAGTGAGAAAGTGTTGAACCTTGCCGGTAAGCAAAGAAACCCACGTCAAAGCGAGATGTCATGCTTTCACAGATTAAATTGGCTAAAAAACAAACCGAATCATCAAGCACCTCTCCAAGACTACTGCAAAACATTTTTTATGCTATACAAACAACCTAGGAATGTGAACAAAGATTCAGCTCTGAGCCTCTAACATTGTTGACAACAGTAAAAAGCTGGAAATAACTAAGTGTCCAACAATAGAGGATTGCTTAAATACACCGTGATGGATGGACATGATAGGGGACTGAAACACTTCCTTATCATGCTTAGTGGGGCATGACAAGAGGTTCATGATACATTCAAGAGTACAAAACAGTACTGTGTATGACCCTATTTGTCCTGTAAAGTTGCCTGTGTAAACACAATGCTGTAAAGAGAATGCAAAAGAGTAACAGGTGACAGATTTATATGTGACTTAAACTTTCCTTCTTATCCAGGTTTAAACGTTTCTAAAATAAACATGAGTTGTTGTTACAATTAAAAAGAGAGAAAAGATGAGGCTAAAATCCCAACACAAATTTCCAAATATCGGTTACCATATTAACAGTGTCTTAAAAAAATTTTATCATAAGCACAAAGTCTGTTTAATATCACTATGTACTAAGGATAAAAATAATAAACCCTACTTTTCATTTTGGTCACTATGTGTGGTAAGCAAATAAAAATGCTCTGTCCTGGAAACTTAAAAGTTTTCTTTTCAGCAAGATGCCATTTGTGGTAATGCCCCACCAAGTAGCAAAGAGGTCAGCCTCTCTGGTTAAATATGGCATAATTATACAGCTCATAAAACTAACGCAAAATGTACATATGTACCATGATTACTCTGGCTCAAATAAAATCGTGTCTTTTCAAATAAAAATGAGGCTAGAAGTAAAAATGAAATGAGACGTGAATAAATATGAACTAAGATGGAAACAAATTCGGGAGGGGGTTGTTACTAGGAACAGGCTGCCGGAGGGTTTACCTCTGGTCATTTGTTGGAGGCAGAGTCGCTCATCGGGATACACAGGAGTATTAGAATCAAAACCACCGGGATCCTACAGTACATACCTGAGTAGCTTAACAGAATGAGCACACAAGCTACACCCGAGTCACTTACCCAGCGCAAACCCTCCAACTCTTGCTCAGGAATCTCCTTCAGATTCCCAGCCATTCCAGTCTCTTGGATCCAGGACCATTTCCCTCAGTTTTTCTTTTTCTCTCCCACTCTCTTGTTGCCCTTGCTCTTTAGATTTCTATGAGACGGGTCACTCACTAGTTATCAGCAGTTTGCTTCTCTTGTGAGAAACTGAGTTTTAAAAGTGAATAACTTATACTTCCTTCAACTCATTTATAAAGAGTTAACATGGGGGGGGTGCGCTTGCCTTCAGCTCAGGTCAAGGACCCAGGGTCCCAGGGTCCCACATTGGGCTTGCCTAATTCTCCCTCTTCCTGCCACTCTCCCTCCTTGTGCTCTCCTTCTTTCTCACTGACAAATAAATAAAACCTTAAACCTTAAAAAAAAAAAAAAGTTTACCTGGTTTACCTTTTTTTTTTTTTTAAGATTTTATTTATTTATTTGGCAGAGAGAAAGAGAGAAATCACAAGTAGGCAAAGAAGCAGGCAGAGAGAGAGGGGGAAGCAGGCTCCCCGTCAAGCAGAGAGCCCGATACAGGACTTGATCCCAGGACCCTGAGATCATGACCTGAGCCAAAGGCAGAGGCTTTAACCCACTGAGCCACCCAGGCGCCCCTACCTGGTTTACCTCATACATCATTGCCCATCTCTTCGTCTCATCCAACAGGCTCCCAACATTCCTTCCAAACAATGCCAGGGCAAATTACTGACTGGCATGTTTACACAATCCTTATTTCACAGAGCCAACATCTTGTAAGGTCTTCTTTCATTTATTTTGAGAGAAAGAGAGAGAGATCTGAGAGCATGCGTGTAAGACTAGAGAAAGCGGGAGAGAGAGAGAATCTCAAGCAGACTCCGTGCTGAATGCAGAGCCTGAGGCAGGGCTCCATCCCAGGACCCTGACATCATGAGACCTGAGCTGAAATCAAGAGTCCGACACTTAACCTACCGAGCGGTCCAGGCGCCCCAAGGTCTTCTTTTAAGTATGAGATGCAGGATGATGTTCAGAGAACAAACGGTGAGTCAAGAAAGCAAACGCTCAGGACTCCCAAGAGTTATTTGGTGTCCAAATAGAAGAACAATTGAAGTACCAGGAATAACTGGAAAAGAGGAAGAAGAAAGAAGGAAGTGAAATGAGGGGCTGGCTAAAAGAACTTTTTGTAACTGAATCTTGAGCAAGATAAAGGAAGATGAAGCAAAGCGCCCAGAGATCTGGGATGATGAACACATTTTGGGGGCAGGGGCCAGAACTGGGCATTGAGATGTAAGCTAGAAGTCCCGGTGGTGGAAGCTGAGGCACCAGCCAGGTGCTAATGAGCCCCACATAATGGGATAGGGCTGCGGCCCAAATAAAGAAGTCAGCCATGTGCTTCTACCTTAAGCTTCTAAGTCATGCACGGTCAGAGGTTACACACCAGGCACAAAAAGTAAAAACTTTTTTAGTTTTTAGGAGTTTTAGGAGGAGTAAACATTATGAATATCATTAGTGACCATGCTTCTCTCTCTTGCTTTCAGAGTACTATGTATGGGTTTGGACACCTTGGATGCCACCTTGACCTTAGCAGATGCCACCTTCAAGAGAAGGAGGAGGTTCAGCACATGGAAAAAGAACCTCAGAGTTACCTGCCCCCATCTCCCTAAAGTGTCTAAAAACTTGCTAAAGAGGGGTCCCTGGGTGGCTCAGTAGGTTAAAGCCTCTGCCGTCAGCTGAAGTCATGATGTCGGGGTCCTGGGACTTAGCCTGCATCAGGCTCTCTGCTCAGCAGGGAGCCTGCTTCCCCCTCTCTCTCTCTGCTGCTGTCTACCTACTTGTGATCTCTCTCTCTGTCAAATAAATAAATAAAATCTTAAAAAAAAATAAAATAAAAGCTTGCCACAGGGAAAAGTAAAGAATAATTCTCAACGTATCTCAGATACGGATAATATATAATCCCAGTGTTCCATCACTTCTCTAAACAAACAAAATGTGTAAAAGAAATGCACGCATGTGTACTCTCTCCAGTCAGGGGCATTTTTCACAGTAGTTTGGTGAAACTGTAACAATGTATTAGTGGATTAGCTACTCTCTTACTGTCAGCAATAGGAAATAGGATGAAAATAAGAAGCAAAGGGGCTTCCTTAGGGGAAACATCATGGGCAAAGAATATTTCATTACAATTAGGAGAACTGGCTTTAATCTGGATTCTGATATTGCAAATTGTGATTTTTTAAAAAGTCACTTTAACAGATGCAGCAGGCGGGAAATCAGTAAGGACGTAGTTGAACCCAACAATAAAAATTAATCAACAGTGGGGCACCTGGGCGGCTCAGTTGGTTGAGCATCCGACTCTTGATTTCCGCTCAGGTGATGATCTCAGGGTCATGAATTGGGGCCCATGTTGGGCTTTGTGTTCAGTGTTGAGTCGGCTTGGGATTCCTTCTCTCCCCCTCCCTCTACCGATCCCCCAGCATGTGCACTCCTTCTCTCTCTAAAATAAATACATCATAAGAAAACATGCACACTCTTTCTCTCTCTGAAATAAATATGTCAAGCAACCTTCTACCAAGAACCTTCCATCAGTGAATGCCAGGAGTTAAGGCAGGGGAATGAAAAGGTGAAGCACTGGGAATTTTTAGAGCGGTGTAACTGTTTCATATAATAGTGTGATGGTGGATACATGTCATTACACATTTTTCAAAACCCATAACACAGAGTGAACTCTAACGTAAACCATGGATTTTTGTTAATAATAATGTATCAATATCGGCTCAAAGGATAACAAATGTATGACACTGAAGCAAGACATTAATGACAGGGAAAATTCCCGGCATATGGGAACTCTGCAGTCTCTGCTCACTTTTTCTGTAAACCTAAAACTGCTCCAAAAAATAAAGCCTATTAATTTAAAAAAAAAAAATACTTCTTAGATTTACCTATAAACTCATTCGTATTTAAAACAGTGATAATGTTTTTGAAAGTATTTTAAAAACACCCCAAATATTGTGATTCAAGCTATAGAGCAATATTCCAACATTTACGGCAAAAATAGCCCTGGTTATGTCCTTCAAGAACAAAGACAATTTGCTCAAATGCAACCGCGGATCTAAGTTTGCCATATAATTCAAAAGCACTTAAGCCTTCTAAATGTAGAGAACGTTCTAAACCCTACTTAAAGTGGACGGAGCGACCTCTGTGGTCAGGGCAGCGCTCCACTCTGTGGTAGAACATGTTTAGCTCTGCAACTCCATCATGGCCCCCACAGGTTTGCATTTTCCACGTACATATTCATCCCAACAAACATGGACGCTATGCTCTGAATCCCAGATGGCAAGGCACAGCTCATCCCTGCTGAAATTAAAGGCCTCATTCAGTGCAGCCTACACACACGGAGGGAGGCGCTTAGCACAGACCCATCACACGCCATTTGAAAAACTGTACCTGGATGAAACCACATCTAAGAGAGGACTTGTTTTGCTTCCAGCAGGACATCTAAGACATCCCTTAAGAACACCCTTGTAGGGGCCCCTGGGTGGCGCAGTTGGTTGAGCGACTGCCTTCGGCTCAGGTCATGATCCCGGAGTCCCGAGATCGAGTCCCACATCGGGCTCCCAGCTCCATGGGGAGTCCGCTTCTCACTCTGACCTTCTCCCTTCTCATGCTCTCTCTCACTCTCTCTCTTTCCTAATAAATAAATAAATAAAATCTTAAAAAAAAAAAGAACACCCTTGTAGCCAAACACTCACGTTGAGGGAGCCCCCAAACGGAGGAGTTCCCAGGCTGTGTCTGCCTCAAGCAACCTTCTACCAAGAACCTTCCATCAGTTCAGAAGTGGCCGACACGAAGCATAACTGCCAATAAGATGGAAATAGTGGCCAGGTCCAAAAGCGATTTCTCTGCCATTTGCAAAATTCCCCGTAAGTGATCTGAAACATATCAGTTTCAACCAGGGCTTCTTAAGGCTTCTGTGAATTACATCTTCGGTTCACAACTGCACATAGAACCTGGTTATCCGGAATGCCTTTTGTAAGGCAGAACCCTACCGCACAACAATTTTCCTCTTTAGTCCTAACCTCAAGGGTGGGGGACCTTGGAACCTCTTCCTGTGAAAGCGGTCTCTGGATGGAGGCTGACCCTATGGAGTCCGGGCCTCAAACTTCCGTTTCCAATGTCCTGTAGCTGGCACACTCTCAGGGTATACTCCACTTGTCACTGACAACTGCGTCGGTGGCAGTTCATAGCTGACTCCACATCACTTCCCCTACTTCCGTTTCCAGACATAATATTTAGAAACTACTAGTAACACGTATGGTTGTTAAACAAACACTTAATAATAGAGGTGGCTCATCAGACAGCTATATCTGTTAAGCTCTGGCTAGGTTTAAAGACTCAATCCAAATTCTTTGTAGAAGATAATCAAATCTCCTTTGAATGAGTAAAACTGTTTTTGAGGACAAATGATTCAAAAAGGCATTTTATCAACTTTCCTTTTTTTTTTTTTTTGCTTCATGTTGGAAGGAATCAAAGAATTCTTAGAATTCAAAACTAGGTAATTGATTCCTTGTATAAAAAAGTATGCATCCAACCCTGATTGTTTCACAAATTGCATTTTAGAAGCATGGTGCAAGTACATCATTTAAAACAAATTCAGCTTCATTTTCTTAATGATGGCTGAGGAGGGCTTAGCCCTACTAGGAGCACAACCAGGGCTCCCCTGTGCAAATGGGGCAAAATGAACAGAAATGAGGTTCAGGGACTGATACCATACAAATACCTCTACTTTCTGTCTTTTTCATTTTACCCTTTGGAAAGAATTTATAAATTACATCCATCTGGCTGTACTTTCATAATTTTCCTACTTCTTGCTCACCTACTAAAGATGATAGACTTGTCAAGAAGATAAATAAAACAACTAAAAAGCAAGATTAGAAAGGGTTGAGGGGGAAGTAGACTTGGATTATACCACTGAATAGAGATCTTGAAAAAAAAATTAAAATCTGTATGTGACTGGTGGTGGATGAAGATACAGTAAAAGGAAGTAATCACTGCAAAATTTAGAAGTCTGTGTCATCCACTGAGCCTACTTCCAAAATTCACTGAGGCACAGTAGGAAATTACAAGACCGGTCATGAAGACGGTTACACCTTTCTCCAGTTTCCATGACTGTTGGCCGGATAACTAGAACAAGCTTGAACGAAATTTGTCTCTCTCACATACGTGAACAGAGACTGATACAGAGAAAAGAGCCAGATTAGAGGTTCTATCACCTAATTTCAGCTATATTCCTTGCATTTCTCCCAACCTTATTACATGAATTATCCTTGATAAACCCATGTCCTTTAGAGGAGTACAATCCCAACCCTAATGATAAAAGAATCTGAGTGGTAAAGAATAGTTACATCATCCCCTTAATTCCTTCTCTTAAAAAGCTCACTAGTATCTTCTATCTTTAGTTTGCTTTTCTCCTAAGTTCCTGTAGAGCTGCCTTTTAGACAGATATGTGGCCTCAGAAACACAGAAGCGATCGCTAATCAGATTTCCCTTTTCATTCCTTGTTTTAGAAAAAGTATTGGAAGAAAAGAAAAGAAAAGAGAAGAGAAGAGAAAAGAAAAGAAAGAAAAGGAAAGGAGAGTAACTGGGGCACCTGGGTGGCTCAGTTGTTAAGCAACTGCCTTCGGCTCAGGTCATGATCCTGGGGTCCCTGGATCGAGTCCCGCATCGGGCTCCCTCCTCAGCGGGGAGTCTGCTTCTCCATCTGACCTCTTCCTCTCTCTCATTCTCTCTCTCTCTCTCTCAAATAAATAAATAAATAAATAAATAAATAAAATATTAAAAAGAAAAGTATTGGAAGAATCTGCCAACTTAATCTCCCTAGGTGGGATTGCAACTTTGTGCACATGTGTGCACATGCAAATCTTCAGGCTGAACAATAAAAACCTGGACTGCTCCTGACGATCGCCATCTTCCTGAGTCTGCTCCTTACCAAGAGTGTCCTGGAAATGGCGCCAAAGGGGATTCAAGAGACTGATTAACCCCAGCCTTCCTAGCAGCCTATGTTTCTTCATCTACATAGGAAATTAGATGAACTAGACCATTTAGGGTTTTTTTTTTTTTTAAAGATTTTATTTATTTGACAGAGAGAGACACAGCGAGAGAGGGAACACAAGCAGAGGGAGAGGGAGAAGCAGGCTCCCTGCCGAGCAGAGAGCCCGATGCGGGGCTCGATCCCAGGACTCTGGGATCATGACCCGAGCCGAAGGCAGCCGCTTAACGACTGAGCCACCCAGGTGCCCCCCATTTAGGGTTTTTCTACCCTACCTCAGATGCTTTTATTTCACCCTTCCCAACCTCATGGAAGATTAAAAAAAATAAAAGTGTCACAGTAAATGGCACCCATTATTACTACTGTCCCTACTGGAGATGGTCTCTGCCTCGAGAAACTTCAAATCCAGTTGGAGATCCAAAGATACTATGTTAACTCAATAAAAGCCCACTTCTGACGGCCCTAAAATGCACCCCACAGACAACTGACAGAGTGTGCATTCTCATTGGTGAGAACTGGTGCTCTAAGGGTGGAAGAAATGGTTTGTGATCCTCCAAAGGGCATTAAAATTTCACATGGGGGAAGGGAATAGTTAGGGAAAAACTACCTTAAAAAGGCAATAATGGGGAAAAAAAATAAAGGTTGAGAAACACTGACAGAGGAACCCAGAGGGCACCTTGTTTGCTACTAATTGACTAAATGACCCAGAATAAATTATTTAATCTGAATCCCACCTTGATAGACCAACGCCATCATTGTTCTATCAACACTGCACTAACGGCCAGCATCTTCTCAGCCTTCTCAACTTTAACGTTCCTTCCTCAAGGGGTGTTTTCCTGACTTAAAGAAGGTCTCCCCTCTTGTTCTCTCCCAGCACTACTGACCCACTTTCACAGTTGGTGATTATATATATACTCGTGTCTTTGGTTTAATCAGATGGCTCCTACACTAGGTGGTAGGCTCCAAAAGGGGAGGGAGATGGTCTGTTTACAACAGCACACCCAGCCTGGCACAAAATGGTGCTCCCTGCTACTTGCCAGAACCCCGTCCTTCCACGGACTTATATTCTTCAACATACTGAAGGATGTGCCAGCACCCTTCTCCAGAGATTACCCCGAAGGCTCGTTCTTCAATACTGGCAATTCACTAGCTAGTACTTTCTTTTCAAGCCACTTTGAGATCCCTTTGGCCCCAGAACATAAACTTCCAGAAATTTCCCCAAAGATCTTCGATCAATTATAAAAATTTTAATATGTAAATAAATAAATAAAATCTTTAAAAAAAAAAAAAAGGGGGGGCCCCTGGGTGGCGCAGTTGGTTGAGCGACTGCCTTCGGCTCAGGTCATGATCCCGGAGTCCCGGAATTGAGTCCCACATCGGGCTCCCAGCTCCATGGGGAGTCCGCTTCTCACTCTGACCTTCTCCCTGCTCATGCTCTCTCTCACTCTCTCTCTTTCCTAATAAATAAATAAATAAATAAAATCTTTAAAAATTTTAATATGACTTTCGGTTTTTATAATTATAAACTTGAGACTAAGGGGGATGGGTTCGGGAAGGAATGTGCATATTTTTCAATGTAAGTTTGAATATCAAAATGGTACTTTAAAAAAAAACAAAACCAAAATGGTACTTTTTACTCTTCAAGGTATCCAAGATTTTAAAAGACTTTTCTTTCTTTATTCTAGTGGCTGTTGTCCTACCTTTGCATGATTCAATAACTGAGCTGCTAATAGACAATCCAACGGAATAGTCTAGGATATACAACCAATTCTAACACACACAGGGGGAAAAAGCTAATGTGAACAAGACGTGAGCATTTGTATTGGACAGAGGGAAATCAAACGAGATATGAGAAGTCATTTCAAAACAGAACAGCAAATGTTTGGTCATTAATCCTTGAAAATAGCTCCTGTCCATACAGGAGAAGCCAGGTCAAGCATTATAACAGTAAAATAAATTTGAGTGAAAATATAACATAAGGGAATTATGAATATGAGAAATTCATATATGTGTGTATATATATATATATATGTTTATACACATGTATAAGTATATATGGGTCTTTCTGTAGCATCAAGACATTTGGCAAGTTCTAAACCATCAGTTGGAGGAAGAAAAATATATATGTGTGTGTGTATCTATATACCTATTTATATCTATCTATATCTATCTAAAAATATGTACATATATGTTATCTGGATTAAAACAAAAATACATAAAATACTTCATTTCCTTAGTTTTCTATTAAATTTGGTCTTTAGGGGCACCTGGGTGGCTCATTCGGTTAAGCATCCAGCTCTTGGTTTCAGCTCAGGTCATGATCTCAGGGTCCTGGGATGGAGCCCCAAGTTAGGCTCCACACTTTCAGCGAGCAGTCTGCTGGAGGGTTCTCTCCCTCTGCCCCTCCCTGCCCCCAATAAAGAAATCTTTAAAAATAAAAAAATAAAAAATGTGGTCTTTAATTAGGGTGACCATATAACTCAACATCCTAACCAGGCCAGTTCTAAGAGTGCAAGATAGCCTTACTAGGAATCACACCAGGACAACAGTTCACACACAGGGGCTGTCCCGGGCAAACCAGGACACATGATCACTTTCATTATAATAAAGTCCACGGAGGGGTCCCTGGATGGTGCAGTTGGTTGAGCACCCAACTCTTGGTTTCTGCCCAGGTGGTGATCTCAGGGTCATCAGATCAAGCCCCATGTCAGGCTCCAAGCTCAGCTCAGCGAGGAGTCTGCTAAAAGTTTCTCTCTCCCTCTCCCCATGCTCGCACACGCTCTCTCTAAAATAAATAAGTAAATAAAAAAATAAACTCCACTGAAAACTGCAAGATTTCATGAAATAAAAATCAGATGAACAATATTAAAATGTGTATCCTTTAGTAAAGTTTTTTTTAAGTTTTGTTTTTTTTTTTTAATTTTAAAAAAGAAGGTTTTAGGAAATAAATTTTAAAAGATAAAGTCCAGGGGCGCCTGGGTGGCTCAGTCATTAAGCGTCTGCCTTTGGCTCAGGTCAGGATCCGAGGGTTCTGGGATCGAGCCCCGCATTGGGCTCCCTGCTCAGTGGGAAGCCTGCTTCTCCCTCTCCCACTCCCCCAGCTTGTGTACCCTCTCTCACTGTCTCTCTCCCTCTGTCAAATAAATAAATAAAACCTTAAAAAAAAAAAAAAAAGAATGAAGTCCATAAAAAATTTGGTCTATACGGAATATCCTACTGGACAAAGAATATAAACTAAAGAATGAATAGTAAAGTATTAAACCAGGGAATTAATCTCTAAGAGGACCAGAAGCTTAAATTAATATTTTCTTTAATTAAGAAAGCCAATCCTTTTTAAAAACATAAGCCAACCCCATATAGACATCTCTGCAGCACAGTCTCTAGTACCACTTAGTTATTTTTGTTACTAGGAAACATTTGCACAAAAACAAAATTTATATTCTCCTCTTGCTTCTATTCTTCTACCTAAAGGAATAATCCTCCATTATTAGCAATGTACTTAATATCTCCACAGCAACTAGTATAATTGCGGTGTTGCAACAGGAGGATAATGAAGTGGAAAACAAAGTGATAGAAATAGTGCAGAAGAAAAAAATTTTCCACACAGCACTGGTGGGAAAATAACCACACACAGACACACACACAAAACAAAACAAAAACAACAACAACAAAACCAAAAAAAAAAAAAAAGAAGAAGAAGAAAAGAAAAAAAAACCTGCTAAAAAGAACCCTCTTGAGGTTGCTATAATCAGTTGCTTCGAGGCCTTTAAGACAGTAAGTATGCAATGGGGTAAAAGTGGTAGGTAAATTGTATGTAGTAATTGCAGATGACTTCTCCCAGAGAATCTGCAGGTGGGGAAGAGGTGTGGTTTCTGAAATAGGGAAGTGACCTCCACAGGTGCTCGCATATGGCTCCCAAGAAGATACAAGGTATAAGGGCTAAGAAGAGAGGACCAGAGGGAAGACCAGAGCTAAACAAGGCTTCCAAAGCAGCCACTGGCAAGCGGCGTGGGGGAGAAGCACAGGGGGTGCTGGGGTGGGGGGCTATCCTGCGCAAAAGCTAACTTCCAATAACTTACAGCCCAGCAAGACCATGGCTGTAGAAGGCAGAGGGCAGCAGACTGAGAATCTGAAAACCTCTGCTCTTCGTTGGCCTCTGCCTGCCACAATACAGGGGTAAATAACACAAGCAAAAACACAGCATTTAATAATCCACAACACATTGATTCAGAAAACATGTATTGAGTGTCTGCATCAAGCTAGGAAATACCAAAAAAAAACCCACAAAAACACCAAAAAAAACCAAAAAACAAACGACAGAAACAAAAAACCCACCTATAAATTCTGCTGTTAAGGAGATCAGTCTGAAAGAACCTGATTTCAACAGAAAATCATGTTATGCTATGATAGTCCAGGGACAGAGAAAGGCCTCAGTACTCTGGAACAAAGAGAGAACACCGAGCCCGCAGGGATGATGTGGAGAAGGGAGAGAGTGAGGAAAGTTCCCTCTAGACAACACTGGAGGGCAGTTTGTTTGTGCCTTAAATCAAGTCTCTAAAAAACAAGATCACTACCTACGGGAATCCTCCATATTGGTAAAGCCAGCAAACACTGTGTTCTCCTCTTACCCAGCTTGTCAAGAACAACACCGATTACTCCATCCTGGACACCCGATTCGTCAGCATCTGGAACACCCCTCTCTTCCGCTCCTTCTCCTGCCTCACTGGTTCCACTTGATCTCCCAACTGTCATGGCCTGGAGCCTTATCTGTCTCTCTTCTCTGCCTGTGATGTCACCCTAGGCGACGGCAGATTCCCCGAACAGCCCAGACCCCGACCTCACCCCTGAACGCAGGTCTCTCGGTCACTGCTGGCTGACATCTGTCTCCAGGAGGGAGGACTAACCGGCAACTCAAACTGACCGGTGGCCAGAACAGAGCTCTACTCCCCACAACCCTCTCACCTTACCTACCACCTAGCTGCGAGTCCTGCTTGTCTTCTACTCCCGTGTCACTCATCAAAGCCTAACTGTAAGTCTTGTCAATCCTGGGGCGCCTGGCTGGCTTGGTGGGTGAAGCGTCTGCCTCTGGCTCGGGTCATGGTCCCAGGGTCCTGGGACTGAGTTCTGCATCGTGCTCCCTCCTCGGCGACGAGCCTGCCTCTCCCTCTGCCTGCTGCTACCTCTGCTTGCTCTCTCTCTTGCTCTCTCTCTGATCAATCAATCAACCTATCTCCATCCCTCTCCAATCCATTCAGGGCTCTCCTTCTCCAACACTGCCCTCTTACTGCTGGCCACATACCTCCTCAGGCAGTAGCTTCACAACTGATCTGGCTTCTACTCTTGGCCCCTTCTACTTCCTTCTTTTGCCCAGCAGCGAGAGTGTGTCACAAATGTAAATCAGATCATGCCTGCTCCTTCCCAGACCACTTCTCAACACCTTCTCACTGCATTTGCAAGAAGGCTCATGCTCCTTACCAAGCCTGCAAGCCCCACCCCGCCTTATGGGGGAAGCGGGGGGCTGGCCACTTCTCCCTCCCACACCCCGTGTGACCAAGCACTCTCATCCTCCGGCTGCTGCACACGCCCTTCCCTCTCATCCTTTACACCTCAGTGCAAGTCCCCTGCTTCCAACAAGCCTCTCCTGAAGGCTGGTGCAGGCTTTCCCCGTCATTCCCCACCGGGCCACTGTGCTGCCTTTGAAGAATGGGTCCCGCTCTGAGCTTTACCTTGCTTATGTATTGGTCTTACGTGTTTACATTGCTCAACCTCTCTTTGTAGCATCTTTTCGCCCCCTCAACACATTAACTCCCACAACCTCCATGAGGGCAGAAACCTCGACTCCTGGTCACTGAATCCCTAGAATCAAGAATAAAGTCTAGGGGCGCCTGGGTGGCTCAGTCAGTTAAGTGTCTGCCTTTGGCTCAGGTCATGATCCCGGGGGTCCTAGGATGGAGCCCTGCTTCAGGATCCCTCCTCAGTGGGAAGCCTGCTTCTCCCTCTCCCACTCCCCCTGCTTGTGTTCCCTCTCTCACCCTCTCTCTCTCTCTGTCAAATAAATAAATAAATAAAATCTTAAAAAAAAAAAGAAAGAATAAAGTTCAGCACATAGCAAGTGCTCAAAACATTGTGTCGAATGCATTCATCAATTTCAGGAGGTACCGAGGAGGGCTTGGGACTGTCTCAACGGTCTGTGTCCTAGAGGTATTTGAATAAAGTCAACACATTTATGAAACCCAAAGCAGCCTATCTTGAGAATTTTGTGACAACAGCAGCTTGCCCAGTAGCTGGGGAATTTTTTGCTATGAAATCCTCGGCTTTTAGTCATTTCCCCACACAGGACTGCACTCTTCCCTTCCTTCCTCCCTTCCCTCCTCTCCCTCTCACACCCACCGTGCCTGTGCCTTCTTATATTCTAATCTTAAAGTTGCTGGCAGATGGATATTTGATATCAAGTAATGATTTCTGTCATCCGGGTTTTACAGGAGTCTCGCTTCTCAGATTGTTACAATAAGCAACTGGGCAAGGGCACAAACTAGAGAGCAGCACTGTGGATATAAACAGGGCGAGGACAAGATGAATATAACAGGACAAGTGGGAGATAAACAGGTCGGACAGTGAAGTGAGAGACGAGAGAGGAGTTAGAGGTGCTGAAGCGGGGGTGGGGGGGGGTGGGGGGGGTGGGGGGGGTGCTGAGGCAGGCCGGACACCGCACACATCTCATGGTATCACAGCTCACAAATGCACGTAAACAGTCATCTCTTCTGTATGCATGAGCCTAATTATCTAAAGAATTCTTTTCTAGGGCGCCTGGGTGGCTCAGTTGGTTAAGCGACTGCCTTTGGCTCAGGTCATGATCCTGGAGTCCTGGGATCGAGTCCCATATCGGACTCCCGGCTCTGGGGGAAGTCTGCTCCTCCCTCTGACCTTCTCCCCTCTCATTCTGAGTCTCTGTCTCTAATAAATAAAAAAAAAGAATTCTTTTCTAGGCCCAGACGCCCCTCCTGACGTTGAAAGGCACACATTTACATTACCCATGACCACAGAGACATGTTCCACTGTACTTAATATTAAGCCTGTTCACTCTTCTAGCAAAAGGCGCAGGAACCAGCTTCCTGTGGGGCTCACCAAGGTGACTCCATGACATCATTCAGTTTTGGTTTGCTTTGGTTTTGGTGGGTTGGTTGGTTTGTTTGTTTGCCACTGAGGCATTTTGTTTGCACGTATGTATTACATCCCTAGAAAAAGAATCCCAGGATCTTCTCTCCTGTGTGTTTTCCTCTTGCTTCTTCAGGGTCCATGATGCCAGGGTAGGGCGTCAGGGCAGCACATTGGTCCCAGGTCCGGGCTTCGCCCAGAAATGCTTTCATCAGTTCACCCAGGAGAGAGATGCTGGGGAGCTGATTCATGCTAATGAAAGATGCAATAGAAAACAGTCTATTGACTTATCAGTGACGGCTAGAGGATGGGATAGATACCTGCTGGTATGAGCAAAGGTTACGAGGCCTCTTACATAACCTAGACATCCTCATTGTGCTGTGGATACATTGGCAGGGAAAAGCAAACTATTCACCAAGAATTACTTGATGGGGAGAAAACGCAAGCGACTGAGTCAAGAGTCATATAGGAGCTCTGCATGCGCAGAGCCAAGGCTCAAGAAGTTCCTTCGCTAGAGACGTTGAGAGCCTAGAAAAATCTCTGCCCAAAGCGTTTTAGAACACAGACCAAAACTTTCTTTCCTCCACATCGTTGAGTTTTTTCCAAATCTTTACATTTATAAGAGGAAATCAATCCTACTTTTTTTATGTCTATAATTTCCCCCCTAAACTAACAAAGTGACTCCAAATCTATCTAAAAGGGTATATTTAAAGGGAATGCAAATATGAAAATGTCCTATCTCTGTGGTTTTTAGGAGTTTCCAGTTTTTAAAGTATTTCTCTGTAAGGCAGACTCTTCCCCCAGAAACTGCCATGTATATATAAATATATATTTATAATATATATATATTTATGCCATCCTGTTAATTTTCCACCCATATTTCTTTAAAATTATTTTTAAAAATCTTACATTAGGGGTTCCTGGGTGGCTCAGTGGGTTAAAGCCTCTGCCTTCAGCTCAGATCATGATCTCAGGGTCCTGGGATAGAGCCCCTCATGGGGCCCTCTGCTCAGCAGGGAGCCTGCTTCCCCTTCGAAGTCTCTCTGCCTGCCTCTCTGCCTATTTACTTGTGATCTCGCTCTGTCAAATAAATAAATAAAACCTTTTAAAAAAAATAAATACATAAAATAAAAATCTTACATTAATCTTTGTTTCATTTTTTATATGGGAAAATTCCCAAGATTTTATTCCTTACACTGCTATCTCTATTGTAACAAAGGAGAGACCCTTAATTAATGAAAGCTGTCTCCAAATCACAATGTAAGATTAGTTACTGGAGGAAGCCTTAAAAAAAAAAAAAAAAACAACAAAACAAAAAACTAACCCATCCATTAAAACTGTTATTTTTAATACCAACAATTGTTGCTTTGATTCCAAGATACCACCTACTTGGGGGGCCTACAACCCTCTGGATACTTGCTATAGACGATCCAATGGATGATACTATCTTTTATGTAATGCGCTATAGTTTGGGAAGTCTTTGCCTAGATATATCCTTGCTCTCAGAAAATGCATATTAACATTGCTAGATAAGCAAAGAACAAATTTTAAAAAAATTAAAGGGAATCTGTAATCAAAATCAAGTGATCATCTCCACCACATTTGGACTATCATCTTACCCCCAAACAAATGCTGGGTGATGGCAACTACTCTGGGGGGTGCGGTCACATTTCTGTCCAGCAACTCTGATGGGAATGGCCCAAAACCCATTTCACCTGCTCCAAAACCCATACACTGTTTCTTTGCTAAAGCCTTGGTACTGGCATTTTAAACATTTGCCAGGCGTAAAAATGTTTAGAGTTATCAAGTTAACTCCCTCTACCCCCAAAGTGGCTAATTTTGCATGTAAAATAGGATAGCCCCCAAAAGGTCAATACTCGCTACACCGGATGTGCCCCTAACCATAAATCATGACATTAAGCAGCTTTCCCAGGGCCGGTGAAGGAACAGAACCAAATTTGTAGATTGTTCTGGTAACTCTATTAGCTTCCCTTTGCTGCTGTAACAAGTTAACTACAAATTCAGTGGCTTAAACAACACACATTTATTTTCTTACACTCCTGGAGGTCAGAAGTACAAAATGGTTTGCACTGGGCTAGAATCCAAGTGTCAGCAGGGCTGCATTCCTTTCTGGAGGCCCTAGGGAGAATCTAGTTCCCTGTCTTTTCCAGCTGCTAGAAACTGCATACACTCCTTGGCTCATGGCCCCCTTCCATTTTCAAAGCCAGCAATGGTCCTTTGAGTTTAAAAAACTCTTGTTAGTTCTGACTCTCTGGTTCTGACTCTTGTGCTTCTCTTTTCTACTGGGTTCAATCAGACGATCCAGGCTAATCTCCATATGGTAACATCAGCTGATTAGCAACCTTAATTTCTTCTCGCCATCTAACATAAGGGATATAAAGATTCTGGGGATTAGGATTTGAAACCTTTGGGGGGCCATGATTCTGCCTCCCACCATCTCTCTCTGTCTTTTTTTTTAAGATTTATTTATTTGACAGAGAGAGAGAGATCACAAGTAGGCAGAGAGGCAGGCAGAGAGAGAAGGGGAAGCAGGCTCCCCGCTGAGCAGAGAGCCCATTGCAGGGCTTGATCCCAGGACCCTAAGATCATGACCTGAGCCAAAGGCAGAGGCTTTAACCCACTGAGCCACCCAGGCGCCCCTCCATCTCCAATACTAATTAGAAAATAGTCAGTGAAACCTCACATGTACAAGCTACTCTCCCCCAATAGAACTTTCAACTATAATAGGTAAAAGAACTAAAACTGAAAAAATAAATATAATTAGAGTAGCAGGCATAAGATTGCAGATCTTCTTACAGAGCTGAATGCACTAATCAGGGGAATGGAAGAATGTACTTCTTTCCCAAACTCAACACCAAGCCTGACTGAACACTCAGAAACTTCTAGAGAAAAATGTTTGAGGCACACCTGGATGGCTCAGTCGGTTAAACATCTGCCCTTGGTTCAGATCATGATCTCAGAGTCCTGGGATGGAGCTCCACATAGGGCTCCCTGCTCAGCAGGGAATCTGCTTCTCCCTCTCCCTCTGTCCCTCTGCCCCACTTGTGTTCTCTCGCTCTCAAATTAAAACCTTTTTTAAAAAGTCTGGCAATACCGTACTGAAAATTAAGTATTGCCATCTTTCAATACTGCTACTGAAATACAGGACCTAGTTTAATCCTCCACAGGTAAATCACAGGGATCTGATGGCATGTTTGGATAGGTGTAATGTTTCCTTTGGTAAAACTGCATGTGTAAGGACACAAAGGGAACCCACATTGTGATATACGTGCTAGATTCTATGATCAACAGTGCGGTGGTTCAACTGCCTCCAAAATGTCTGCTTTCAAAACCTAATTCTGCCTCCTCCCAGCTGTGTGACCTTAGGCAAGTGACTTAACCTCTCTGTCTCAAATGGGGATCCTTAAGATGGGGATAATAAGCACTTCAGCATATTTGGGGAGATGCAAATAAGTTTTAAGTGCTCGGGGGGGAAAAAAATTCCGACAAGTAGTGAGTGCTTTCAGTATTTGGTAAAGACAATTTTAAATATTCCTACTTGCTGCTTATAACTTGCCAATCAAACTCTATTCCTAGGGAGTGTACTTCTCAGCACTAACCAATCCATCATAGAGGATATATCTCACACACACACACACACACACACACACACAGATATAAATTAACAAAAACAATGCCCTCTGTGGCTATTAAAGTTTGGTAGCTACTGGGGGGCGGGGTGGAGGTTAAACAACTTGCAGAACAAATGCAAATCTCAGAAAACAGTAGCAGCTGTGTGAAATAACCCGTCTTAGGGCCTCCTAAAGAAAGACTCACAGCATCGGGGAGGACAGTGGGGTCTGTGATTCTTAATGGCCCCGAGCATTTTCTGGGGCAGTGGTGTTCATGGTACAATACTCAGAAGGCTGAGCTCTGTGGGGCACAGTGGAGGGTGTGCGACGTGAATGCTCCCAGCATCTGCTGAGAGGCCTGGCATATTGTGATTGTGGCTTTGAAAGCTTGTCAGCATTCACAGCTGATGTGATCTACTTCTTAGGAAAGTTCTTGAATTCAATGGTGGTGTACAAACAACTTCCGGGATTTTATTTTAACCCCCAGGAGGAGGGAAGGGGGAATCGACAGGACCCAGACCCTACCAATGGCGGGCATGATGTGACAAACGGCTACTCTATTACAAAAGAAATAATAAGCGATAATTTGATTTTTGAGGTAATAGGATTGAACTCTTTGTCTTTAAAAACTAAGAGATACAACTTGTATGCAAAAAAAAAAAAAACAATGAACGCTAAGCCACTGGGTAGTTACACAAACCAAGCATTACCCTCAGTGTTTCACTCACAAAGTTTTTTATATGTCATACAGTCACCTTCTGAAGTAAATATTTTATTCCCTTGCTACAGCCAGGAAATGGAGGTTCATCTGAGGAAGCCGCCCAAGGTCACCTAGTGGTGAGCAGCGGTGCTGGGTCTCACAACTCCCCACAGTCCTCCCGAAGAGCGTGTCTTTCTCTAGGGGGCCCTGAGACCTGTGTTTCACACAGCTGCTCCAGTTTTCTGAGATTTGCCCTTGTCCAGGTGGGCCTAAGCCAGTGTGTGTTCACCTCTCTGGCACTCCTCCATGACCTTGAATCAGCACAGACCAGATAAGCATCCCAAGGTAAACGAACAATCCCATATCAAAATATATTATATCACCCACCCCCCCTGCCTCCGCAAACTGCCTATCTCCAGAGCGAGTGAGATTACAGAAAGCCTTGAGGGATATTGGGCAGTGCAGGGCCTCACTTCAAATCCTTGCTCTACTTCCTACCAGCTCTGCAGCCTAGAGTACGTTAACCTTTCTAAAAATGGTTTCCCTACCTCCGCAGTGGAGAGCGCACAGTTTCTATTTTGCAGGTCAGTCTGAAGATGAAGAGAGGTTCCAACGTAGATGTAAAAATGCTATCTCAGAGCCTCTCCCATTATTTAACCATTACTAGTTGACCAGATCTGCTCAGGCTTCTGGGTGTGACGAAGCCTGGAGGGCCAGCTCTGTTTTCAAAGGCTTGGCTTCACGTTCAGTTTCAACTACGGCCGCAAGTATTTTCCTGAGAGGTTTCCGCTTCTCTTTGGAGACTTACTGCCATCTAAAGGTTTGCCTCCGGGGCACCTCAATTAGCTAAATGGTCCATGATCCAAAACCAAGTATTCTTTCTTTGACCCACTTCCCTAGCCCTAAAAGAAAACTCATTCCTTCACCGTTTCTCTAGATGTTAGATCAGATTACCTACTTAAAGTAATTTTTAACCCCTTCCTGTGGAGTGGCCAGGGGAGTGTGTTAAGAGGTGCCTTCCCAGGATGAGTTTCATCAGTAGAATGGGCCCAGAAGGCCTGTGACATACGTTTGCATTCCTGCCAGGCCAGCCCCTCTAGAATCACTGAGGACCCCATTTCCAAGATGGAGAAGCCAATTACCAGCGGGCCTCAGGATTAGGGACAGCCCCCCAGGGGACACCTTGAGTTGCCTCTGGCACATTCCCAGCGTTGTTCCTGCAGTGGTCTCCCCACCTCCAGAGTGCCTCCTCCCTTCAGTTCCTTCCCATTCATGGAAAAGCTTTTCAAGAGTGTAATTCTTATCACGTACTTTGCATTTCTAATCATCTTAATAAAAAGAAGTCATTAAGTTCCCGGGGTAGACTCGCATCCCCCAATTCTCCATAAATAGGATGTCCCCAGTTCCACAGTTTCAGTTGGACAATCTGCCGCTATTCAGATACCCATGGAGACCTTCTGGGTGAAGCAAGGACTGCCAGGTAAACTTAAGAGTCAAGGATGGGGGGAGGCGGGTATCTCAGCTCCTTCCCGATTCTGCCTGAGGCTAAGCCCTGACAACTGGGCACCCTCCTTCCCACAGTTGAAATGTATCACGATAAATGAACCTCAGCACAGGCACTACCAGGCAAAGAAGTGACATTTACCTGAAGGGGTCCTTCCAGAGTCTTTCACCTGATTTGACTTTTAGTAGCTGGCTGTCTCTTCTGACTCTGGCTTTGAATTTGTTACCTTCATTTCTTTTCATCCCCTCCTCTTCAACAATTTTAGTATGTAGCTTTATTTTTTTTTTAACAGTATGGAAGGATATATTGAAAAGAAAAGATGTACATATACAACACTCAATCCACTTAATGCTTCTTTAAAAAAAAAATCTAAGAATGTGCCAAGTTTGGTTTGAAAATTTTAAGTGATATGATCAAACTCACACACAAAATCATAAAGCTGAATCTTAAAGTGTAAGCAAATCATCAAATTAGGTTTGGTAGCAGGGAAAACCAATCAGCAAATAATACCTTAGCCTTTTTATACTTTTTTTTTAAGATTTTCTTTATATGAGAGAGAGAGAGAGAGAGAGAGAGAGAGAATGAGCAGGGGGAGGGGCAGAAGGAGAGGGAGAAGAAAGAAGCCGAGTCTCTGCTAAGCAGAGAGCCTACTGAGGAGTTCGATCCCAGGACCTGGGATCGGGACCTGAGCTGAAGGCAGCCGCTTAACTGACTGAGCCACCCAGGCTGCCCCCCTTTTTATACTTTCATTCTATTACCTATTTCTTTACATTCTGCTTCGAGTTACAAGTCGTCATTAGAAATTAATAAATAGAACTGATCTGAGTTTCTGTATGAAGCTAAACTGACCACTACTCATAATCCAACATCCTTTATCAAAACCATGAGGATAAAGTAACTAGCATTGGCAATGGAAAAATAAACCCAAAGCAAAACTTAAATTCTGACTCAGGGTAGCAAAGAGGGCATATTATCATAAAACTTGAGAATGCTTAAATGAAGAAATGTTTTATACCCATCATTAAAATTAGCAAATGGAAATTTATTGCACTTTCGTTAAATCGACCTCAAAAGGCCTTCCCAATGACACGCTTTTCAAGAGTTCAAACAACAAATACATAAGGTTTTTTTTAAAAAAGGTGACCTATTTGGGCGCCTGGGTGGCGCAGTTGGTTAGGCGACTGCCTTCGGCTCAGGTCATGGTCCCGGAGTCCCGGGATTGAGTCCCACATCGGGCTCCCAGCTCCATGGGGAGTCCGCGTCTCACTCTGACCTTCTCCCTTCTCATGCTCTCTCTCACTCTCTCTCTTTCCTAATAAATAAATAAAAAAATCTTTAAAATAAAATAAAATAAAATAAAAAGGTGACCTATTTAAAAGTGATGGAGCTTGGTCTAAACCTAGTGTAGTGATAAATCTGCTAAATGCAATGTCTGAAATTTTTAACTGGTCCATCTTTCTGAGGACTAAGGAGGCAAACTGTGGAAGTGGAATTTCTTTTAGAGAGGTGACAAAATTAGCGCGGCTCCATTCTGCTCTATTCGCCCACAAAAGTTTAGCTTTCTGGCTAAGAACAAAATACAAGCCCAAATATCTCTTTAAGAAAGCCTGTGTGTTCTGTTTTCATCAGATAAATCCCTTGCGTAATGAGCTACTGACCTATTGTGCAGCTCCACAGAGAATGTCGATACTATTGCTGAAATCTTATGAGAAACACTAAAGAAACACAGAAATTAAAACTCTTGAGTTTTAAAGAGAAAGCTTTCTAATTCTGAATATTTTTTAAAAAGGCAGCTGTATTAACCACTATAAGCCACATTTTAAAATGCAAAGTGACCACAATCGTCATAGATAGACACACAGATATGGCTAGAAAAATACTTAATGCAGAGTTGCTTAAAATAGTAAAACTGGAAACAAACTAACTGTCCCCAAATAGAGGACTGGTTCAGTTGGGATGCAGCCATAGAATAGAAAACTATCAAAGCTGTTATACAAAAGTATTTTAGTGATAAAGATGTCCATATCTGGACGAAAAAAAAAAGCAAGTTAAAAAACCGTGTGTAGGGAACAAACTCGATTTTGTAAAGAATGACTTTCCAGCAGGTGCAACTTCAAGAAAGTTCTTTCTCTACATCAGTGTTCTCAACACACGTTAGCTCTTTGTGTTATATGTCCTTACAGGGGTGAAAAAGAATTTGAGGAAATAACATTAAGTGATTTTCTGGGTGACTGCTGGTTTGTTTAATCTGCACTTTTAAACTTCCCTAAGTAATATGATACTTATTATACAGAGAAAATTTAACAAATTGGAATATCCTCACACAGTGATTATCTTCTTAAAAATCTACCATAGTGCTTTGCTCACAGTAAATCAGTCTTGGTTTAGCTGAATTTACCCTTCGAATTTCATTTAAACAAGTTTGCTCTGGGGTTTATTTAAAATTATTTTAAATTAACGGCCTCACTCGTCTCTAATACTTATAATACTTTTATTGGGCAAAGCAAGACATATTTGCACTGTTCATCCTCATAAGCATTTATGAGCCCCAATTCAGGACTCTTTGTAAAGTCACTGGATCTTGTATTATCAGTGGGAGGCAGCCTATGGGAGCCTACTCACTTCCGGTTTCCTCCCAATTCCCCATCTTCTTTTTGGCTCCTTTTGCCCTCCTCCATCATCAAAGGCAAGGGGCGTGCTCTACTACTGGACTGTAAGCTTCAAGGACAGTTACAAAATCTCCTTCATGTTAGCATCACTAGTAGCTAGCACAGTGGCTAGAATATAGTAGCTGCTCACTAAATGTTTAAGAATGGAACAAAGTGAGTAAATGTCTGATAGTTGAGGTTAGGCTTCAATTCCTCCATAAGAGATAGGTAGGCTACTCTTATCCAAAACTGTCTAGAGTTCTCAATAATTGTCACCACTCCCCCAAAAAATCACTTCCAAGTATCACTTTTTAAAAAAAGTTCCCATTTGTATTCCATTGTCTATTTTAATAGATGTAAGATTATTTCTATTTTGCCCTATGTTTTGTTTAAAGTCCCTCCCAAACCCAAGAGTTTAAGTCACTTGCTCAAATATGGCAAGTAAGTTAACCATCCAGATAGCCTCAGGTCTTCTAGATTCCAAAGCGCAAGACCTTTCCACATCATATGGTGTGAAAAATTCCCTCTGACCTTTGACCCTAAAAGCTGTCCTAGATATGGTTAAGAACAAATATTTTCAATAATTCCCAAGCAAATACTTCCTATCCTTCCAAATATTTCCTTGGGCTTTTATAATACCCCAAGAGAAGAGAAACTGAGGCCAGGAGGCAGCAACCCAACGGTTTCCAGTGTTTCCCTCCAGGTTCCTAAGTCAACCCGCTTTACTTAAAAATGAAAACTAAAAAAAAAAAAAAAAAAAAAATGAAAACTAAAGAAACTGAATTAAATATTAACTCATAAAACAACACTTCAAACGAAGACTATTGTGGGGTAAGGCTAGCAACAAAGCAAGGAAAGGACTTTAAAAAGGAAATTCTCAGGGCACCTGGGTCGCTCAGTTGGTTAAAGCCTCTGCCTTTGGCCCAGGTCATGATCTCAGTGTCCTGGGATGGAGCCCCACATGGGGCTCTCTGTTCAGCAGGGAGCCTGCTTCGCCCACCCCCACTCCCTGTGCCTCTCTGCCTACTTGTGATCTCTCTCTGTCAAATAAATAAATAAAATCTTAAAAAAGAAAAAGGAAATTCTGCACTATTTTGAATAAATAAATAAATAAAAGTTGAGGTTAGAGTTTTCCATCCCTTCAGTCTTCCTCTAAATTCCATGTTTGTCACTTTCGTGGGTTGCTCTCCGTTTAAACAGTAAAGGGCAGTTCCGCAGAAAGGGGGTGGTAACCAAAGCCCTTTCAGGTATCCACAACGAAACGCTTAACTCCCTTTAGAGTCGAGAAACTCGCCAAAGGATTTCCCACACAAAACCTCAGCCCAACACGATTATAAGCAGGAAAGTTTGTGGAAATTAATTGGTTATCAACCTTGCCAGCTCTGGAACACACCATGATTTATACATCGGCAGTTACAATCGGTTGGGGTCTACTTTGTGCCAGACATTAAGCCAGGTCTTTCTTGCCCTAAAAGCCTCGTTCCTACCATCTGTAGTTAGAGTCCCATTTTACTGAGTCAGAGCCTTTAATGTGACCGAGAACCCACCGTTAACAGATGAGACTATGTGTGACACCAAGGATTTGCAAAGTTAAGTTTAAATTGAAAATCCACGCCCAACCCAGAGTCACTAAACAGTTGAATCTCTTCAAAATTTGGCAAACACGTCAAACCGTTTTGAGGTCATTTCAGAGCAGATGAGACGGAAGAGAAGAATGGCAGGGATTGAAAATGGAAATACAAGATTACAGAACATCTGAGTTGTTTCCAGAGGCGGCCGCGGGTTATGGACGATTACCCCGTCTCTCCCAGAGGTCCATTCCCACCCATTTGCGCGGAGAACCAATGGCTGGGGAATGCCGAACGTGGAAACATTTCAGGGTGGGCAGCCCAGGGCCGGACTACTGCTGTTCACACATCGTCAGTAAGTGGCTCTCAGAAAAGAAAGAGACAGTCCCTCCTCCACCTCCTGAACTTCAGTCCTGCCCTCTGGAGTGGCTCTGGACCTTGTCTGGTTTAATCTGTGCCCTTTCAACGCCAGCACCGAGTTCCCCGAAATGGTCGCAAATGAATGAGACGAATGCTTAGAGCCAGGAGCCTGAGCCACATATCCACCCCCCTACACCAGGCAACGCCGCCGAAGGATGCCCTGGGGCGGGGCGCGCGGGGGCCGAATTAGAGCCACGTCCGCGTTCGCCATCCACCTTCCCCCTCCCGGCGCTGCGCTCGACGCGCGGCTTCTCAGCCCCGTCTCCTCCCCGGGCCCTCCGGGCGCTCCTCACCGGCTCTCGGCTGGGGCTCCCGACGCTGCCTGCCAAAGGCACCAGCTCCCGGGCGGGGATCGGCCAGGGGACCGAGCCCGCTGCCGCAGCCACCCCCGGGCCGAAGCCGCTAGAAAGTTTGCTCGGGGTCTCGCCGTGTGCGCCGCGGCCCCGCCAGGGAAGCCGCTCTCCGGGTCCCCGCCGCCGCCGCCCCCCGAGGCCGCTCCCGGCGGCTCTGCAGCACCGGCCGGGCTCGGCGGCCGAGGACTGCTCCGTGCGCGCCGAGGGCGGGGTCTCCCCGCCCGCTCGGCCCGCGGCGCGGCGCGGCGCGGCGCGGCGCTCGCTGTTTACCGCGGCCCGGCTGCCCGCTCTCCCCGCCCGCCGCCCTGCGCGCTCCTGACATCATTCATTCTCTCACACCCTCGCCCGCCCACTCCATTTCCAAACAGTGACTCACCCGCGGCCCGGTGGCGGCAGCGCCCGCTCCCGCTGCTGTGGCTGTCCAGGCGCAGAGCGGAGCTCGAAAAACCGGTGCGACTTCTTAAGAAGAAAACCCCAGCCGACCCTCCCCTCTCTCAGCCATTGAAGGTGCAGGGAAGGAGGGGCTTGGCCGGCTGGGCCGATTGGCTCCCGGCGGAAAGCCTGCGGGCCCGGAGCAGACCTCCCGGAGCGGTGACGGAGATCAATCTGGGAAAGTTCTTCGGGTGCCACTCCCGGCAACTTTGAAGGATGGGTCCGGGAAGGGATCCCCCACCCCGTACCTTGCCTTATGCAGGAACTGCTTCCTGACCTCCGCGTGAGTGAGCTTGGGGACACCAGCCAGCGCTTATTCAAAGGGTGTCGCCCAGGCCTAGGTCGGAGAGATGGGTTTCCAGACCTCACGAGGTTGCTTGGCTGGAGTAGTGGTAGGTCCGCTCGGTGGCTAACTCTAGGTGCGAGCTGGAAGGGTGCTCCGAGTGAATGAGGCTAATAATACTTGCCCTTCGGTGACTAACTACCCTGTCATTTGTCCTGTTAATTGATTTGCTTCTCTCTAAGGACAAGAGACCGTCACCAAAATAAACAGTGAAAGACCAGTTCTTTGCTCAAGAGAACGTTGCGCTCTTCCGCAGCTTTTGGAGCCCAGGGCGTCGGGACTGTGGTTTCTTTGATGAACTCAGCAGTTATGTTTTTAGAAGGGTGTTGCCTTCCTAAAAGATGGTCAAGGCTCAAGGTTTCTTGGAGTTGCTATTCATACACCTGCTGGGCAGTTTTTAAAGTAAACAATGGCTGTCTCAGATTCTAACTGGGATGAATCAGAATGCGGCCAAAACTTTATTGAATTTATTTATTTTTTTTTAACTTTATTGAATTTAAATGACAAATGTTTTGTGTTCATTTCTACTTCTGGACAGGGTAATGATGTTTAGAATTTGTACTGACTTATGGGCGATTCCGTATAATAAGCAAAAATAATCCAGAGGCATCTCTAGGTGCCTATTGCAGAAATCATGTAGGGAAACAATCATTCATCTATAGTAATTAAAAACTGTTGTAACAGGGGCGCCTGGGTGGCTCAGTGGGTTAAAGCCTCTGCCTTTGGCTCAGGTCATGATCTCAGGGTCCTGGAATCGAGCCCTGCATTGGGCTCTCTGCTGGGCAGTGAGCCTGCTTCCCCCCTCCCTCTGCCTGCCTCTGACTACTTGTGATCTCTTTCTCTCTGTCAAATAAATAATTAAAATCTTTTTTTAAAAAAAATAAATAAAAACTACTGTAACAACAAAAAAATGCAGGGCAGCCCCCAAACACACAACTGTGAGACCACTACAGAAGTTTCCCCCAAATGAAAATGCTCCTGAAATTAATCAAAGGTTCAGCCTCACTGTCATGAAAAATGCACTCATTTAAAGCTACCGAAAGGTAAGGGACACATGGGCGACTCAGTTTGTTGAGCTTCCAACTCTTGGTTTCAGCTCCTGTCATGGTCCGGGGGTCATGGGATGGAGCACCCCCCCACACACACACTCCTCAGGCAGTCTGCTTGAGATTCTCTCTCTCCCTCTCCCTCTGCCAATCTGCTCTCTCTCGCGCGCGCGCTCTCTCTCTCTCTAATAAATAAATACATCTTTAAGAGAAAAGAAAAGAAAAAAAGCCTACGGAAAGGTAGGAACCCAGAAGAGAACACCAACAACTGAAGTTTATTTTCCTCTGGTTTATTTTTCCTTTTCAGTAAGAGTTCGTTTTCGATTTTACAAAGCCCAGGCATTTTGCCCAGAAGACAATAGCAAATAGATTGGTTTGCTGGGATGCAGTCAAAGTAAATGGAAATTCAAACCAACATTTTTTGTAAAGACTCACAGACCTAATCAGAAGCTTGACTGCCCTCTCCGCTGGTAATGCAGAGGGACTGGGTTCAAATGCATAGCCACAGGCAAGTGCAGGTGACTAGCCCACTGAATCCCTACTTTATAATGGTCAAATATTTGGACGTTAGGGAGATGAGTATTAATAAGGTTTTCTATAGTTCTCAAAAAATGATGATGTGGGCTTTCAGACCTAGGCACAAGGATGAAGTCAAAAAGCTCCGAACAAAGCGTGCCATCCTGTCTTCCTCCATGATGTGAGTCCCACAGCTCCACCCCAGAGGGTCACTGTCTGTCTGGAAGGCAGCTGAATGGATAGTTCTGGATTTGTGGTTATTACTCAGTTCAAATATTGTGAATTAAATAATTAGGTCATTTTATTAGACACTTAAATATCCTCCAATAAGTGTAATAGTGTAATTGTGATTGAGTTGCATCAAGTTTTTACATTTTTTTCATTGTTAGCATATGAGAAAGCAAATTATTCATCTTAATTTCTATGTTTTGAAAAATGGTGACTTACCCTTCTCACAGAGAGGCGTTTTGTTTTGTTTTGTTTTTAACTTTTTGATCTTACAATGTATCAAAGTTTCCTAAGTTCTTTTTTTTTTTTAAAGTTTCCTAAGTTCTTAATGTAGTCAGCTTCCAAAAATTACGGTGCTGAATGCTCTAAGGGAAGGAAAGGGCTGGCCCATGTGTTCTTGTCAATTTTTTCTAAACCAGCGCATACCGTAAATACCATTTTATAGATATTTCTGTGTTATGATAAAACAGACTGATTAAGTTAGGGAAACATTTGTAGTTCTTATCTCCTCTTATAATAATTCCTACTCTGGATATAACATAAATCATTGACTCAATCAACAACATTAATATATTCAGTTCCTACTTTGTGCCCACGCTGTTTATCTAAGAATCACCACATGGACTTCTAAACGTCGGTCTCAGCAATGGGAAAGTTTTCTTAATTTATAATTTTTCCAGGATCCAGCATAGTGCCCGGCATGTAATATTGAATGAATGAAATAAACAAATGAACAAGCCTTAAAGAACAAGCCAATAGCGAAGTGACTCCATGTTATGGGATACTATGTAGGCAATAAAAGAATAAAATAGTTCCATAGTCTCTGACTTTAAATGTGTCCTTGATGGGGTGCCTGGTTGCCAAAATTGGTTAAGCATCCCACTCTTGGTTTCAGCTCAGGGTTGTGAGATCGAGCCCACAGTTGATCTCTGTGCTCAGCATGGAGTCTGCTTAAACCTCTCTCTCCCTCTCCCTCTGCCCCTCCTGCTTTTGTGCACACTCTCTTGCTCTCTTGCTTTCTGAAATAAACAAATCTTAAAAAAAGAAAAGAAAAGAAAACGGTCCTTGTTAGTGACAAATATAAGCAGTCGAGGAAGTAGAGGGAAAATACAACACATACATACACACACATACACACACGCACACACACCATTTTTGTGAAATAAACACCACTCTCATGAAAAAATCCAGAACCAAACTACATTACCTCTTGACAGGGAGCTATAGAAGAGCAGAGTGTGAAGGAGAAACTTGTATGTTTGGGCTATTTTTCAATTAACCTGTATTTTAAAATACAGGTTAAAATAGCAACACAAGCAACATTAAAACTTAAGAAGACAGTAATATAGGTCCATGACATAGGGGGTTTACGCCTCATTGGAGAGAAAGTGACACCCAGAACTACTAGAGAATAAGGCCATTCACCTTCTGGATTTGGAATTTAGACACTCACTTCGTGTCAGGCCCATCCAAGGCCCAAACACCTACCATTTACTGAATACTTACTGTATGCCAGGGACTATGCAAAATGCTTTAGTTGTATTATCTCATTTAATCCTCTCAGCAATGATTTGAGGTAGGTACTCAAAATGCCTTCTCTTAACCCAAGATAAGGAAGGATTATCATTTTCCTGAGATCACACCCAAGTAAGTGGTATCACTAGGGCATAAAAACAGCACTTCTGGCTTCAGAGTGCACACTTTGTTTTTAGATTTTTGTTTATTTATTCGAGAGAGTGAGAGAGAGCCCGTGTGTGAGCAATAGAGCAAGCGTGGATGAGCAGGGGGAGGGGCAGAGGGAGAGGGAGAAGCAGACTCCCCCATGGGTGCTGAACCCAATGTGGGGCTCCATCCCAGGACCCCAAGATCACGACCTGAGCAGGAGGCATAACTGAATGAGCCACCCAGGCGTCCTGAAAGTATACACTTTTTGACTACTATTCCTTAAATTGCACCTACACAGATATGACTCTGATTTAACAATACTTACTTTCCTTTAGTTTTTAAAACATGTTTATTTTAAACTTTATTTTAACCATAAGGTAATATTACCGTATTATAAAGCAATCGAAAAGGAAAAAAAACATAATCACTGTTAACATTTTGGTGTCCTTTCCTTAAATTTCTATTGTTTAAGATAATTTTAACATCATACAGAGAATTCTTATTCTGATTTTTAAAAATTTAGCACTAAATCATGTATTCTTTCCTCATAATTAGTGTATTAGTGGCTCTATGGTAGGCCCTCGAAAGTTATGTGCTTGTACGTGTATGTGTGTGTATTGAACTTAGTTTCAATCTGGTAGTCTGTTAATTTGGGAGTTTAGGATAATATCGTCACGTTTTTCTATTCATGAAGACTCTATAACTTGTGTGCCAATGTTCTGCATTAAATAAAAATGTTTTGAGTTTTCAGAAAAGTGAGAGGTACCATATACCACGTTTAAGATTAGTGTCCACTTATGCGTGGCCTGAAGGAAGACAAGGAGGGTAGAGGGAGGGGAGCTACGAGTTTGCAGCTGTCCAGGTGCAGAATGTGAGCATCAGGAGACGGTCTGTGTGAGGAGATGGGATTGCAGGAAGTGGACTAGATTTGAGGTATAATGAAAAGCATTTGCAGATTGTCAGCTACGGGGATGGAGCCCGAAAAGACTCAGACTCCTTTTTGTTTGCTTAAGCACTTGGGTGGATGGGGGTGCCCTTTACCAAGACAAGGGATTTTTTTTTCTTTTTTTTTTTTTTTTTTTTAGCAAGCTTCAGTTCACTTTATTTTTCTTGTATAAAACTATGTGGTAGCCACAGCTGGAGCCTGGGTCCTCTGCACAGAGACTCTGGTGTGGGTCTTCACACTCAGAAAAGGGGCATGACCTGGAGATACAAATTTTTTTTTTCTAAAGATTTTAATTTATTTATTAGAGAGCGAGAGACTGAGAATGAGAGGGGAGAAGGTCAGAGGGAGAAGCAGACTTCCCGGAGAGCCGGGAGTCCGATACGGGACTCGATCCCGGGACTCCGGGATCATGACCTGAGCCGAAGGCAGTCGCTCAACCAACCGAGCCACCCAGGCGCCCTGGAGATACAAATTTTAGGCTACTCAGCATGTGGATAATAAGGAAGCCACAGGAAAAAATGAGATGGCTTGGAAATAGCATCCAGGGTAGGAAGAGAAGAGGTCCAAGAGAAGCCAAACATTTGAGGGCTGGTAAAGGAGAACACTGCAAGAGGGACCTGAAAATACATAACTAGGAAGAGAACTAGGAGATGTTAAGGAAACTGAGGAAAAGGCTATTTGAGAAAGATGGAATGCCCATCTACATTAAACGTTCCTGAGCGAATAGGTAAAATAAAGACTGAAAAAGTCCATGATGTTGCTGACATGGAGGTCTCTGTTGGCCTTAACCAGGGTGGGGAGTGGGGGGTGGGCTTTGCCAAGGTGGAGTGGAATCTGATTGAGTGGTGATAAGAGACAGCTCGAGGCGGCAGGGGGCCAGCTGGGGTTGAAGCTGACCCGGCTTTCTGGAGAGAAGGAATAGCTCCTCTCCTACAGGAGGGAAAAGGGGGAAAAAAAGAAGCATGGGAATCATGTTTGAAGGTGCATCTAGAAAGTTGCAATCCTTGCCCTCCATGATTCCATTTCTCTGTGAGTTCGGAAGTGTGTATTAGTTTTCAATTGCTGCTGTAACAAATCACAGTCTTGCGAGCTTGAAACAACACAAAGGGTTAGCTCATGATTCTGCACGTCAGTAGTCCTCCAGACTGCTGGTTTCTCAGCTCCGGGTTTCCTGAGGACTGCAATCAAGGTGTCAACAAGCTGGGCTCTTATCAGTAGGCTCTGGCAAGCTTCCAAACTCCTTCAAGCTGTTAGCAGACTCTAGTTCCTCCCTTTAGTTGCAGAAGCAAGGTCTCTGCTACCCTGCTGCCTGTCAGCTGGGGGCCCCCCCTTGGCAGCTAGCGGCATCTGTCCCAGAGCCAGCAACAGAGAGCTGAGCCCTTCTCACACTTGGAATCTTTGATTTCTCCTTCTGCCATGTCTCTTCACCTCAGCTGGAGAAACCTCCTTGTTTTTAAAGGACTCATGTGACTAAATTGGGCCCACCTGGATAATTCAAGATACTCTTTCTATAGTAAAGCCCATAATCTTAATTATACTTACAAAGTCCCTTTTGCCATGTGATGTTACATATTCACAGGTTCCAGGAATTAGGGTGTGGACATCTTTGGGGGCCCATTCTGCCAACCACAAGGTGACATAGTCAACTGAGAATAAGGAAGTGGGAGCGGTAAGTGGTTTTAGAAAGAATGAAAACAGTTTGAAGTAGCCACACTGGAGAGTAAGAACATTAACTCACTAGAAAAACATAAATTTGGCAGATGGTACGAAGACCGAAGTCAGGGCCATAGAGGTAAAGAGCGTCCTCTAACAGCGGGCACTGGCAATGAGAGAATGGGGCTGGTGCATGGGATAGACAGACAAGGAGGGAGGGAGTCTCACATAGTATCAATGAAGCAATAGGCTAGGGAATAAAAGATGGTCAGGAAAAGAAGCAGAAAGAGGAGGGGGCTGATGGGTAAGGGAAAAGTAAAAGAATTAGTAGCCTTGAGATCCTGCAGACATTGCAGAGATGGGAACAGGGTAAGAGAAGAATTTGGAAGCACAGGGGATTGGGTGATGAGATTTACGAACTGCTTCTCTGAGCAGTTTGGGCAATGGCAGGGCCTGAAATGTGGCTGTGAGTGGGTGGATGGGGTAGAGGAGAAGAGAAGAGAGAGTTCAGGGAGCTAGAAGAGCAATTCTATTGGATGCTGAAGTAACCCAGAAAGAGGGCCAGGCAAGGGGTCAAAAAGACGACTGTAAATCAGGTGCCAAACAATTAATAATGAGTTGGAATGAGGAAAGGAAGAAGATAGTATGGAAGATGTGAATGCTTCAAAGGAACAGGTCATTTTATGAGAGCCTGGCATAATCTCAGTCCAGAAGTATCTCTTGAAATTGAAGAGACACAGACCCTACTTTTCAACTCCAAGGTACATAGAATGTGAGGAGATCATTGGGTATCCTCGACAGGCTGCAGGGAAAGCCTGTCCCCAGATGGCAGTTAAGGCCAAAAAATATAAGGAATACTTAGAGACACAATTGAGCAGATAGTAGAACTCGTGGCCATAAAATAGGAATTTCCAAAGTTATAGGAGAAGGGTTTAGGGGGCCATGGGTAGAGTCAGGGAGGTCAGGGGAAATGAATGAATCATTGAGTATTACAGAAATAAGTATATGGAAATAGGTACGCAGATGGAATAGGCAGGTGAATGGGGTGGGAGGAGGTTTTCTCCCTAAACTCACCCCCTACCCTTTTCCCAAAGGGTAAATGTTGACCTTTTCCCAAAGCCAGGGCAGTAAAAGACAGTCTTGTGTAATATAACTAAAAGCTGAAAAGGAGACATACTTATTTAGCATAATAGAGTTCAGGAGAAACATGACATTAATCTCCGTGCAAATGGTCTCATTTCATATTGGTGGTCCCATTCAGAGGCCAAACTACTGTGAGGATCCCTGGTCCTCTCTTTTTCCTCCCTTAGGATCCAAAATCCATTCACTGGCCCCTAACCCGCACTCAGATATCCTTGACAAGGAATGACAAATCATGACAGTGTTTGGGGAATAGGCAGCAGAAAATAGCCTTAAAAGTTCCGAGCAGCTCTTCTTGGGGAAGAGCAGAGATCCAGTCGGGGCGGGGGTTGGGGGTGGGTGGGGGTGGGCGTGCTTTACTGATCAAGCTAGGAAGCCACGGCGTCAATGAGATAGTGCACAGCCGTGGATGGAGCAGGCGTGGGAAGGGAATAAACTGATTGGACTGAACAGTACCGAGTCCTCTCCCAGTACTACTCGGGAGGATCTGGTTGGTTGAGATGTAGTACTTGAATCAGAAGTTAGGGCTGGTCTAACCTCTGGGGTCTGTGCGTATGCTTGACTGGCTAATGTAGAGCTTGCTTTGTTTTTACTGTATAACACTTCTACCATAAAGGGGTAAGTGTTGGGACCACATGGGTAAGGGCAGAGATATTTCTGAGACTCTTGGTGGGTAGTGGGAACAAGTGCCTTAGAAAATTCAGCAGCAGCAGCACAAAAAAAAAAAACAAAAAACAAAAAAAAAACCATTAATGACCATGATTTGATTCTCAGATAGATTAGCCTGGAGCAGCACTGCCCAAACTTGCCAGTTTCCTAGGAATTATCATCATGCGAAGCCCACCCATGACTTAATGCATCTTCTGGGGAGGGATTCCAGACACTATTTTAAGTCAGAGCCTGAAATGATTTTTTTTTAAGATTTTATTTATTGGGGCCTCTGGGTGGATCAGTCCTTAGGTGCCTGCCTTTGGCTCAGGTCATGATCCCAGGGTCCTGGGATCGAGCCCTGCATCGGGGTCTCTCCTCTGCAGGAAGCCTGTTTCTCCCTCTCTCGCTGTGTCTATGTCAAATAAATTTTTTAAACAATCTTAAAAAAAAAATTTTATTTATTTGAGAGAGGGAGTAAGCAAGTGAGAGAGAGAGAGAGAGAGAGAACAAGCCGGGAGGAGAGGCAGAAGGAGAGGGAGAAACAGATCCTTCAAAGAGCAGGGAGCTCAGCGATGTGGGGCTCAATCCCAGGACCCTGGGATCATGACCAGAGCTGAAGGCAGACACTTAACTGACTGAGCCAACCAGGTGCCCCACGTGAGATGATTGTAATGTTGAAAAAAAAAAAAATAAATAAGACAATTCCAGCGCAAGGCAACGATTCTCTACCTTTTTTCCTATATTGTTTAGCAAATTGCACTCTTCCTAAGGAAATACTAGCCATAATTTTCAGTCTGGGATCATGCCATCTTGGAAGGGGCTGTCAGAAGCACAAGGCAGTCTGGAGTTAGGTAAGAGGGAGGCAGGAAGGGAGGGAGGAGGGGCTTCAGCTTTAAGCAGCTTCCCCAGGGATACTGGGGCTCCTTTTCAGTAGGGAGGGTCCTCCCCCACCACTCTACTGCCAACCTCCTTCCCTTTGTGAGTCATGGGTCCAGATTAGTCTGTAGGAAGAGAATTTACTAACAAGCTTAATAGTTAAATTCTAATGTTTGGAGTGTTCTGTGACTCTAATTCTTTTAGTGAGTCGGTCTCTATCAAAGTTGAATTTTAAGCCTTCCAAACTAAAGACCAGACTTCACAGGCTGCTGCCCGCACCAGGAAAATGACCCCTTGGAGGACACATCTGGGCAGCCTGCTCGCCTCCCAGGCCACACGCACTCTCTCCATTGGCTGCCTTTCCGGTCGTTCCTCCTGGTTCTATTCCAGTTAGAATGTGCACACACACAGCCTCCTCCACATACTTTATTAGGGCGCTATATGTGATTGTATCGCCTTACCCCAACCTTCCCTTCTTAAAAGGAATAGGACTTGAGTTGCAAATTAAAACACTTTTTTCCCCCTAATTTAAAACATGAAGGAGGAGGATATCGCTGGAGGACTTTACGCCAATCGGACGTTCCAGCTGTTAGTTCAAAGCAAAACATCTAACGCGAAAGTACAAAGTTCACCTGTTTATCCAAGCCCTTTCTACAATGAAGGGAGGTAATAACTGTATAGTGTTGTCCTTTCTATGTGAACGTATCCAGCCAATGACCTTAATTATGTAATAAATCCTATATCAATCATGCCTATATCATATACAACTTCCTAGCAACTAAGTATAGTCAGGAATAGGGAGACATGGAAGGTAAATAATACTAGAAGAAATCTTTGACTTCTCCGTCTTTTCACTTCTTCCAATCTTTAGTATGTTTTTAGGCAGTGGCCGCTAAAGATTATATTATACGTACAATTTATAATTTTGACACAAAATAACACCTGCTTTTATACTAATGCTGTCACTGAAAAGAAGCCAGAATACTTTCATATATCATTAACTCATTTATTATATCTTTACAACATCATCTTAAAATCTGATGGCTCCTTAGTTTGCATTCAATACTTAATATGAATGCTTTAAGATTCAGAAGAAAGAAAAAAAAAAGATTCAGAAGAAAGCGATTGCCTACAATAAATTTTTAAAAATCTTCTATTTTTTGTGTGTTTTTATTTTTTAAAAAATTCTATTTATTTATTTGACATAGAGAGACACAGTGAGAGAGGGAACACAAGCAGGGGGAGTGGGAAGAGGAAGAAACAGGCTCTCTGCTGAGCAGGGAGCCCAATCCAGGGCTCAATCCCAGGACCCTGGGATCATGACCTGAGTTGAAGGCAGACGCTTAAGGACTGAGCCATCCAAGTGCCCCTTGTGTGTGTTTTTAAAATCCACTATTTTCTGTTTAACTTCTTAATATGATATCACCTACTGCCATCCCTAACCTGGCATTCTTCATTCTTCCCTGCCCTTGCTGTTTCTTAGCTAGTTCTCATAAATTAATCTTGTCCTTCTTTTAACCACCTATTCCTTGGTCTGGTTTTGTTTACTATATTTACTTTTCTTCTGGTTATATTTGAAGGAAAAAATTATCTATTATATATATTCTAGGTTTCTCCACTTAGCAAAGTGCTGCTACTCAATAAATGCATTTGATTAATTGTACTTTTCATCTATTTTGAGTCCCTCTATCCCATAAACATTTATCAAGGACCTACTGCATGCTGAGTTTTATGAGGGAGACCAGAGGCGTAGCATATATCCCTTGCTTCAAAATGTTCTCAATATGGGGCACCTGGGTGACTCAGTAGGTTAAGGGTCAGACTCTTGATTTCAGCTCAGGTCATGATCTCAGGATCGTGAGATCCAGCCCCTCAATAGATCCCTTGCTCAGTCTGCTGGTCTGCTGGAGATTCTCTCTCTCTCTCGCTCTCGCTCTCGCTCTCGCTCGCGCTCTCTGCCCCTCCCCCCACCCATGTGTATCTGCTCTTTAAATAAACCAATCAACCAATCAATCAATCTTCAAAGTGTTCTCAATACAGTTGGGAAAATAAGATGAACACATTAGAATTACATTTATCAGAATGGAATCTTATTTAACCCAGAAGTAACTTAAAAATTAATTTACTTAAAAAAAAATTTACTTATTTCACATTTGTTTTCAAAGGTTTTCGCCCCAACTCATAGACCACACATGACAACCTGCTTAAAACCTGCTTTAATTGTGTCTACCAATGCCAACCACTTCTGGCTCCTGGCTTCCCCTGCCCCTTATCTCTAGGATAACACCCTTTGCGCCACATGCTAGTTAATTTGAGCTGTATGTAACTAAATTAACAGAAAAAGTTAAGAGGAAAACACAGAATAATAGTCGTCATTATAATTCAGCAAAACGCTATACCACAGGCACAGGGTTATCCATGGACTCAATATAGTCAGGGTCTTGGCAGGACACAGTTGGCATACTCCAAGAGATGACCTAAAAAAGCGTCTGAAGAAGGGACTACGTATAAAGGAGGTAGCCACAGAGGCCGGTACAAAGAGCGAACCGGAAATGATGACTGTAAGTCAGTATCACCTCTGGGCCCGAGGAAAGATGTCTCCAGCGCCGGTCAGAGCTAGCACTCTGAAAAGGGGCTGCTAGCCAGAAGCTGTGGCCTTAGGGGAGAAATGTAGCCGTTCAGACTGCAGAGAGCCAGGTGACCAGTGTTCAGGGTCCAGGGTTACAGAAGGGTAAGAATGGATCTGGGAGCGCAAATGGGGAATAACCATCACAGCTCCCCACTGAGTTTTGGGAGTCCATGAAAGGCACATTTATGATAAGGTATTTCTAAGGGCTGTGAACTCCATCCAGATCCTCCACTGGGAGACACAGTAGGGCAAATTAAAAAGACCAGTGACATGACGCCTAGGTGGCACAGTCGGCGAAGTGTCTCCCTTCGCCTCAGGTCATGATCCCAGGGTCCTGGGATTGAGTCCTGCATTGGGCTCCTTGCTTATCAGGGAGTCTGCTTCTCCCTCTGCCTGCTGCTTCCCTCCCTACCTGTACTTTCTCTCTCTCTCTGACAAATACAATCTTAAAAAAAAAAAAAAAAGACCAATGGTCTCAGAGTTTAGCTTAACCAATCACTCTCCCAAACCCTTCCCCTACACCAACTACTATCCATTTTAAATGTAGCCCAAGTTGTTAACATTGTCTCCCCTGCTACTGAGGTGGGAAAATGCTCTCTGGTAAGGCTTAACCTTACCTTTATAATAAGGGCCAATTAGGAGAAAAAGAAGCCATCATGAAGGTAAAATGCGCAGTTACGCAGGTATGCCCCAGATAATCCCAAATTAAACCACACATCCAACAAAAACCTAAGCTGTGTAATTCGAAGATTTTCTAAATGGCCTTTCCTCGGAAATCTGCAGATAACCCACACTCAGGATCTTAATTAATTAGAATCAATTCGTGTAAACATTCTAAGGGGTACCATGACACACAAAATGATTCTTGAGTGTCACGATTTGTCAACTGTTCAGTCAATTAAGACTCTGGGGCCCTTTGCCTGTAGCAAATGACCTTCTCTTGGCTACATAATCTGACCACAGATTCCCAGGCATTGTCTGTTGATAGCAGAGTTCTCCGAAACAACTGGGCTTTCGTCAAGGAGACGGTGAAAAGAAAACAGCCTACTCTTCTCATCTCCACCTACTTCCTGGCCTCCAGTTCCACATTATCTCGACCAAACCGTGGTCATTTTAAATAAGGAATCGTCATGATCAATACTCTCCGCTATAGAACGGATGAGGACAGGGAAGCAAGTATCGCATTCGTCAGTGAGGTCACTGGCATCCTTTGCCAGAGCAAAGCAGAGCTTCTACTCTGAAGTAGAAGGAGCGTACTACTGTACCAGTTTCTTTGTTAAATAAGAGGTTGAGCTAACGGCTGAGAGTGAGAGAGGTAGGACCTTGATAGAGGGTTTTCAGAGAGAGAAAGATTTGAGGTAGCTGCTTTAAGAAAAGAGAAAGGAAGCTGGCAAAAGATAAGTAAAAACTTGCCAATGTTGAGAGCCAAGCTGAGGCTGGAGCTCATAAATATATAATGAAGCTAATCAGCAGAATGGTATCTTTAACACAACTGTGCCAGGACACCTGGGGGCATGGGGAGAGGCAGTTAGATGGCTTTATCTAGGACTAGGACCTGGAAGGTGAGTTTAGTACAAGGGTAAACCAGTGAAAGTATTCAGGCGGCAGGTAATAAGAAGGAGGGATAGAATTTGAACTTGTTAGAATAGGGGCTCTGCCTTATGTTCTTGGTCATTGCTCTATTTCCGGTACCTGGAGCGGTGGTCTCTAGCTTTACCTGTGGATTAGAATCTCCGAGAGAGCTTTAGAAATCCGTGATGCCTAAACTGCACCAGGAACCACTTAAACTGGAATCTCTGGGTGGGTCCCAGGCATGATATTTTTTAAAGGTCTCTGAATGATTCAGTGTACAGGCAAGGATGAGAGCAATTGGTCTAAAACAGTATCTAACAAAGCAAAAACCTAATACACTTAGTTCAGTGAATGAAGGAATGAAATTCAGGGCTGAGACTAGGAAAATGGATAAATACTGAAGTCTCTGTGAACTTGAAGTGCAGGTTTGAGGCCACTGCTCTCGGAGAGAGATTATAAATTTATCATTTTGGAGCGGACCCAGTTGCAAGCGATATGATTTCACAACGCTGGCCAAGGGGACTTTGCGTAGGTACCATGGAGTGACGCTTGCTACAGTAACAGCAGTTAAAGATCTGAAGTTAGGGTATAGGAAGGTTTGTGGAGTTAAATGTCAAAGCTGCACAGGGGATTGCCAGAGAGGAGGCGAGGAAGACTTGATATGCATTGCTCTCAGGCTGGACATTGATCTCAAGTGAACTGATTCTGACTTGTACTTCCTCTTGTTAGCTTCATGACCCCCAAATTCCTATTTTTCAGCAAATTTCTCAGACTTCTGAGTCTGAGATCACCTCTGCTTCCTTGGGACTGCATCCGTCTGACTGAGACAAACATACTAAAGACTGGGAATCACTTCATTCGTTTTCCTGCTTTCAAAAAAGTATCAGGTGAAGGCAGTGAAGGCTGGCAATGCAGGGTCGTAAAAAGTTGGAAATGCTGTCTAAATCCACTTCCTTTACCTATAATTTTGCTTGAGGCTATTCTGACCCAGGTTTCTATTGAACAAAGATGGCGCCAGAAACAAAACCCATAAAACTCTCTCCCATAATGCCTTAAGAGAGAAACACAGAGGCCAATAACGTCTAAAATGGCATGTCTTCTTATTTGCATAAGATGTTTATTGCTTACTTATCTTATCACAACCCATCACTTCTGTATCGGATTATGCCGAGTCACATTGAACTCTCAAGGGGAATTAAACGACTGGGGTGGGGTGGGTTCCCAGGAAAAAGCTAGATACACCCTCCCCCATTGCCCAACACCCAAGTCGTTTCCAAGGAACTATTTTTAAGTAGTTGGATAAAGTACCGTCAGGTGGTGAAGAAGTTGGTAACTCATTATTTTATTTCACGAAGAAGTACTTGCACTTCTCCTCCCAGCGAGGTAAACATTAACTTTCTAGATGGAAAACTGCAGTCCTAATCATCTCTGCAGCACTCTGGTCACATGACATATCTGGGGGCAGCTCCAGATGGCAGCACGCAAAACAAATGGTATGAGCCTCAAGCAGGATTTGATGAAGGATTGTTCTCTTTGTGGGAGACAATCAGCACTCGAACTGGCAAATGTGCTGGTGAACTCTCAGGAGCCTGCTGCCCTGGTGGGATGTTTTGGGAAGTTGCAGGGGAACAAAAAATACCCTTCCCGGGGCGCCTGGGTGGCTCAGTTGGTTAAGTGACTGCCTTCGGCTCAGGTCATGATCCCGGGACTCCGGGATATCGGACTCCCGGCTCTGCGGGAAGTCTGCTTCTCCCTCTGACCTTCTCTCCTCTCATTCTCAGTCTCTCTCTCTAATTAATAAATAAATAAATAAATAAATAAATAAATAAATAAATAAATAAATAATCTTAAAAAAAAAAATACCCGTCCCTGCGGTAGGTGAGAGGAGGTGAGCCAAAACAATGGTCACAGGAGACTCTAAGAAATAAAAGAGAGAGAGAGATAGAGAGGGAGAGAGAGAGAAGACTTCAAACTGAGGCCACGAAGTGCTCACCAAAGTGGCAGGACTAAGAAGGAAGAATACCAAGTCTGTCCATCCCATTGTCACTCTCCTGTCCCAGGCCACCGCCTTCCATCCCTCACTTAGAACCTCCAACAGGCAGCAGCTTCTGAAGGATTTCCTGCCTCCGGTGGTGGCCCGTCCATTTCATGCCATGTTCCAGCAGCCATCAGGCTCTTTCTAAAAGGCCGTTCTGGTTTTATCACTCCCCTACCTGAGCCCATCACGTGGGCTGCTGCTCATGTCACCCGTTTCTCGGGATAAACTACAACTCTGACGGTAGCTCAAAAGGTCTACGAGAACTTGATTCCTGCCTACCACTCCAATGTTAAAGCTTGCCACTACCTGCTCTCATTCTTCACTATCTGAAACTTCCAGTTTGCTTAAAGCAGTGGCTTCACCTCTCTGCAGTGGCTTCCACTTCTTTCCTGGCTTCTTATTTACTATGACTCAATTTAGATATCCTAGTGGGTGCTGGTATAGCACCCTAAACTTCTCTACCATGAGTTTTTTTTTTTTTTTCTACCATGAGTTATTACAGCCCTTCGGCCGTTGAATTATCTGCCTTTCTTGCTGGCCAATATTAGCGCACATTGACTGTTTAATATTCGCCATACCCTATTAACCATTTTCCTTAGCATATCTCTTGTGATTCTCACAACAATCCTGTGAGGCAGACACTTGATTACAAATAATTAAGCCAAGGCTTATGTGAAGTCATTTGCTTAAGTCCTATAGCTAGAGAGTTCCATAGAGCAAGGTGTTGGTCTTGCCTATCGCTTGATCCCTAGCAACAAATGTATATCTAGCCTTTAGTAACTAGCACTTACATTGCACGTAGAAGGTACTGAGCATGTCACAATCTTGTACATCACTAGCAAGAGGAACCTGAGGGATAAAGGTTAAACGTGCCCATGGTCACACAGCTAAGTAGCCAAGCTAGGATTTAAACCTAAGCAGCTGACTTCAGAACCACTACACTCTTAACCACTGCCTTATTTTTCCTCTGCATGAGCAGAAATATTAAGGAAATGAATGAAAGAGTCAATAAACCAATAAAGTTGTGGGTGTGTGATCAAATTGAGGCCACCATTTGAGGGGACTACTCCCATGAAGTCCTTCACAGCACCAACAACAGAGGGAATGCATAGTTTCTACAAAATGGAAATTTATCTAAAAGAAAGAATTCTTTTTGGGGCGCCTGGCTTATGTGACCATAACCATCCCAGGTCATGATCCCAGGGTCCTGGGATGGAGCCCCACATTGGGCTCCCTGCTTGGTGGGAAGCCTGCTTCTCCCTCTCCCACTCCCCTTGGTTGTGTGCTCTCCCTCACTGTGTCTCTCTGTCAAATAAATAAATAAAATCTTTTAAAAAAAATTATTTTTTAACTGGCAGCATCCTGGGTTCACTGAGTAGTAATCAGCGATTAAAAAAAATCAACTAAAGTTTCCATCTTTTTTTTTTTTTTTGCACTGAAATGTGTATACAAATGACATTCTCTAGAGAAAATGGGGAGAGAAATCCAATGGAATTATGGTGAGAAGTTGAAGTCAACCAACTATACTGGAAGAGGACTGTTGTGGTCTAGGGAGGGGGAAAAAAAAAAAAAAGAATGGAAAAATCCTTGCAGTTCCTAACAAGGCAAAAGGTTTAGTTTGGCCTTGTCAAGTACAAATAGAACTTGGGTGGCAGAGAGGAAAAAAGCAAAGGAATGCTTTCCTAGTTGTGTTTTTCTCCCTTCCCCAAATGGAAAATTTTATTGCTGTTTCTTCTGATTTCTGCATTGTTTTGGTGGTTTCTCCCACAGTGAATTGTTTTAAATGATCATCTCAGCATTTTTCTCTCTTTATAAAATAGAAGAAATCTGAATTAATGGGAAATATTTTCTTTTTGGAGGATAATGACTTGGAGCATTTGAAGGCAAGAGTAAGGGCCCCAACCCCAATCATCAAAAGATATGTCCCTGAGGCTGTTGGTGGCTCCCATGTAAGAGACCCCTAGTAATTGTCATCAATTTGATGCCAGGACCTTATTTGACTTGGTTGCTATCTTTTTTTTTTTTTTTTTTTTTAGAGACAAGAGATAATTGTCATTGACTAGGGACTTTGGTCTGCAGATGGGAAGGAGTTCAGAGATGACAGTAGGATTTGTGGGTGTGTGAGAGATGTGAAATAGGCAGTTGGATAGATGAGTCTGTAGATCAGAGGAGAGGTGAAGTCTGGAAATATTCATCTGGGGGTGGAAAATAGTTAAACCAATAAGAATTTGATGAAATTACCCAAGGAAGAGTTATGACTAGGAAAGAGAGGTTCCAATATCAACACCTGGGAAACTCCAACGTTTTGTCTTCAAGTAGAGATGGAAGATGGAGAAACCAATAAAGGAGGTGGTGATTGGAAAAGCAGCAATGTGGGAGAAAGCCAGCAGACGTCTGGAAAGGAGTGTTGCGTGAAGGAGACAGAGATCAACAGGGTAGCTCGGTAAGATTCGTTTAGAAGAGCTTCCACCACACTGGCAATCACAGAGATAATTGCCGACCTTGGTAAGGACAGTTTCTGGGCAGATGGAAGCTAAGGTGGAGTTTGCCAGAAGGGCTTGAGGATGCGAGGGAGATCGTATCTTAATACATTTCCACAAAATAAGAAAAGAGGAACAACAAGAGAAAATAAACCACGAGGTCAAAATTGATGCCAAAGGAGGCAACGGCAGGTAAGGCAATGTCAACACATTTCTGGAAGATGGAAATCATACGAAGTAGAAGCTGACTTGACCCAGCAGGGCCCATGGGATATACGCTTAGGTACCTGGGGGCAGTGGCAGGGTTGCGGAATTTTAATGAGAAACAAAGCAGTTTGCCCTGTAGAGTTCTTTCGATGTTCTGCGCTTGGATCCAGCAGGTACTTCAGAAGGTGGAGGTGAGTGCCTGGATGAAAACAGAGACGTTGGTTGAAAGTTTTTATACAACGATAGAGCTCACGGATCCCCTTTCTTACCTGACCCAGCCAGTGGACTACATTCCCACGTGCCTCCAATTTGCCCAAGGAGTTTTATTCTCTGGAGAAATTGGATTAGGGAGAGACTCTTGACTTCGGGACACCTAGTCCAGTGAAAGGACAGGACAAGGCATGGAGTTGTAAGCATGTGGATAGGATGAAAATGTTCATGCAGAGTTATAGGCCTCGGATTCCTTTCCCCTGCTATATACTCCCAGAATTCTGTCAACAGCCTGGAAAGCAGATTGGAGGATTCTTCTCTGGAGAGCCTAAATGAAGCCTAAGAAAAGACTGACAAATCCTGATATTTTCAGGTTCAGCAAGTGAGAAGCTACTGCCTTAGTCTCCTCAGATCACTACACCCAAATGCCATAGACCGGGTGGCTTAAACATTTATACATTTCTCACAGTTTTAGAAGCTGGGAAATCTGGTGAGAGTCCTCTTCCTGGCTTTCAGACAGCTAGTTGTATCCTCACATGGTGGAGAGAAGGATTTCTTTCCCTTCCTCTTCTTATAAGACCGCCAAGCTTATCCAATTAGAACCCCACCTTACTACTTCACTTAACCTTAGTTACCTCCTAAAAGCCCTATCTCCAATATAGTCGCCTTGGGGTTAGAGCTTCAACACATGAATCAATGGGGGATACAATTCAGTCCACAGCACTAAGTAAGAAATAAATATCATAGCGAGTCTTTTAATACGTTTTGGGATCTGTTTATCATGGTGGGATGACAACAATCAAAGCAAGGGGATCCAACAGAAGAGTGAAGGAGTTGTCATGCCCCGAGCCATTCCAGAGGGCGACCGAGCTCTCCCAATGAGAACAGAAGACAGGGCTTTAGGAGGGAGGTCTCTAGGTGAAAAATGGAATGAATGTGTTCAAATGTTTGGGAAGAATTATTCAAAGAGGTTCAGCAGATCTCTTGGAAAGAATTTAGAACAAAATAAATGGTAGACATATGGGAAGCTAAGAAATGGCAGTTTTGACTCCAGGGAAAAAGATAATGTTGCATGGAAAGGAAATATTCATTATGTGCAACTTGGGTTGAACAGTGCATATTTCCTGATTATAGCAATGTAAATGACTGCTGACAGTCAAAAACTATAATAAAGCTATACTGAGAGGATGAAGAAGGAAAGGAGTGTGTGTGTGTACATCTCTCGTGACATACCTCAACTTCTGTAACAAGAATTATATAGAAAATGTTTAAAATAGGGACGCCTGGGTGGCTCAGTTGGTTGAGCAGCTGCCTTCGGCTCGGGTCATGGTCCCAGTGTCCTGGGATCGAGTCCCCCATCGGGCTCCTTGCTCAGCAGGGAGCCTGCTCCTCTCTCTGCCTCTGCCTGCCTCTCTGCCTGCTTGTGTTCTCTCTCTGTTAAAATAAAATAAATAAAATCTTTTTTTAAAAAAAGAAAATGTTTAAAATAGATCAATAAATAGTAGTATAATCATATAATTTTAAAATATGTAAATAATTACTAGTAGAAACAACATGAAAGTTGAAAGTGGTTTCCACTGCAAGTAGGGTGGGGGGCAGGACTGTGGTCTAGACAGGGGAGTGTTAGTTTTCATTGAAGCCTTTTAGTACTGAGGACCCTGGGTGGCTTAGTCGGTTAAGTGATTACCTTCAACTCAGATCATGTTCTCAGGGTCCTAGGATTGAGCCCATGTTGTTTCTCCCTCTGCCCCCACCCCATTCATGTTCTCTCTCTCTCGCTCTCTCAAATAATGAAATATATAAAATCTTAAGAAAAAAAAGTTTTTCAGTACTAGCTGGATATTTAAAAACTGTATGTATATACTGGATAAAAATCAGTTATACATTGTAACTTTTTAAAATACATTAAATGAAAGGTGAGAAAAGGGAGATGGGAAGTGTGGAAAGCTCTTTCGGGAAGCTTTGCCCCCAAAGGGGAACAAAGGTATGTATGCAGCAGCTCCAGTGTTCAAGGGTGGACTTAAACATTTTTTTAGAAATTAGAGTAATAAATTACTTAGTTAACAAATCAAATAGTGAAGAGTTTGTAGTGAAAAGCAAAGTTTCCTGCCCCACCCTTCCCAGCTCATAGCTGTCCTTTCACTTATAAACGTTGACACATACAGCCTCTTTCGGCGAAGTTCGGATGTACATTTCCCCACCTGGGAAGGGAAGGCTCACACAGGATATTCACGAAGGGAGAGGAGGGTCTCACTAGCCTGGGAACGGCGGCTAGGCACAGTCGCTCTGCCCAGGTCTTACTACCTGGAGCTGGCTGCCCCTTCAGAGGGAAGGATGCCCAGAGGGGAAGGTAGGAAGCAATCAGGACATTTCTGTGATCTCTCAGAATCAGTGTCCTCATTAGGAAGATGCCTATTGCAAGAGGAAAGAAAAACCAGTTCTGTGTGTCACATGGCTTCAAGTCATGAGGGCTGAATTCCAAGGGGGAAGATAAAAGAGGGCTTTCCCATCTCTGTCCCTCTTGAAAAAAAGGTGAGGAGAGGCTCACAAAAGCTTTCTGTTAGCATCTTTGTCCAGACCCTGTGTGGCCATAACCATGAAGAGACGTAGACTAGTTCTTGTGGTCACAGCTCTATAAGAGTATTGTACCTAAGGGTATATTTTATTGTGCTCCAATGCATATAACCATAACACTATGTTGTAAACATATACTGTTTACTTTCTGAACATTAATGAAACTACCATATTAGTTCAGAAGAACAACCAAAACTCCCAAAGATTTCAAAACAAACCTAAAAAGCCCCTAAGGGAAATGACCTCACTGGCCCACAGATCATTATCTAATGATTTTTAAAGATTACATTTGCAATTATTTGGCATCCTGTGCTTCTCCTGTTCCCAGCACATTTAAAAGAATGACAGATCTGCCGAGTTTATAATCCGAGTAATATATAATCCGAGTTATATTGCTCAGTAATATAATCCATTATAAAAATTACTGAACTCAAAGGCTATCGTCAGGGCCAAGACAGGTAAGGGCGACTGCCCAGGGGTGGGAATTCATTCTGGAGGGAGGTTGTGATAGCCAATTTGGGAAGAATCAGCCAACTGTTTCCAGAGGGATATTTCATAGGCACTGCCCAACAGAGACCCAGCTCTCAAGTTTTCCAGGATTCTGTCATACTCACATGCTGGTAGTGGAGTAGAGTCCCTGCCTTTTTTAGCTGTGACACATGGTCATACCTAGAGGAGGGAGACTCCAATGACTTCAGGGACCAGGCAGGTAAGTAAAACAGGATTGATGTTGGGACCCAAGAGCACATGAATTCAATCGAACCTATGCTTTTATGGTAATCCCCCCGTATCTCTGGGGGATATTTTCCAAGACCCCAAGTGGCTGCCTGCAAATCCAGACAGCACAAGGCCATATACACTGTTTTCTCCTATACACACATGCCTACGATAAAGTTTAATCTATAGACTAGGCACAGTAAGAGATCAACAACAATAATAAAATGGAACAACTATTTGAACACAATCAAAATTTATGTCGTTTGATTACAACTATTGTAATCAAAGTTATGTGAATGTGGTCTCTCTCTTTCTCAAAATACCTTTCCTTGTCCTTCTCATGATGATGGGAGATGATCGAATGCCTTCATGATGATGAGAGAAAGGGAGGTGAAAGACATCATTTGTCATGACATAGCATCAGGCTACTATCGACCTTCTGGTGATGTCAGAAGGAAAATTATCTCCTTTCAGACCCCTGTTGACTGTGGGTGACTGAAACTGAAAAGTGAGACTATGGAGAAGAGGGAGGAAGGCTGTGTATACATACAGACACACACATGCCAGCCACACTGTGCTTGCCAAACAAGAGTCCTTCTTAGGGGATGCCAATCTGGGATCTTTGCTTAGCTGAGGGAATGCTGCTGCTGTACAAACCCTGGGATCATAACTGACCTCCAGAGCCTCCAGGGTTTCTGACCCTATCCTGGGGCAGAACTGATGTAGGCTTAAAATAGTTAATCCAAAATAATTGCCTATCCTTCAAGTCCTGCGCCAATTCCAACTCGTCCATGAAATTATCCCTCTCTCCCTCGGAGATGTAGCCTTGTGTCTGCTGACCTTGTTTTGTATCTCTGTTACAGCAGTTCCACTGTCCCTTACTGCAATGGCTCGGGTATGTGTCGGCCTCAGCCCTGAATGGCCCAGCCTTACCTATGGAAACTCATATAATTGCCTGTAGAATTTAAGTGAAGGGATTTCTTAGTATTTTCACTGATATATAGAAATTACCAAAAAAATCCCGTATCTGTATGCAAACCAAAGAGTATCTCCCCCAAAGGAGTCTCTCCATGTTTCCCAAATTGGGGTTCCTCAGAACCTTAATCCTAAGACATGCTTCTTGAAAAGTGCTCGGTGGCCAAATGCTGAACTCCATATCCTGAGGAAGAGTCATAAAGCACACTGGCATTGTCAAAGCTCTGAGATGATCAGGAGAGACTAAAGAAATGTTTACTTTTTTCATCCAGAGTTCTCTTCCTGTATTGGACCACGAGATCCCTTTTTTTAATAGGATTATTTGATGGCTTGCTCTCAGAATGTAGCCTTTGCAGGGGCAGAGAGGACAGACTCTGGCCCCAGGCTGCCTACAATCCAATCCTCACCATTCATTGTCCTTGGTAAACTACTTGACTAAACTTTCTCATCTATAAAACGGGCATAACAATAGCACAGACCCTTATAGGCCTGCTGTGAATGTTAAGCGAGTTAATAATACACACAAACTATGTGTCCCTGCCTAGATGTGGAATTTGGGTTAGAAAATCAGGCTTCTGGCCTTCACATTCAACAACTGAGAAATAAGATACTGATCTAACTGTTGGCTTTGCTCCCAATAAACACTGTTTAGAGAAGAAGGCTTGGTGATGGGTTTGCTAATAGGATCCAGCACCTCTCTGCCTTACCCATTCCACTTCACCCATTTGGATTCCGGCATCTCAGTCAGAGGCAAGGACAAACCTGCAGCCTTTCTTTGTAGGGGCAGAGTGAGCAGGGACAGTGTTTGGGTGGATTAATTTGCTGGGGCTCCCGTAACAAAGTATCACAAATGAGCAACAGAAAAACACAAATTTTCATCTTACAGTCCTGGAGGCTAGAAGTCTAAAATCCAGGTATTGGCAGGACCATGGTCCTTCTAAAACCTCTAGGGGAACAACTCTTCCTTGCTTCTTCAAGTTTCTCGCAACTCTGGGTGTTCCCTGGCTTGTGGCAAAGTAAGTCCCACCTCTGCCTTCACTCTCACATGGCCTTCTCCCTTTCTCTTCCTTTGGACTTCTCTCTATGTGTGTCTGTCTCTGTGTCTAAATTTTCCCTTTTATAAAGACACCAGTCACGCTGGGTTAGAAACCACACCAAGGTCCTCATTTTAACTAGATTATCTCGGTAGTCTAGACCCAAATAAGGTCCCATCCTGAGGTGGGGGACTGGGGGTATCTTTTTTATGGGGACACAATTCAACCCATAACATCCTGAGGCCAGATGTCTAAAATAGAGGAAAAGGGACTGAAGGTAAGTTCTGAGAGTAAGTTCTGAGTTCCTTCCCACATCACTAATCAGAGACATAATTTCTTCTTGCTTGGGAATCCAAAAGAAAATCCAGAAGTGCTCCAAGTCTTTCTCTCCTTCTAGGGCTGGATTTATTTAAAATTTAGAAATTTACCTTTATCCCAATGGAAAATGAAGAAGTAGGGAAACGTACCCCCCCCACCCCCAAATGTAGCCCAAGGATAACTTTGGGATTAAATAGGTCTTTTGGAACTGCTTATGGTCCTGCCTTAAAATTTGTTAGTTCCATGTCTCCTGGGGCTCAAGGGTATATCTGTGTGTACTGAAGAAAACACTGGTTACCTAGACACTGGAAGACTTGAGTATTCCTTGGTGCTGCACTTGGGGCCACCTCAATTGGCTCTGCCCTTGGGACCTACGTTCTTTCAGGACTGATTTTTTTTTTTTTTTTGGCAATATCTTCATTAGTCTTAGAAACAACCTTTAGCAGCTAATGCACAACAATAATATGTATTTACATTTTTAATAAAGTTTTGGGGGAGGAGATGGCTATTTAATAATGAGAAAAAAGTGGAGTTACACGTGGGGCAGATGGTGTTTCAAATAGCAATGTACAGAACAAGCCAGGCATTTTAGTTCAGGGAGAGGAGCTGGCCAGTGGTCAATGTTTACAAAGTGCCTGACTCACACTGGCTCACTCAATCCTCATGTCCTGTGAGGCCTGATGGTGGGCTGCGGGTTGGGGCAACCTGTCTTCTGATCTTGCCCTTTTAAGAACTGAGCTATACACCCTCCTCTGCATGAAACAGAGGACATTTGCTCTTAGCCTTTTGCCCTGAAAGAGGTTTGTGTAAGTTCTTTCACAGTACTTGACACATTTGGAATTATTCCCTCCCTTGGTTGTGAGACCCTCTAGAACAGGAACTGGTCTACCCATGTCTAATTCGCTGGCACCTTGTAGGTAAGTTTCTGGTTAAATGAATGAATAATTTTTTTGCCAAAGAATCCTTTGAGGGTTTTTCTGATCCCCACAGATATTACAGTCTTGAAAGTAAATTGATTTATGAATTGTGGTTGCTTCACACCCAGAAACAAAAACGTCCAAGCTAATGATCAGAGAAGAGACATTATGTTGACCATTCTTTATCATTACCTAGAACTTTCTGCACAGTTTAAATTGAGAAAGCCCACTTTCTTCTTGGGTGTCTTTACGGAAGGGTCCAGGAACAGGTGCTCAATGCTGGTGCCTTAGTATCTTCAGGCAACCTACTGAGTGGTCACCTGCATGGGCTCTTTCTAGACTCAGTGGGTTAAGGTGACTTTCAGTGATTGTCAGTAGAGAAACAGGCTAATCTGGTGCCCCATTCAAACCTGGAGTTTGCTTACTTAGTGGATTTTAGAATGCAAGGAGTTGACTGATCCTTGTGTTACATTCTACTTCCTATAAAACATCTGATTTCTGGAGCCCCTGAAGCATAGGCTGGGTCTAATCAATTCACAGAAGGAAACACACATATTAGAAGAATCTCAGATCAAAATCTGATGGTAACTGACCCTGTGACTTACTTAGGGAAATGGAAGGGAGAGGGAGGCTTGGCTAATTGCTTATTAAACCCAGCACCCTGGTCCTTCTGTTACTCTAGACAATCTGTTCACATAGAACAAGGGGAAATAACGTATTCATGGGAAAATAGGTACTGGAGCCTGCGTGGGGGCCAAATGGCAGGAATGGTGGCAAAGAGTGTGTCTCTTCTGTTTTCTGAACTCAAGAAAGAAAAAAATGGATATTGCTTCTTGGTCTAGTGGTTTCTGGCAGGCCTGGATCTTCAAATATTTGCTCAGTAGCTTCTATTTCTTAATTTAGTCATTCATTTATTTATTAGTTTGTTCATTGAATAACTTGAATAACAAACATTATTGTCTACCTACTGTGTGCCAGGCGCTCAGCGGCACACTGAGAATACACAGATGAATGAGACCTATTGCCCATCTTCCAGAGTTTAGGGAAGAACTGAAATACGGAAAGAGAGTAAACTAGAGAAACATCTTGAAGGAAGGAGTGTAATTTACTCACTGGATAACACCAATACTTGGCATGGCGACTGACACATAGTAGGCATTTAAAAAATGTTTGTTGACTGTCTTAACGAAGGTATCGGCCATTCATGAAGAAAGCAATTATCCCATTTTGGTGTCAAGCTGCAAAATACATGTAATACAGTCAAGGACTTCAATCAGCGCCAAAAAGTGATTTGCGTGGTAGTAATTTAATTAGATTCACTGATTGGAAAAACATCCCAACATCAGGTATACAGTATACATTCTTTAATATACTGAAACCTCAACTGTGCTACAGTGCTGCTGGGTTCGAACTATGCTTTCAATGATTCATCCTGAGGTAAAAGTCTCAGGGTAGAGCGCTCTTCCTTAATACGAGCTAATACTTCACTCGGCGGGGGCCCGACCTGAGCGAAACGACTAGATATAAAAAGGGCATCAATCGTTCTAGTTGCCCCGTGAGAAGAATAGCATGGCACGGGATGACAGTTGCTATGAGGACATTTATAACAGTGCTGTGTTTATATTCTTATTGATTTCTGATAGCACTTTTAAAATAGAAGCCATAAATTATGTATAGCCAAGACCTATTAGGAACTGCAAGGAAACTACACTTAAAACAAAATGGCCCAAGAAATGTAAAGTCAGCTGGCTTAGAGCGAGAGTTTCTAACAACAATTTATTCGTACCAGTTACCAGTCATGCTCACGGCCCTACTGGCCGGTGAGGGGTGTCTCTGCTGTGGCTACAGTCGGGGGTCAGATACCAGCTGTGGAGAGTATACATAGGACCCAGGGCCTGCCAAGCACTGGGGGTTATTACCAATGGTGGGATGATTATGCTCATCTCCGTAGATGACTGCCTAGAGAGGGCCACAAAGTTGCCTTCGTGAGGAAGGGATGGAATGGACAGAAGAGCACGAGGTAGGGCTGCATGAGGGTCAGTGACACTTGAACATGCTTCAGCTATGGCTTTCCCCACAGCTGCAGACGGAGGTCTTGAGGCAACAGCTGTCCCAAAACCAAGTAGCGGCATGCACCTTAAACTCTCCTAGTCAAAGAACTCCGCGGATAAGGGATTCGACTTGGTACTTGTAGGAAGAGGGCTCCCTGGAGTTTAGGCTCAATGACACGTGACAGTTGGATTTGAGGCATTGCACAGATAACATTCCTTAGCTTCCCCTAGCATTTGAAGACGTACAAACAGCTGCTGGAAGGGCTTGGATGTCTTCTAACTGCACGAATGGAGGAAGATGTCCAGGAGGAAGTGAGAAAAGTGTACAGTCTGTGTGGAGACCCGAGGGAAGCATGCAAATAGCCTCTGACTATCATGCACAGGGACTCTGTGGCTACCCAGACCCAGCATCCTCCAGCTAGCAACAGTCAGGGAATGAGCCAGTGGTTCTCCTGAAGGACGGTTGAATGACCATGGCTAGATAACAATGTCTGGGCATGAGCTGGCTCTATGACAATTAAAAGGCACATCCGGGCCCTTTTCAATAGCTTCATCATGGGGCAGGGACCTGGAATTGGGAACATGGCGGGCCAATGTTCTGAGACCTTTCCTCCTGGCATGTAATGTGGAAGCGAAGTACATTCTTTCAACGAATATTTATTTATTGTTTGCTATGTGCTACTTGCCAGGATTCCAGGGGGTGGGAAACCTAGTTACTTTGATAGAGTTTACTATTAGCCTAGTGAGGAAAAAAAAACTTTAAAGCCAAGTCATAAAAATAAATAAATACATATTTTCAAATAGTGCTATGTGTTTTAGACGAGAAGTATGGGATACTTTGAGGCATGGTTAAAAGAACCTAAATTAAATTTGGGGGTTGGGGAAGGCCCCCATATTCTGAGTACGTTGAGTTGAGAGTTGAAGGCTGGAGTTAGAGTTAGCAGAGCCAGAGAAAGAAAGAGACAGAGAGAGGACTTGTGCCTGTGTGTGTGAGGGATGAGAGATGAGTGCGGGGAAGATGGGAAGTATCCTGGGCTGAAAGAACAGCAAAGGTCTTGTGGGGAAAGTCTGGCCCTTCTGAGGAATGAGAGCCAGCCAGGATGGTTGTCGTGCAGTGCCTGAGACAGAGATGGGCACGACTTGAAGATGGAGTAGTCAGAGAACATGCCATTCGTGGTTTCGTAGGCCCTGCGGAGCGTGAGCCACACTCCTAAGGACGGAGCTGCTTCTCAGCATTGTGTGTGTGTGTGTGTGTGTGTGTGTGTGTGTGTGTGTGTGTGTGTGTGTGTTTAAAGGGATTGGAGTGTGACCTTGGGTACAACGCCAGAGAAACAAGGTCACATTTCATAACATATTACGTAGACTATCAGTGATGGTGATAGTGCTTTATGAAGGTCGTGAGAAGGGTATGCAACCGTGCAGGAAAATTCTTCATGTTGACTGGATCTCCCCCAAACCTCAAATGCCAGGAGCACAATGCTAGACTTCCAGAAAAGAGGAGCCAGGGAACAAAGAAGGTCCCTGCCGAAAGGTGAGTCTGAAAGCAGTTGTTCCACCAACATCCTGCCCTAATAGAACCTCTCCTTGCAAACTGCTCCCTCCCACCTGTCAGCTCGAGAAATTAAAAGGGAGTTGAAGTAACTCCCTAACTGACCCTTCTCTTAAGCCTGAAAAATTTTTTTTTCCTGTATGTTTCTTAGGAAAGAGTAACCAAGAAATATCAAGCTGTAAATCTTTAACACTCCAAAGAATGCCTGCGGTGCTGCCCACATTTGCAAAGCCTGAGCTGGGATTTTGTTTTTGATTAAGATCCTAACAATAATCCCAAGGAGCATGTACTTTATAAGATGTTTTTTTATTTTTATTTATTTTTTTTTTAAAAAAAGATTTTATTTATTTATTCAACAGAGAAAGAACACAAGTAGGCAGAGAGGCAGGCCGAGGCGGAGAGAGGAGCAGGCTCCCCGCTGAGCAAGGAGCCGATGCGAGACTCGATCCCAGGACTCTGGGATCATGACCTGAGCCGAAGGCAGCTGCCTAACCAACTGAGCCACCCAGGCGTCCCATAAGATATTTTTTCATAAGTACGTAATTCAACATGTTTTGCATTTCACCTGGGAAGTGATTTCTTTTACTTTTAAATTTGCTGTGTGGGAAGCATACATATAATTAGATGTCAAAACCTACAACCCCAATGAATCCGGGAAAACCTATGGATTAGTAGAGGAAACAGCTATCATTTCAAATTACGTTTTGATGAGTTCAACCATCAAATATTAAAAAAGGAAGTTGTTGTATAAAAGGATTATTTATAGACTACCACATAAAATATATGATCTCTTGTTTACAGATGTATTAGGTCAGAAGAATAATAAATTCTTGGGTTTTAAGTAAATATTAGAAACGACAACCATGACTGCTACAGAATGAATTTGAATGGGTTGGAGAGGCAATGGACTAATTGTTTCAGAAGATTGAGAATGAGAACAAAAAAGTGCTAGGACTGCACAATATATACGAACTCCATACACTGCCCAGGAGAGGACCGACAGACTGCAGTCCTAAGGCAGTAAATCTGACCCAATGCTTAACTTAGTATGTGCCTTACTCCATAGAAAAATCATTTGGCTTTCCTCTGTTTCATTTGCATTATCTTAAGGGAAATGGGAAAGTAATACTAACTCACTTGACAACTAGAAGTGTGGTCAGAAAGAAATGTGATTCTAAAGCCTTTGGCAGATGGGGGCTGGATCCACGGAACTGAGCAGAATGAGGGTTGGACAAATATTTCTTGAGTCCTATATGCCACAGGATTGTGCAGTTGGCCTTCTAGAAAGCACAGCAGGGCAGTCTTATTCCCAAGCTAGTCTTGGACCATGAAAAGTAGATATAGCCAGCTTGACTAGGCAGTCTACCCATAAAATGTGATAGGCACATACATTCTCAATATTACATAAATGCTTCATCATTACTAATTCTTGATTGTCCATTGAGTCCCATTTTATTTTTTACAATATTTATTTACTTGAGAGAGAGAGAGAGAAAGAGAGAGAGAGGGAGAGAGAGAGCACATGCACAGGGGCAGGGGAAGAGGTAGAGGGAGAGGGAGGGAGAGGGAGAGACTCCTCAAGCAGACTCCCCATTGAGCACAGAGCCTGACATGGGATTCCATCCCAGGACCTTGAGATCATGACCTGACCTGTCATGAGAGCCAGCTACTTAACTGAGCCATCCAGGCACCCCCCATTGAGTCCCATTTTAAAACTCCAGAGATTTCATACTAGAGTGCAAGGGAAATGAGCGCTTCTCAGCTGTGAACATGGCTCAAAGGTAAGAGGGTAAAATTCAGATTACCATTCAGAGCCCAAAGATTCCCAAAGTTTGTACCATAATTTAGTTGTCTGAAAATTAATTTTTCTTTACAGTTAGTTTTCAAGAAACTTAAGGACTCATTTAGGTAACATACTAATATTTTAAGGAATGATCCCCAAAAGAGTTGTTCCAACGATTTATTAATTAGTATTTGAGAAGTGCTGGTAAAGAAGGAAAGGGTCCATCACTAATCACTGTTTTATTTAACATTGCATAGAGATCCCTTCTGCTTTCACAATTTGTGTTGGTGCTTTGTTTGGTGTTATAGTTAAAGTATACTTGAGTATTATTAAAATGGAAAATGCTAGTTAATTTCTTTATTTTATTGTCTCACTTTATATGAAGATTCTTTATAACCTCTAAATAAGAAATTGTGAAGTCCTGAAAAATAAAAATAAGTAAATGCTGAGAGTATCAAGGTATATAACTTCTTCAATAAACTGAATTTTTGGGGGCACCTGGGTGGCTCAGTTAGTTAAGCATCTGCCTTCGGCTCAGGTCATGATCCCAGGGTCCTGGAATTGAGTCCTGCATCAGGTTCCCTGCTCAGCGGGGAGCTTGCTTCTCCCTCTGCCTGCCGCTCCCCCTGCTAGTGCTCTCTCTCTCTCTCTGTCAAACAAACAAACAAACAAACAAAATCTTTATAAATAAATAGAGTTTCTGAGATAGCTGTAATCAAGAAACTTCTAGAATAATAACTATAAATCTACTTTGTATATCCTACATGTTAATGTTTTACTTATGTTAATAAATTGTAAATCCAATGAAATCCAAGATTCTGTTAGTTATTTAAAGGGGACGGACTTGAAGAAAACATCTAGAAGCTGATTTTTTAGCTATAGCAATTGAGCTATTAGTTTTACATGTACAATTGAGAAGCCCTGTCTTCCTGCCTTGTTCCTGCCAGCTGCCTTTATCTGAACACCCTTCATGGAACACAGTGAAAACCAGGGGAAACGGTAATCATTTCAAATGGTTTCTTTGGATTCCTCGGCAGAGGAACAAACTCACTGCTTAAAATATCATGAATTCTTGCAGCGACGCAATAATAAACCTTTTTGATGTGAACCGTGGTTATTTTCAGATATGTAATATGTTTCATGTGCTGCAAGAGTAGGCCTCATTAACAAAGTTTTTTTTGTGTGTGTTTAATTATGTTTGTATTCTGATGTGTAACAACATAAATTCTGGGGAGCAGGGAGGAAAAAACAACAACAACATAAATTCTACCTGCTAACTATAGGAATTAGCTTCAGTTAAGTAATTTTATAAGACTGGAAAGGACTTAAGACTTTTTAAATTTTAGATAAAGCACAGTAACGTTACTGCTATGCTACTGATTAATTTCAACACTTGAGATTATGTTTCCTGCAAAGATCTATGCTTGGACTTTGGATTGTAGATTTTCCACACTCCGTGCTTCTGTATCATTTAGCTCTCCGGAGATCATTTCATAGATTGCAATAATCTATTAGAAGGAGGAAACTTAACCTACTGTTTTATTTCAAGAGTTCTAGAAATTGAGGAGATAATAATAGGAAACTCAGTAACAAGTTTCTTTCATTATACTATTTAAGGAGTTTTCACCCACACTTCTTTTTTCTCTTCATTCTCAATATTATTTCTGCAAAACTTTTGCAGGTTGCTCTGAGCAATAAAATAATAAAAGTCTAAAAATATGTTCTGTGTGTTCTGGGCAGTTTCGGTCTAAAGCAATTAGTAAGAATATCTGGGGCTTGGCAGAGACTCAGTTGGGATTTGCCACGGCCATGCTTTAAGGAGCAAACTAGTGATCAACGGTTTATAAAATACTCTTGGGTTTGCATGCTGTTGAACAGCCTGGCCTACAGTCAGCCTGTAATTCACGTCTGGGACTCCAGAGTGGGTTTAGTTGTCATTTTGGATACAAATAAGTTGTGTAGGGGCGCCTGGGTGGCTCAGTGAGTTAAAGCCTCTGCCTTTGGCTCAGGTCATGATCTCAGGGTCCTGGGATCGAGCCCCGCATCGGGCTCTCTGCTCAGTAGGGAGCCTGCTTCCCCCCGTCTCTCTGCCTGCTTGTGATTTCTCTCTGTCAAATAAATAAAATCTAAAAAACAAAACAAAACAAAATAAGTTGTGTAAATAACAGGTAAGGTGGAGACTACCAGCTGCTCACCAAATTCTGCTCCACCCTTTTCTAAACTATAGAATTCTAGGTGGGCCCATAGCTTATAAGTGAGAAGTGCCATTTCCACACCCCCACAGAGCTAGATATGACCATTAGTGAAGGCCTCCTTAAGAGAATGGTGGTGAGGTGTGCCATTTCCAGATTCAGACCCTGAAACACAACATGCACATGCCTCCTTAGACCACGGAGGAGAAACAAGAATCATTCATTCTTGCAGCTAATATTTACTGAGAGTCTACTCCTTGCAGGCAGCATTCTAAATGCTGAGGATATATCAGTGAACAAGAGACCAAAATTCCCACCCCTTCCTCTGCCTTGCACTCAGATGGACAATAAGAAAAGGTAAATAAGTATTATGTACAATGTGTTAGAAACAAATGCAAAGGAGAAAAATAAGATAGGGGGGATGCCTGCGTGGCTCAGTCAGTTAAGTGTCTCCCTTTGGCTCAGGTCATGATCCCAGGGTCCTGGAATCAAGGCCTGTGTCCAGCTCCTGGCTCAGCGGGGAGCCTGCTTCTCCCTCTCCCTCTGCCTGCCACTCCCCCTACTTGAGCTCTCTTTCTGTCAAATAAATAAATAAAATCATTAAAAAAAAGGAAAAGAAAAGAAAAATAAGGCAGGGAAGGGAAATTTGAAATGTTGACTAGGTATTAGGCCATTATAGGAAATGAAATGAGACTAAATACAGGTATAGACAAGGCAACAGGAGGAGAAGCTGCTGCACTCTGGATGTATGTTGAAGGTCGAGTCTAGAGGACTTACTGAGGGATTGGATGTGGTGTATGAGATAGAAAAATAGGAAGAGTCAAGGATGATATCAAGATTTTGGCTTGAGGAACTTGAAAAAGGGTGCCATTAATTTAGATTGGGAAGACTGTAGGAGAACTTGGAGGGAAATATCCAGAACTTGGTTTTGGACATGTCAAGGTTGTGCCCATTAGAGTCCAACTGAGGTGTTGAGTGGACAGTAAAAATATAGTTAAAATAGACTGAGAGTATTTATTTGGAAATCATCAATATAGATGTTATTTTTTTAAATTTTATTTATTTATTTGACAGAGAGGGAGAGAGCACAAGTAGGCAGAGAGGCAGGCAGAGAGAGAGGGGGAAGCAGGCTCCCCGCCGAGCAGAGAGCCCAATGCGGGGCTTGATCCAAGGACCCTGAGATCATGACCTGAGCCAAAGGCAGAGGCTTTAACCCACTGAGCCACCCAGGCGCCCCTAGATGTTATTTAACATAGCAAAACTGGGTAAGATCACCCAAGGAGTGAGTGATATAGAGAAAAAAGATGATCCGAGGGCTAAACTCTGTACCCTAACGTTAGAGATTGAGTTGATGAGGGAGAACTAGGCCTCCCAAAACTGAGGAGAGGCAAAAAAAAAAAAAAAAAAAAAAGATAGGAAGTCTACAAGGTAAATGTGATGATTTGAAAGGCAAATGAAGTGAGTTAGAAAGATGGAGAGAACTTGGATCCTCAAATGACTATGTAAAGCACAGCCACCCCCTTATTCACCCTGTGGAACTGGTAAATGAGAGAAAAATAGACTCCATTATTTTTAGTCCACAGGGGTATTGAGTCTCCTTAATAAAAAAAAAATTTTAACTTTTGCCCTACCACCAGGTAAACAGCAAATAGTATCACCAGTAGATCTTCGACAACAACAACAAACTCAACATTCATAAAAATCTCGGATACCAGCTTTGAAATGTGTGTGCACATATGGGTGTATTTGGAAGGGTTTGAACATTTCAATAATCAAAAACAAAACAAAACAAAACACATCATTTGGAGTTGACTCTATTACTAATTTTACAGTCGTAAGCTTAGAGAAGGACTTGTTTCTGGCTGAATAGAATCTACCTATATCTACATAGTAAGTACCACTGGCTTTGTTTTCTTCTGAATGGTCCAGAGGGTAAATTGAGATAGTGAGAAATGATTTATTTGAAGAGCCCTTTTCCAGAGCTCTTTTTGTGATCTTTGACCTTAGTTTTCCTATGGTTTGGTTATATTAATTCTCTTGACTTTCAAAGGCTAAGAGGTCTACCTCCTCAACTAACTTCTACTAATCATTCTGTCTGAAGAAAATAAACATAGAAAGATAAACTTATTTTGATACCCATGACTTTGTTACGTAGGAAGCTCTCAAATTCTGCTTCTGTGCCTAGATATTTTTACAGTAGGCACATATTCACAGCCCAATGACTAAATGTTTACATGAGGAAACTACTCCAAAACTTTGAGACAAAATCTATTTGCTGTTATTCCTTTGCTCCCACATCCTATTACCAACTCTTAACCTAGAGACAATATGGATCTTTGCCACCATTTTATAGCAGTGCTGATTTTTTACCCCCATAATCTTTCCTTTTGCCAAAGAATTTCTAGCATGGTCCCAGTGTTTTGCAGGATCCAAAGACTTTAAGGTACTCCTTTTAAAAGATGACAGAGAACTCAAAAACAGCAGTGAGAACAAAATAGAGGAAAGTTTCAAATGCAAAGCTGACTTTATCAAATATATGCAGGGCAAAACTTGAATAGGAGCCACACTTTCAGACCTGGCCAAAATGGAAAGATCCTAGCTCAGAGAAATAAAGAGGATAATAAAAATTACTCTGAGTAGTAGACTGCCAAATTTCCTCACCTTCTATCCAAAAAAGGCAGATTGCTAGAGTCTAAATAACATATCCCGTGAGTCAGATGACCTGGGTTCCCAAGTCAGGTTAAACACACACCAGCTGCGGACCTTGGAATTCGGGGAAATACCAAAATCAAGGGCAGGAGCAAAACTGAAGGCCAGAGAGTGAGCCCATTCAGAATGCTAGCAAGTGGCATCTATGCAGGTTGCCAAGATTGAAGGGACCAGAAGCATTTCTCAAAGCTCAGCTCGTGTAATCAGAAATGTGAAAGTCAGACGAAGAGACCAAGGGCAGTCCATGGCGGGCTTTCAAGGAGGGAATGTTCCAGGAAAATGGTCTAGGATGGGTATTTATGAGTGACCATTATGAGCCACATGTGGAATGAGCCTTGGGTGGGTGCATCTTTCCATATGAAATAATAAAATCTGTCCCAGTTCATTATTTGATTCTTCCTTCACTTGGACACTTATTCCTTCACTTGTTCAACAAACACTCTGATGCAAAAGACATGGAACTAGGCAGTGAACATAAAATGGTAAGTAGAGTAGATGTGATTTCTTACCCTCATGGAATTTACAATCTAATAGAAACCCACAGAATTTAAGTGAATCATCCATTTGACTTATGAACACATAGTGCTTAGTACTTGCCAGTTCCATTGTTCTAGGCACTTTGTAAATATTAACTTATTTAATACTCAACAATCTATGAAGTAGGTATCATTATTATCCTTGTTTTATAGGTGAGGAAACTGAAGTACAAAAAAACTCTGCCCAAATTCACACAGCTAGTGTGTGTTAGAGCAGGACTTGAATCCAGGCAGTCTGGCACCAAGATCTATGCTCTTAAGCATTTATTTACAAACTCTCGTAAGTGTTCTGTAGGAAAAGTATAGGGTGCAATATAATAGGTTATAACTAGGGGATCTGATCTATTTTGGGGGGAAGAAATGAAATTGCAACAGAAGTTCAAAAAAAGGTGTGGTCATTAGTGTTAAGTGCTCCATGAAATTTAAAACAGGACATTGATTTTTGCAAAAGGGAAGTCAGTGGCAAATATAGTAAGAAAAGTTTCAGGGGATACATTGCTGCCAGCTCAAGGTTAATGGTTTGAGCTTCTCAAAGAGGAATGGGTTGCTTTGTGAGGTGGGGAGTTCCTCCTTTTGTAAATTTCTTCAGAATAGGCTAAAAACCGGGCGCCTGGGTGGCTCAGTTGGTTAAGCAACTGCCTTCGGCTCGGGTCATGATCCCAGAGTCCCGGGATCGAGTCCCATATCGGACTCCCGGCTCTGCGGGAAGTCTGCTTCTCCCTCTGACCTTCTCCCCTCTCATTCTCAGTCTCTCACTCTCTAATAAATAAATAAAAATCTTAAAAAAAAAAAAGAATAGGCTAAAAACCACCTATAATGTGCTCAATAAATGTATGCTTACTAACTGGCAGGGATGTTAGTGTTGGATTGTTAGACCACTTAAACTTTAAGATCTCCTCCAACCTTAAGATTCTAAATTTTCACTAATTCTGAATTCGTGATAACAGTGAATTTGGTCATGCTGAAGTTTCTCCTCAAGACCTATCAAAATGGTTTGATACAGAAATTTATAGTGGATGTAAGATTTTAGGGACTGTTTTAGACAAATTGTTTTCAAATCCTGGGAGTCCAATTTACATATAGTTATTGTGTTAATCTAAGGTAGGATACTCTGTATCTTTTATTAAAATTTTTGGCACGATTCTTGTGGTAGTTTCATGTATATTACTATACGAAAATATATTACTATATGAAAATAATACAATTGTGTTTATTTAAAGTAAATATATAGTTTAGACATTGATTTTGATCTTTCCTATCTTTCCCTAATTAGTTACATTAATGAAGAAGGGTAGATAATTTCTAGAAAATGCACACAAGGGCTGGCTATAACCCCATTCAAAGATTTATGGTAGATGTCACTCAATTACTTTCCAAAAGATAATGTTTTGCTCACATTCTGAAATGTTTGCCATTCTTGGTATAACACACATTATAACCCTTGTCCCTGAATCTCTCTGCTTGGGGAGAGTGGCTATAGAGGACTTGCACTCTTCCACATGCCTTCCCAATTTCTGAAAACCATGAAAACTCTGGAAGGATCCCAGTGGTGGCTCTGGTGTTTTAAAATGTGATTTGGGGACAACCCTCTTGGGTCCCCTCCCTCTTCAGGACCTTTCTCCTATCCCTCAATGAATTTTGCTTTGCTGCTCCCCCCAGATTTTTTAAAAAATTAATAAATAAAATGTGATTTGAATACCCAGCCGCCACTGTCACACTGCAGGAGAATCTGTAAGGCAAACAGAGAATGTGAATCCTTTGCCACTTTGGGGTGAGAAAAGTATATTTTAAGAGTCACAGTAGGAAGAAATGTTAAGGGTGGATTAATTTTTTGGCACTCCTGGAATATTTAAAGAAAACAAATAATGACACAACCTAGCTGGTTGGTCCTCCATTTAGTTGTTCCTGCTGGGCTAGCATTACAAAAAAACCTAATGTTACGATGATCTCTCAGTGATACTGTCTGAGGTAGCAATGGAGGGATTTGGAAGGCAAACTCACAGAATGTGCTTTAGGCTAAGACAGCTCCTGCAAGATAAGTCAGACATCCACTGGAATGAAACTCCACCAGGGCAGGCACCACTTCTATGTCCCCGGCACCTGCAATAGTCCCTCCCTGATGGACACGTAAGTGGTTTCTAATTTTTTCTCAATTACAAGCACGGCGCTACTAATAGCCTTGTGCATACTTTTTGGGTACGTATTTCAGTAGGTCTAAAGAAAACATCTCTCGAAATGAAACTGCTGATTAAAGGTTAATTATATTTTACATTCTTATAGCTATTTCCAAAACGTCCTTCAAAAAGAAGTCATAGCAATCTATACTCCTGAAATTTGTGTTTCAGAAATATTGACCCAGGAAGAAAGGCACTGGGCAGGGAGTTATAAGCTATGTCTGTGTGTCTGTGTGTGTTGATTGGAGATGAAAACATCCTTTTAGATTCCAATTGAACTCGAAGGCTGGCATGCTGTCCATTCTCAGAGATCCAGGTTGATGGCAACTTCTACCTCTACACTCAGACTTGAGACATTGTTTCCTGGTGAGTTGTTACATTGTTTTGGTGTGTTTTGAAGAAATGCTTGGTTTGTCTGGTCATTTGAGTTTTGCTTCTTTTGCTTCTTTTTTTTTTTTTTAAGATTGCATTTATTCATTTGAGAGAGAAAAACAGAGAGAGCACAAGCAGGTGGAGAGGCAGAGGGAGAGAGAGAAGCTCCCGCCGAGCTGAGAGCCGGATTTGGAGCTCAATCCTAGGACCTGGAGATCATGGTCTGAGCTTCAGGCAGACATTTAATGATCTGAGACGCCCAGGTGCCCCTTGCCAGTTTTTTTTTGACAAGGAAAAGACAAGGCAGAGAGAATGATAAACATGGGGGAGATAGGAAAGGACATGTAACTCTGTGCATTTGTGTGTACTTCTACCTAAAGTGTTAGGTATGGGGGGCGCAGAGAATGATCAGGGAGCCTCTAAAAAGGCAGGTTTCCAGCCCACGTAGAAGGAAGCACAGCGGGGTTGCCGAGCTCCATACTTGAGATCACAGGCACTGGGGTACAGGTACCACAAAAAGAAAGGAAGGAAACATGCAGAAAATCCTTGTACAGTTATCTTTCATGGCTATGCCTTTTTAGTCTTGTCGACTTTTTTATATTTTAGGATTTTCCTACAGTGTGCATGTGTTATTGCAATGTATTAGATTTCCAAATTGGAAAAGAAAAAGAAAACTGAAGAAGTTGGGTTTTAGTTCTGCTACGTCCTAGTTCTGTAAACCTGGGCAAATTCTAAAATCCTGAGTAGTCACAGGCCTCTCATTCTTAAAATATGAATAAATAAGTCAATCGTGGGGATTAAATGAGGTAATATAGAAAATGCTTGGTATGCACAAAGGACCTGGTATACAATAGGGCCCAATGAATGGTCTTGTCATCAAAATTTCTATTTTTACTAGTGGTGGAGATGGTAGTAAACATACGTAGAAGTGATGGACTGTTCTAAACATAGCAGTTGATAAGAACTCCATCGGATAATTCATAATTGAAAAACCGTTGCAATTCTCAAGAAATGAAGTCCAAGGAGAGTAAAGATAAACGCTATAGTTTTCTCAAAAAGAATGCTTTCTTACTGGTGGCCTTTGCATAGAGATTAATTTTTCAATCTGAGGAAACTTGAGGTATTTTTTTTTTTTTTTAAGATTCCATTCATTCGTCTGACACAGAGAGAGAGAGATCACAAGTAGGCAGAGGGGCAGGCAGAGAGAGAGGGGGAAGCAGGCTCCCTGTTGAACAGGGAGCCTGATGAGGGGCTTGATCCCAGGACCCTGAGATCATGACCCAAGCCGAAGGCAGAGGCTTTAACCACTGAGCCACCCAGGAGCCCTGAGGTATTTTTATTTTATTTTATTTATTTATTTGACAGAGAAAGAGAGAGCATGCGCACGCACACGAATGCACAAGCAGGGGGACGGGCAGAGGAAAAGCAGACTCCCCACTGAGCAGGGAGCCTGATGCTTTATCCCAAGACCCTGGGATCATGACCTGAGCTAAAGGCAGATGCTCAACCGACTAAGCCACCGAGGCGTCCATAAACTTGAGGTATTTTTAATCAATATCTTCTAACAGGTGATATATACTCTCCAGATTTTCTTCATGAAACAGAGTTGTTAGCTCTTGCTTTGCAATCAGACCAATATGCATTACTACGGGTCATAATGCTAGCACTGATATTTATTGTTTGGATATTGAAATAAAGCCCAAGATATTGTTTATGCTTTTTTAAGGTCACATTCTCAGCTTTTGTGAAAGTGCCCCTTTATGGATCAAACCAAGATTTTTAATTCATTTATTAATAATCTGCAGGCGGGCGCCTGGGTGGCTCAGTTGGTTGAGCAACTGCCTCCGACTCAGGTCATGATCCTTGAGTTCCGAGATCGAGTCCCATATCGGGCTCCCAGATCCACGGGGAGTCTGCTTCTGTCTCTGGCCTTCTCTCCTCTCATGCTCTCACTTTCTCTGTCTCTCAAATAAATAAAATCTTTAAAAAAAATAATAATAATCTGCAGGCAATTTCACCTATCTTTGGAGTATCTTTTTGCCTTTACAGTTGAATATGGATTGTTATGGTTTCTTAGAATTTCTATATCAAGAAAAATAAAGCCACATTAAATTTCTGGCTGAGGAAGTTGGGGACTTTTCCTTAATTTTAATTGTTTAAAGTCATCTCATCACTTCAACTTTTCTCCTAACTGCAGGCAGCCTCCTTTCTCTACCAAAGAGCACTAGCTTGAACCGATTTCTTTGCATTTTCTTGCTTTTCAGCATTTGTGATTTCCATCTCTTTTGTGTTATGAGAGGTTTTTTGGCTTATTCATAGTTAAGTGATGGACATTTTTACTGTCACGATTTTTCATTAAAACCTGATTGTGTATAAATCTGAGAGGAGGCTTTTTGGCCATCTCCTTTTGACTCCTAGCTCCAGTGATGACCTGAATCAGTGATAACCTGAAGGACCAGAGCCATTGATCTTCATTTCTCATTAGGAAATATTTTAGCTGTTATTGCCATTTATGTTCTTATTTTTCAAAGTGTTTCCTTTTCAAATATTTTGTATTCTCAGAGCCTAACACAGTGCCTGGCATGTGCAAACCCTTTGTGAGCATTTATTGGTGCTGAAGCAATCAGTTCCTTCGGTTAAAAATCTACCCAAGTATTTAATTGGTTAGATGCAGATCTGCGTTATCAGCCCTCTTGCATATTAAAACCATCTCGGTGATTTGAAAAATGCCAGTGTGTAGGCCCCGCTGCAGGACAATTTAGTCAGAATCCTAGGGGGGTGGGGCCCAGGCATTTCATAAGTATTTAAAAGCTTTCCAGGTGATTCTAATATGTCCTGGGGCTGAGAACTACTCATGCAGGTCACATTTTTTTGTAATTTATTTTAATGTTTACCTGATTACATTTTTTCCTTTTGTGGTCTTTACATGAATATCCAATAACCTAGACTTCCTAAGAGATTTAATGTAGGCATTTGCTGAGTCTTATATAAGCCAAGAAAAAAATAATTTTTCCACCTTCTCCTCCTTTCCACTTTTATTTAGTACATTTAAGAGTTCAGTGTGAGAGGGGTACCTGGGTGGCTCAGTGGGTTGGAGCCTCTGCCTTCGGCTCAGGTCATGATCTCAGGGTCCTGGGATCGAGCCCCGCATCGAGCTCTCTGCTCAGCGTGGAGCCTGCTTCCCCCCCCCCTCTCTCTGTCTGCCTGCTTGTGATCTCTCTCCCTGTCAAATAAATAAATAAATCTTAAAAAAAAAAAAAAAAAGAAAATCCTGAATCAAAGGTATTTAAAAAAAAAAACTCTCTCTCTCTCTCTCTCCTCCTCAAATACATAAATAAATCTTAAAAAAAAAAAAAATCAACTTGAGAAAGAGACCTTGAAAGCAAGAGGGTTGCTCTCATAGCCTTTGTTCTACCCACTGGGTGTATCATGACCTCCGCCTTTGGTCAATAGGATGGAAATGAGCTCTAAAAATGGTACTTGGCAAGTACTTGTACTTGGTGAGGGGCGTCTCTTACAAACGTTGCTATTTGTTGTAATCCAACAAATAGTGACTTTGGGACTTGAAAGCTTCAATGAGAGACTAGAGTTAAAATCTAAAACCTCTTAGAGTTCAAGAAATGTTTGCCTTCAAAGGCAAAGCAAAGTTAAATGAAGGGGTTCTGAGTGTGATGTTTTTAAAAAGACTTATTTTTTGTAGCTAGTTTAGGGCATAGTTTGATCTACGATTATAAACACTGCCTTCTAATCTCTTTTCCTCCATAATCCTAGGCTGTTTTTATGACACAAAGGCAAGAAGTTCCAGAATTAAAGGGCTTTTTGGTGTCCTTTTGTAGTAAAACACTGTATTCTTCCCATAGTAAATGAAGCCACTCCTGTAAGATAAATATCTGGATAATTAGAGTGGTTTAAAAAAGAACTATCCCACACAAGAATATAAACAAGGAAGTATTTATTTAGTGAATAAAAATACTCTATAAGGAGAGCTCAAAGTTTTAGAAAATATTTTAAAAATATTTTTAGAAGGTATTTATTCTATAGGAATTACCATTTTTGGAAAATCATGAAAAATAGGTCACTTCAAATTAAAAACAAGTACCTTTGTACTACAGAGTGAAGAGAAAAATTGACTATTAAGGGAAAATTTAGGAGGCCGAACTAGATCATTTAGATCCTCCAAATTCATTACAATTGGATTTAGTTAAATTAGCAGGATAATGACCAGTTCTTAATGTATTTTTTATTTTTTAATAAATATTAAATGTATTAAATATTAAATGTATTAAATATTTTTAATGTATTTTATCTTTTTAAAAATCTTTTTAAAAGATTTTATTTATTTATTTGACATTGAGAGAGAGAGAGAGCACGAGCAGAGTGAGGAGGGGCAGAGAGGGAGAAGCAGGCTCTCTGCTGAGTAGGGAGCTCGATGGAAGGCTCAATCCCAGGACCCCAAGATCATGACCTGAGCTGGAGGCAGACACCACACCCACTATTTTTTGTTAAGAGTATAAAACTTCTAAAGTAACAAATCAAACTACCTAATCATTTGGTCTATACCCACCCATGGAAATGCTTTGAGGTAAGCTAAAAATTAGCCTGTGTACATGAATTGATGCTTCAATTCTAAGTGTTCACCCATATTTTCCAATGTTTGTATGTGAACTAAATGGACTCAATGTTTTAAAAGTTTTGGAAGCTAACCAGAAAGCATATCTATAATGTAGTCAAACCATTATGATTGTACATATGTACATATCAAGAGTATTTAATAAGTAGATTTGGAAGAACAATCAAGTTACCTGTGAAATGAACAGGAGACTTTTCGCAGACATGAAGTCATGGCATATTATGAACAGTTTTCTACTCTTAACTATACATTTTCAGTTTTCCTCTCCTCTCCTCTTCCCTCCTCTCCCCTTGCCTCCCCCTTCTCCCCTCCCTTCCCCTCTCTTCTCCTCACTTGTCTTTCCTCCATGCCTGCCCTCCTCTCACTCCTTCTCTTCTCTACTCCTTTCTCTTCTTACCTCCCTCCTTCCTTTCTTTTCTTTCCTTCCCATACTCCTTACTTCTAAGAAAAATGTAGTGAGTCCATGCTATGCGTCTAGTATTGCGCTAGCGAAAGAGACACGTAATGGCAATTTCATATGCTAAGTTGGAAGAAGACTTAGATGGACAATTGGGAATCTAAATGAAGAATTACATTAGTGTCAAATAATGATAATAATCAGCAAGTATTTTCTGTGCCAGTGCTGTTCTAATCATTTTACTAGTATTGTCTAATTTATCCTTAACAACTCTAGGAAACTAATAGTATGGCCTATCCTCTCTTACAGAAGGTGGAACTGAGGCCCTGCAGAAGTTAACTAACTTGACCAGGGACGTGGAACCAGGAAGTGGTGGAAATGCTAGTCAAATGCAGGGAGTGTGGCTGCAGAACTGTAGTCTTAACGGTTAAACTGTACTACACAGTAGAGAAATTCTTTAATTGAGGAGAAGGGAGGGGCACCTGGGTGGCTCAGTCAGTTAAGCATCTGCCTTTGGTTCAGGTCCTGATCCCAGAGTCCTGGATCCCGGATTGAGCCCATCATCGGGCTCCCTGCTCAGCAGGGAGTCGGCTTCTCCTTCTTCCTCTGCCCCTCCCTCAGCTCATGCTCTTTTTTTCTCTCTCTCTCAAATAAATACATAAATACATAAATAAATCTTTTAAATAAATAAAGGTGAGGCCCATCCTCTAAAAAAAAAAAAAAAAAGAGAGAGAGAGAAGGGAGAAAATTAAAGAGTTTGGTTGGTTTATTTTGACCATAAAAACAACAACAAAAAATGTTTTCCTGTGTCTTTTATATAGATATAATTTTAACCCACCTTAGCAGTGAACCTTTCATCCTGATTATATGGTTACTATGGATTGTTTTAGTAGGTTTTAGTTCGTAGTTATCTTTTTATATAAGGGATCTTGTCTGGTTTAAAAACATGCTCCAAATTTTGACTGCAGGACTGGGAGGTGTCTTGGCTGCAAACTAGATTGATCAACTAGACCTTCCAAATGAACTGCTTTTCAAATGGGTTTGGCAAAGGATATGTGTTTAGTGAAGATAAATGTCATGTCTAAGCATTGGTAGAGTGTTCCCTTAGGACAGATGGTTAATATTGCACAACTAGCATTTCCCATGGCAATTTTGAGATAAATAAGGGAATCTTTCAGTTTGGGAATTGATGTGCTATCTACAATTACAGCCTTATCCAAGAGCTCGTATTTCAGATGCTAAAGATAGATGCTTCAGTTATAGTGTGTGCGTGTCTTAGGTGTATCAAATGGTCTCTAATTTTTTTCAGACAGAAATGTGCCAAATAATTCTACAGGGGAAGAAAAGAGTCTGTGTATATTTTGGATAACAGGCATTTACCAGATATAGGTTTCAGATATATTCTTCCACTATGTGGCTTGTCTACTCATTTTCTTGACATTGCCTTTCACAGAGCATAAGATTTTAATTCTAGTGAAGTCAGTTTATTGATTATTTCTCTCAGATTGTGCTTTTAGTGTTGCATCTAAAAAGTCATCTCCAGGGGTTCCTGGGAAGCTTGGTCAGTTAAGTGACCAACTTTGATTTCAGCTCGGGTCACAATCTCAGCGTCATGGGGTGGAGCCCCTCGTCAAGCCCTGTGTCAAGCTCTGCATTGAACCCCACACAGAGCCCTGCATGGGGCTCTGTGCTCAGTGGGGAGTCTGCTTCTCTCCCTTCCTCCCTCTCTCAAATAAATAAATAAATCTTATTTATTTAAAGATTTATTAAAAAGAAAGTCATTTCTGTACTCAAAGCCAATTAGATTTTTCATCTATATTATCTCCTAGGAGTTTTATAGTTTTGCATTTTACATTTAGGTCTATGATCTTTTTTTTTGGTTAATTTCTGTGAAGGGTATAAGGTCTGTATCTAGATTTTTTTTTATTATTATTTATTTATTTATTTTGGAATGTGGTTGACCAGTTGTACCATTTGTTGAAAAGATTACCTTTGCTCTATTGTCAAAGATCAGTTGACTTTATTTATGTAGGTCTATTTCTAGGCTCTCTGTTCTGTTCCATTGAACTATTTGTCTATTCTTTTCACCAATACCATGCTGTTTTGATTAATGTAGCTCTCTAGTAAGTGTTCAAGTCAAATAGTGCCAGTCTTCTGACTGTTCTTCTCTTTCAAAATTGAGTTGGCTATTCTGGGTCTTTTGCCTCTCCATGTACACTTTGGTCAATACTACAAAATAACCTGTGGGGATTTTGATTGTGATTGCATTGACCCTATAGTTTAAGTTGGGGAGGACTGACATCTTGACAATAGTGAGTCTTCTTTTTTTTTTTTTTTTTAATAGTGAGTCTTCTTATGCATGAACATGAAATATCTCTCCATTTATCTAGTTCTTCATTGATATCTTTCATCAGAATTTTGTATTTTCCTTACATAGATCTTGTACATATTTTGTTAGATTTATTTCACTTATTTCACTTTTGGGGGTACTAGTATAAATGGTAATGTGTTTTAAATTCAAAATCCCACTTATTCATTGCTGGTATATAGGACTGCAGGTGACTTTTATATATAAACCTTGTATCCTGAAATCTTGTTATAATCACTTAATAATTCCAGGAGGGTTTTTTTTTGTTGGTGGTGGTGGCGGTGATTATTTCATATTTTTACGCAAACAATCATGTCATCCCAGTACTGGTTCCCATGGAGGTTTCTGCTTTGGTAAGTTGTAATTCTCTGTATCTGCCTATCTGCCTCTCCAATTTTGGAGGGAGTGGCTTTGCCCCATGAATTCATTTCTCTGAGGAATCTAAGAGGAGTTGTTGGTTTTTGTTTGTTCGACTTCTTTTTTTTTCTTTTTTTTAAAGATTTTATTTATTTATTTGACAGAGAGAGAGATCATAAGTAGGCAGAGAGGCAGGCAGAGAGAGAGGGGGAAGCAGGCTCCCCGCTGAGCAGAGAGCCCGATGTGGGGCTCGATTCCAGGACCCTGAGATCATGACCTGAGCCAAAGGCAGAGGCTTTAACTCACTGAGCCACCCAGGCGCCCCTGTTTGTTCGACTTCTTATTGTTAGGACCGAATGGCAACTTCTAAGCTCTTTATGTGCCAGACTAGAAATCTAGGTTTTCTCCTTATTATCTTTTAGCAGTTGATTCTTTTTCATATTTCACTGCAATGGGTGGTTAGTTGTAAGCCTTTGCAAATAAATGCATTCCTGTCACTATTAGAACTACATGTTCTGGGGCACCTGGGTGGCTCAGTCAGTTGAGAATCTGACTCTTAGTTTTGGCTCAGGTCATGATCTTGGGGTTGTGAGATCAAGCTCTGTGTCAGGCTTTGCACTCACCTCATAGTCTGCTTGAGATTCTTTCCCTCTCCTTCTACCAATGTCCTGCTTTCTCTCTCAAACAAATAAATTAATTTTAAAAAACCCTACATGTTCTAATAAATTGCTCCCTTTACTTATTAAATTCAATTCGAGTGCCTCTCCACCATTAGGGTGATTTTTAGTATAGACATTTGTGCTGGTGAGACATACTTATATTCAAATGTAAGTAAAAAATCACATTATAAAGCTACACAGTATTTTGAATCATCTGCCACTTTGCCTTCCTATTTCTGTGAACATGGGATTCACTGTAAAATAAGATATTTAATAAGGCCAGATGAAATTGTTATTATTTTAAGCTGGAAAAGAATTAAGCCTCTCTGTTTTTTTTTTCTCCAACCCCTGGTGTGGGGGATAGAGACAATTTTGATATTACCTTGTTATCACCAACAAGCAGATTTTGGTTATTTTAGCAGCAGAGATAAATTAGCTAGTTTCTCAGAAGTTTGAATCTGTCTTTTTACAAAATAAAAGGTAGGAGTTCAACATATGTTCATAAAACCTTTTCAAACTAAATTGTCTTTTTAAAATGTTTGAATAAATAATAGTAGAGAAATTTAAAATCTCCAAAGAGCATCTATTATCAATTATGTTTTTCCTGACCTCTTTGCCCAGGGGAAACCACTCTCATCAGATTTCTTAAAAAATCTTTCCAGAGATAGTCTATCAATATTATATTTTCACAAATGATGCTGATGATAATGATCACAAATGACAACATTTATGCCAGACACTCTTCTAAGTATTTTACAGAAATTGATCTCTTTATTCCTCTTACTAGGTGTATAAAATATACTTAACCATATGATAGTATCTTCTAAAAATAAAGAAATGGAGGAACAGAGAGGTTGAGTAACTTGTCCAAGGTCACACAGCTAGTTGGGAAGAGCTGGGACTCTACTCCAAGTATTTGACGCCATATTATATTTTTCTGCATCAGTATATTGTCTGCATACTCAACACACTGTTTTGGACCTTTCATCTTTCACTTAATATTTTATCTTGGAAATAATTTCTATCAATATATTTAGAATTAATCCATTCTTTCTGGCGGCTAAATACTATTGTATTATATCAGTTCCCAACTTGGAACATTTGGCAATGTCTAAAGATATTTTTTGGTTGTCACAACTGGAAGGGAAGCCCACTACTGACATCTAGTAGGTAGAGTTTAAGGACATCCCTGGCAGCAAAGAATTATTAAGCTCAAAATGACAACAGTACCAATGTTGGGAAACCCTGCAGTATACCTTTATTTAACCTGCATATTTTTCTAAACTAAAAATTTAAATCAAAAAAATTCACAGTTAGGAATCTGATTGGGTACACTTGAACTCCAGTTTCCACAAGATGAAAGAGTAAAGAAAGAACATCTAAAATTGACAACTTTAGATGATTTTGAGGATTCATAGAAACTTTTGACTATTTGTAAAAACTGTAAAGTTTCTAAGAAGGGAAAAATTGAGAGGGCCCAAAGTTGAAAGAATTTTCTGGTTGATCTAATTAAGTCCCTCTGATACTTAGGGTGATAACAAATCAAAACACAAAGTTGATTTGCGTTACCTAATGAACATACTGGTGATCCAAGATGAGTTCGACTCCAGAGAAGATTGGGCTCTTCTCATTTTTAGGTAGAGAGGACTGACCATCTTTGCCAAGTCTCCTGTTCCTTCTGGAGCAGTTAAAAAGAGCTGCTGGAGTGGACCATCTATGAAAATAAAGTAATAATTCACTAATGAGTATTATTTAGATAATTTGTTTTTATTTTTCAAAAATAGCAAAAGTAATACACGTTTGTGGTAATTCAAATAATACTGAAGGATATAAAGGAAAAAGTAAGTTTGTTACATAGACTATACTGAGTTGTTACATAGTTTATATCTATTTCTCATGTATGTGCAAGCATCTGTGTATAGATTTATTATAAGTAACCCATGCAGCATTTTTCCCACAACAGTGAGCTCCAACTATTTATCTAAACCTCCTTTCCCACCCTCACAAGTCAACCCCAACAGATCTAAATCATTATGTTTAATCATCATGTAATATGTTATATATAAGCATACCAAAATTCACTTAGCTATTATACTATTATGGATCATTTAGATCATCTCCAGTTTTTACCATTAGATAATGCAGCAAATAGCATATTTATGTTTGCAACTTTTATAATTATCTCTCAAGGATTGATTTCACAAGGTAGATTTATTAGGCTAAAGGATATGCACATTTTAAATTTGATAACTACTGTCAGTGTATACGATTGCCTCTCTGTTCACAACCTACTGAAAAAAATTGGAAAGAATAATAAATGACTAATGATAGAGACACAAATAATTATGGTACTGCAATAGATGAATTCTTATATGGATATTAAGAGATGGGTTATTGTATAAATACTAAAATGTGAAGTGCAAAGAAGGGTTTACAACATGAAAATGTTTACAATACCAAGGGTAAAAAGCAGAAAACTTTGTATGTAAAATTACATATGCATAGGGTTGAGAAATGGAAGAGTACATGAATAAGGGAAAACAGTTTGAGCAGTGAAAGTAGAGGTAATTTTTTCCTTTTTTTGTTCTTTGGTATTATTATGTTGTTTGTACAATAAATGCAATAAAAATGAGAACCTTTAAATAATTAACAGGCAACATCAGTATAAAATTTTGTATCATATTTTATTGGCTTTTCTCAATCTAGCCTTAATTTGCTATTTATCTCTTCCAATAGGCAACGACAAATTATATGTGTGTTCATGTTGTTGGGACTGGGTGCTTTAATAAGATGATCTTTCCTTTGAGAAAGAGAAGGGCATAATGCTGGAAAAAAAATCACTGGCACATCACATTTTGAAAATTACTGGTAGGTGCCAACCCAATAGATGGAGCACAATCTCTTGAATTTGGACAAATGTTCATTTGTTTAAATTTTCTTTTTGCCCAAGTAGGTCCTAAAAGGTGTCTTCCATTCAATCTTTTTCTTCTATAAGTTTTAATGATAAAAACCAAAGTTTCAAAGATGAAAAAATAATAGAATTATGATAAGAAATGTCTTTGCTCCTCTTGAAGCAGGTTTTGAAGGACAGGAAGTCCTGGGCCGGGTCCAGAAGAGATGGGCCCAAGTATTCAGGCAAGAGCTCGACTTAAAGGATGAAAGCAGGCAGGGCCCAGGGTACGTATGCCTGGTTCTGAGAGAGCCATCCAACTTTACAAGAGTTGCCCGTGGTGATGTAATGGAAAATAAGGTTAGATAGGTAGAGGGCAGGGAAGGAGAAGAGCGGGCATCGAAAGCCAGAAAGAAAAGAGTTTGTATTGAATGCATTAAATTGGATTGACTGAAATAAGGAGACACTAAGATCCTCAGTCAGGAAACAAGAAAAAGTGAACAGTTGTTATCTTTGCAAAGATGGAGAGGCATGTTCTTATTTAATTCTGCAGTAAGGGCAAGAGGGGCAAACAGCGTTTTGTCTCATTGCTTTAAATTGTTTCTAGTCACAAAGTTTGTTTTATTCTAATCTCCAAATAACATTGAAAGAATACACGGATTTGGTAGTTGTTTTTTGTTTGTTTGTTTATCAAATGCAATCATGGATTAAAATGTGTTGAGAAACCCAGAATGTGTTTCTCTACTGAGCCACCCTGAAATGAAGTGGTTGCTCAATACATATTGGCTTGCTTTTTTGTTTTTGTTTTTGTTTTGTTTTGTTTTTTTCAATTCGTTCAAGGCTTTTGGTATATAAAAAGTAGCTAAGCCGTAAGGGATTTTGTCCAAACAGGGTGTATATATATCATGTAAGAATTATTTTTTATGTGCTGCAAAAAAAAGGGAGGAGTGGATTCCCTTATTCTGCACTGGGAAAAACATTTTTCTGGTAGGTATGCTTTCATACACAGCCTCTAATTAATCCACTAAATTATCAGCTCACTTTATATCTTCCACCTCCTATAAATTGTCTTCTTTCTCAGAACTTTAAATAAAAGAAAGCTTACTGCTAAGGCAGGATGCTTTGACCAGGTAAACCTGCCTCACTCTCAGCAGATTTTTCTGTATCAGTTCTCTAGACCATCCAACATAAATATCTGGTTTTTTCCAAGTCTTACTTCCAGATAATGGAGCCCAGTTTGGAAAAGGATATACAAAACTCATTGGCCCTGTAATTATTTGGGGGAGTTCCAACATGAGCTTGATTTTGCTCCCTAGATACCCTCCTTCCCAACTGACCACATAGACGATGCGAAACCCCTATCACTTTAACCAAGCCTATGGCTGTTAGATGCACTGCCCCTATCTCCGCCCTATCAGAGGAAACAGAAAAGCCGTTACCACTTAAGGAGCACTGACTGCCAGGCCCTTTCAAGCAAACTGCACAGTGGATCTCTAATTCTCTTTTTGTAGGTAAGAGAAGTGAACTTCAGGGAGGAAAAGAAGCCCAAGGGCATGCAGGTCATACACACACAGAGCTCATCAGATACCTCTGATTCTTGCCTTATTATGTTTTGTCTTTGTTTTCCCTTTTTATTATCTTTTAAAAGATGCTATTTGATCTGGACAAAAAGATATACTATACATCATTGTTAAAACTAAATAATGAAATGAATGTCCACGATCTCATTGTTTAATTTAGGAACTGGAACATAGTCCTGTTGCATCTACGTGGTTTCCTCCCTCCCCCACTCTCGCCTCCCCTCCCTCCCAGAGGTTTTGTATTTATCATCCCCTTGCTGTTCTTTAACTTTTTATTTCAAAACAATTCAAAGCATAGAAAAGTTTTAAAAAGCTTACAAAAATCCCTGTGTACCCTTCAACTGATTCAGCAACGATCGTTTCGCCGTATTTGTTTTCTCGTTCTTTCTCTTACGCATATTGTTATCTCTGAAGCGTTTGAGAATAAATTGCAGATAACATGCTCCTTTGCCTCTAAGTACTTGAGTTTATGTTTTCTAAACATGAGGATTGAAAACATCCAGTTATCAAAATCAGAAAATTTAGCACTGCTTACATTACTCTAGAATCTACAGTGTACTTTCAAATTTCACCAGTTACCCTGATAAAAATATGCTTTATAGCTGTCTTTCTCCACCGCTCGCGCAGCCCCCACCCCCACCACAGGACCCAGTCCAGGGTCACATATTACGCTGAGTTGTCTCCAGTCTCCCTTCATCTGGAACAGTTCCTCAGTGTTGGTGTTTTTTGACCTTCACATTTTCAACAGTTCAGGCCAATTATTTTGTGACTGCCCCTCAGTGTGGGTTTTCTTCATAACTAGATTTAGGTTGTGGATTTTTGGCAGGATCTCTATGTAAGTGAGGTCGTGTCCTTTTCAGTGCAACACTCAGGAAGCCCGTATGTCATTTTTCTCCATTTTTTGGCGATGGCAACTTGGATCAGTTGGTTGAGGTAATGTCTTCCAGGTTTATCCACTTGAAAAACATTAGTTTCCCCCTTTGAAAGTAATAAGTAAGTTGTGGAGACATCTTTGAGACTATGTAACTATCCTGTTCTTCATCAAATTTCAACCCAATAGTTTTGGCATCCATTGACAATTTTGTCTGAGTCGGTTATTACTACAATGCTTGCTAAATGGGGATTTTCTATCTCATGATTCCTTCTGCATGAAATTCTATTTTAAGGGAACACTTTTCCTTCTTTTCTGTTTATTTATTATTATTTAAACTCATCTGTTTATTTAATCTAAAGTTGAACTTTCATCACTGATCATCATGGCCTCATCTGTCATATATCAACTTTCCATGTGTTCTTGGATCTTTCTGGGCTCTCTTGTAAAATTGGCCATTTGGTCTTCCCTTTGCCAAAGCAACACTATCAATTATCATGACTTCACCACCAGTTTCAGTGTCTGGTTGGCCAAGTTCCCTTTTTTTTTTAATAATCTTTTTTTTTTTAAGATTTTTTTATTTATTTATTAGAGACAGAGACTGAGAATGAGAGGGGAGAAGGTCAGAGGGAGAAGCAGACTTCCCGCAGAGCCGGGAGTCCGATATGGGACTCGATCCCGGGACTCCAGGATCATGACCTGAGCCAAAGGCAGTCGCTCAACCAACTGAGCCACCCAGGTGCCCAGTTCCCTCTTTTTATTAAGGAATGCCTTGGATATTTCCCTTTGCCATATAAAAAATCGGTATCAGTTGTCATGTTTCACAAAAACCTCTGTTGATATTTGGAATTATATTAGTTCTGCAGGCCAATTTGGGGCATCCTTGATGCCAAGTGATGTTGAGTATTTTTTCATGTGTCTGTTGGCCATTTGTATGTCTTTTTTGGAAAAGTATCTATTCATGTCTTCTGCCCATTTCTTAACTGGATTATTTGTTTTTTGGGTATTGAGTTTGATAAGTTCTTTATAGACTTTAGATACTAACCCTTTATCAGATATGTCATTTGCAAATATCTTCCCCCATCTCACAGGCTGCCTTCTACTTTTGTTGTTTCCTTCGCTGTGCAGCAGCTTTTTATTCCGATTAAGTCCCAATAGTTCATTTTTGCTTTTGGTTCCCATGCCTTTGGAGATGTGTCTAGCAAGAAGTTACTGTGGCTGAGATCAAAGAGATTTCTGCTTGTGTTTGCCTCTAGGATTTTGATGGATTCCTGTCTCACATTTAGGTCTTTCATCCATTTTAAGTTTATTTTTGTGTATGGTGTAAGAAATTGGTACAGTTTCATTCTTCTGCATGTTGCTGTCCAGTTTTCCCCACACATTTGTTGAAGAGAGTGTATTTTTTCCACTGGATATTCTTTCCTGCTTTGTTGAAGATTAGTTGACCTTATAGTTGTGGGTCCATTCTGGGTTTTCTTTTTTTATTTATTTTATTTTATTTTATTTTATTTTATTTTATTTTATTTTATTTTATTTGACAGAGAGAGAGAGATCACAAGTAGGCAGAGAGGCAAGCAGAGAGAAAAGGGGTAGCAGGCTCCCCGCTGAGCAGAAAGCCCAATGCAGGGCTTGATCCCAGGACCCTGAGTGCATTATCCTGAGCCGAAGGCAGAGGCTTTAACCCACAAAGCCACCCAGGTGCCCCACTCTGGGTTTTCTATTCTGTTTCATTGATCTATGTGTCTGTTTTTGTGGCAGTACCATACTGTCTTGATGACTACAGCTTTGTAATAGAGCTTAAAGTCCGGAAACAGGATGCTGCCCACTTTGCTTTGCTTTTCCAGGATTACTTTGGCTATTCGGGGTCTTCTGTGGTTCCACAAAAATTTTAGGATTTTTGTCCTACCTCTGTGAAAAATGCTGTTGGTATTTTTTAAGTTAGTTACTTATTTATATTTAAGATTTTATTTATTCATTTGTCAGAGAGCGAGAGAGAGCACGCACAGGTGGAGTGGCAGATGGAGGGAGAAGTAGGTTCCCCATTGAGCAAGGAGATTCATGTGGGACTTGATCCCAGGGCCCCAGGATCATGATCTGAGCCGAAGGCAGATGCTCAAGTGACTGAGTCACCTGAGTGTTCTGCTGTTGGTATTTTGATAGGGATTGCATTAAATGTGTAGATTGCTTTGGGCCGTGCAGACATTTAAAAAATATTTGTTCTTCCAATCCATGAGCATGGAATTTTTTCCCATTTCTTTGTATCCTCTTCAGTTGCTTTCATAACTGTTCTAGAGTTTTCAGAGTATAGATCTTTTACCCCTTTAGTTAGGTTTACTCCTAGGTATTTTATTGTTTTTGGTGCAATTGCAAATGGGATCGATTCTTTTTCTGCTGTTTTGTTATTGGTGTATAGAAACACAACAGATATCTGCACATTGATGAGACTTCGCTTTTTTAAAAAAAGTTGAACTTTCCTTTCCACAAACATAGCATATTTCTCCATTTACTTAGGTCTTCCGAGCATCCTTTTGTAATATTTCATAGTTTTTTTCCTGTACAGGTCTTATACATCTTTTATTAGATTTAATTTTAAACATCTTATATTTGAGCTATTTAAATGGAATAGCTTTTTAAATTATGTTTTTATGTGCTTGTTGTTATAGAAATGTTTGCTGAGTACTTATCAGATTTTATAGAAACACAACTGAGTTTTGCATATTGATCACCTGGTAAATTCTTGTTATTGCTAATAAGTTGTCCTTTGGATTTTTATGGAGACTATCGTATCATTTGTGAAATAATGAAGTCCTTTGTCTTCTTTTCCAACCTTTTGTCTTTGATTTATTTTTTCCTCTCTTTCAGCGTAAGATTAACAAAATGAGTAGAACCTGCACAGTCCTGGGGCTTTAGCTTCCCTACCCACATCCATCCTGGTCCCCACTGCAGTTTGGCACCATCTGGTGGTGATCATCCACTCCAGTGATTCAGCACTGAAGGGAGCAACATCTGGTCTGTAGCTGACTGGATGGACTTCAGGAAAACATCAATGAGTCCAGGAAATTCCTAGTTGCAACATGCCAGGTTTTTGGGTCCACTTTGGGAATAATGAGTTGGGAGATCACTGAGTAAGTAGGATTCAAACTCCACTTCCCCTCTGGGTTTCATGTTATTTTCCTGTTTGGCTCCCCCAACTCTACCTGTCCCCTCTACCTTTTCCCAACCTCAGAAGGTAAGAACTTTATCCTCCTTCCTCCCTTTGTTTTACCTGTGGGATTGGGTGGTAGATGAGAACAAATCTTCCATTTTATAATCTCAGAATTAATGAAATTTGGGGTCTATTTTTACAAGGTTTTGTTGCATTAACTTGTATATTTTGCTCTCTCCTTTCATTATAAAATAAGCTATAAAACTTTGAGGATTTTTGTTTGTTTTATTCATAGCCATATCATGAATGAGTAGGATTTACATGCCTAGCATGTAGGCATTCAAACATATTTACTGAATAAAGTAAATGGATGGATATTAAAATCTTTGATTACATGGTAGATTTGTTAATATCTTCCTGTAACTCTATTACTTATTGCTCTATATTTTTAAGCTGGTCTTATCAGATGCACACAAAATTAAAAGTATTATATCTTCTTGATGAACTCAATCTTCCTTAATAATGTTTTGGGTTCTTTTATTTCCATTTGGTCATAAAACCTATTCAGTGCTAACATGCTACCAAGCTTTCCTTTGGCTAGTACCTGCCAAGTGTGTCTTTCACTTATTTTTACTTTCAACTTTTATATGTCCTTATGTTTTATGTCCCTCTCTTCTAAACAATATTTGGCTGGATTTTTTAATACAATTCAACAATCCATCATTTAATTGGTGAGTTTAGTTCATCTATGTTTATGATGATTAGTGATATATCTGAATTTATTTCTATGTGTCTTAAACCTATTTAATTTCCTGTTGATTTTTTCTAATTTTAACAGTTACATTTTTAGAAAACGCTTTACTTCTTTTTCAGATCAAATTATTCCTGTTAGTCTTGTTTTGCCTGCTTATCTTTAATTTCATTGTTTAATTCCATTGTAATTTAAATAATTTCATTGTTTATTTCAGTATATAATTTTTAACGATTTTATTTATTTATTTGTCAGAGAGAGAGAGAGAGAGAGAGAGAGCGCAACAGAGAGTGACAAACATAAAGAGAAGAGGCTCTCCCCTGAGCAGGGAGCCTGATGCACGCTCGATCCCAGGACCCTGGGATCATGACTTGAACCGAAGGTAGACGCTTAACAACTGAGCCACCCAGGTGCCCCTCAGTATATATTTCTATACCCAATCCTCTAATCTGCAGTTAAGTTAGAATTGTTATATTAGGTAGCACTTATATAAAGCTAACATAACTGCCACGTACATTAGATAAACACATATGTGTCAGGTATTCTTTAAAAATTTTTTTAATAATACATTTTATTTAACCCCGTATTCCCAAAGTTTTATTTCAATGAAATACTCTTTTTAACAATTTTACTCAAATGAACTTATTTAGCCCTCATTTTCCTGATTAATCCTTTCACAACAAAGAGGTCAAAAAATGTTGTGAAATCACAACAAAGAGGTCAAAAAATGTCACCAAGGTCACATAACAGGCAGATTTCTGAGCTGGGATTTGAACTTGAGCTGTCACTATATTCTAATACTCAGTATAAAGACAGAGGAAACCAAACATTGTTTTTAGATAAAGAAAATTTTACTTCTACTTTTTTAAATGCCTGCAATTTTCAACTTTATTCATGTGGTAGTTGATTTTTTGGATTTCTTCTTTAGTTTACTGTTCATATCCTTTATCCAATTTTTCCTGGAGTCCTAAATGAACTTCGTGTTAAAACCTCCTTGCTGGGTGCCTGAGTGGCTCAGTTGGTTAAGCGACAGCCTTCGGCTCAGGTCATGATCCCAGAGTCCTGGGATCGAGTCCCACATTGGGCTCCTGGCTCTGTGGGGAGTCTGCTTCTCCCTCTGACCTTCTCCCCTCTCATGTTCTCTCTCACTGTCTCTATCTCAAAAAAAGCAAAAAAAAAAAACATTTAAAAAAAAAACCCTCCTTACCTTAACAACAATAAATATATTTTTATTTAATAAATTTTACATCTTACAAGAGATGAAATTCCAGTTAATGTTTTAATTTCCTATGGAAAATTAAAAGATTTATATAATAATTCCCTTTTCAAAGAAAATGCACCTCTGATCTCTCTCATCTTCACTATGAGGAAATTCACAGCTATTGCTTTCCTGTCCCTAAGCTCAAAGTTCCATAAGAAAAACATATTTAAAAAGGGAGAAAAATGAGTGTATCCTTCTGTTATGTTTATCATGTAAAATATCATTTCTGGGTCCCCATGAGATTAAGTAAAAATTTATTATGTCAAAGAACTAAATTTACCTAAAATTCCCCAAACAGAATCTGACATAATTTAAAAAATAGACACAACTTATTTTTCTGTTATTTTAAGGAAAAAGTAAGCCAAGATTCAAACATTTTTTTTTAAAGGTAGAAATTAGGGGTGCCTGGGTGGTTCAGTGGGTTAAAGCCTCTGCCTTCAGCTCAGGTCATGATCTCAGGGTCCTGGGATTGAGCCCCACATCAGGCTCTCTACTTGGCAGGGAGCCTGCTTCCCCCTCTCTCTCTGCCTGCCTCTCTGCCTACTTGTGATCTCTCTCTCTCTGTCAAATAAATAAATAAAATCTTAAAAAAAAAAGGTGGAAATTAGTGATCATACAAGGTATGAATAGGAAGAATTAATTTTCAAGAATGGTCACTAGAGTTCCTTTATGGAGATTCCAAAGGCTTATTCTAGTTTTAAAACAGAGTCAAAATGTTCAACAAATTGAAGAATTGTACATTCCCATTTTGAGGCTTCAGAAACCAAGCCTTAGGAAAACAGCACAATTTAGGAATGTTGCCATCTAGTGTTCAGTTTTTGAATTGGTCCCATAAAATTAGTGTAATCTGGACAGATTATTTGAAAATGTAGTTAAAATCTTGACTCTTTGATATTGGAACCAGAGATCAAGAGAAGGTTTCCCGAGGTAACTGAGCAGTTTTTAAAATTAAGAAAGGAGGAGGTTACTAAAGATTTGTGTGTACATACATGTAAGGACAGCAATGAATGAGGATAGACAATGGGAGGAGAAAATGGCAATTACACAGGATCCTTTAGGGAGAATAAAAAAATGTGAGGAGAAAATAATTATTTTATTCTATAAATTATAAACTTATATAAAGATTGAGGGTCCAATCTTTGAAGTGGTAGGAAAATAGTGCAATTGGCCTTTGAAATATATTGGATGGGAAATTAAAAAAATAACATGTGTTTTATGTTTGCAACTTTTGAGGGATTATTTTTAGATAATAAAAGCTCCTACTTGTTGAGTGTTTAGTGAGTGCCAGATATTCTAAGTGCATATAATACATATTTGACTTCTATAATTACTCTGTTAGTAACCCCTACTTAAAGTTGAAAAAATTGAGGTACAAAATGTGCTTTGTCTAAACCAAAATGTGCTTTGTCTGGCTCCAATGTCTGTGTTCTTAATCCATGTGCTAGTCTTCCTTTTAAAATAACTACAGAATTTAGGCTGAAGTTACTATATAACATTAGATAGAAAGTTAAGTTAACTATCTGAATAATTTTGACCAAATTTTATTATTTTTATTAGCTGGATCTGGGGTTAGCACTGGTAAACTCATCCAACAGAAGTGCTCAGTTTTCCCTTTTATATCTGCTATACTCTTGATAAACTTTAGTACATATATATGCCTTTCATATAAAAATGTTATAGTGGGATGCTTGGGTGGCTCAGTCAGTTGAGCATCTGCCTTAGGCTCAGGTCGTGATCCCAAGTCCTGGGATCCAGTCTGGGGTTGGGCTCCTTGCTCAGCGGGGAGTCTGCTTCTCCCTCTCCTTCTGCCTGCCGCTCCCCCTACTTGTGCTCTCTCTCTCTTTTTCTTTCTCTTTCTGACAAATAAATTTAAAAAATATTTAAAAATAAAATAATATAAAAATGTTATAGTACTCTACTCTTATTTGTAGAGTATGTACATTGGCTTCTTCTTTAGTAGTAGTGGTAAATTTCTTCTCCTCAACTCTTTATCCTCTTTGAACACTAGCCCAACTATGGCCACCATGAGTTGAGTTGCATCCCACCCCCAATGCATATATTGAAGTCCTAACCCCCCAAGACCTCAGCATGTGATTGTATTTGGGGATAAGGTCTTTAGAGAGGTAATTAACCTAGTAATTAACCCACTTGGGTGGCCCTAATCCAGTATGACTCATGTTTTTTCTTTTTTTTTTTTTTGACTCATGTCCTTTTAAGAGGAAATTTGGACAGATGGTTACAGAGGGAATACTGTGTGGAGGCACAGGGACAGCTACCTCTACTGGAATCTCTAAGAGGTCTCAGAAGAAACTGTCCTTGCCAACACGCGATCCCAGACTTCCAGCTTCCAGAACTGTGAGAAAATAAACTTCTGTTGTTTAAGCTACCCAATCTGTGGGTCTATGGCAATTTATTATGGCAATCCTTGCCAACTAACACAGTCACTGTATTAATCAGGGTCTTAGTTAAAAAAAATAGAAACACCTTGCCAGTTTAAAAAGAAACGAGACATTTCTCAAGGAAAAGGAGATAGCTCAGAGAATCTTTAGAGGACTAGAGAGCCAGGTTTGGAGGCTAGGCACTTCAGAAAAATAATGCCTAAATCACATCATGAGATTGTGCCAGTAGCCTCTCCAATGAAACCAGACTCTCTAATGCATGGCAGTCAATCTAGACATGAGATGCCAGAACACCTGTCTTCTGATCATGATGGAACCAGGGCCCAAGGGTAAAAGAGCACCTGGCTCCCGTTGTCCTAAACAGACCGGGTTAGACCACTTGCAGTGGACAGAATACAAAGGCAGAGAGACCCAGTGGTGGTGAAACAGGAATGGGATTATTTCCAGGAGGCCAGCACCAGGAACACAGGGGACTAATGTCTCGAAGAACGTCTTCAAATACTTCTAAATTTATATAAGGAAAATGTGGGTCAAATGTTGGTGGGCACATGCAGGTGGCTGTGAAGTTCAAGTAGATCATTGTCTTGGGGTGAATTATGCAGAGTCTTATAGGGCAGTTATTATTGCTGGAAGGGTACTTTGGGGTAGTTTGGGTTCCCATCAGGGTATACTTTCTTTACCCATGAGGTCTTTTGATTGAGTTATTAAAACATAAGCTGGAAACTTACTCAGTTAAAAAGGATAGCCTGAGGTCAAAATGTGGGTAGTTAACAGTAGTTAAAGTCCTCTTCCTTTTTTTTTTTAATATTAAAAAAATTTTTTTAAAGATTTTTAATAGGGGCACCTGGGATCGAGCTCTACATCAGCTCCTTGCTCAGCAAGAAACTTGCTTCTCCCTCTCCCTCTGCCGGCTGCTCCTCCTACTTGTGCTCTCTCTCTCCATCAAATAAATAAATAAAATATTTTTAAAAAGATTTTTAATTAATTAGTTAATTAATTTGACACAAGAGAGAGAGAGAGAGAGAGAGAGTGAGAGCACAAGCAGGGGGAGCAGCAGGCAGAGGCAGAGGGAGAAGCAGGCTCTCCGCTGAGCAGGAAGTCTGATACGGGGCTTGAGCCCAGAACCCTGGGCTCATGACCTGAGCCAGAAGCAGACCCTTAACCAACTGAGCCATCCAGGCGCCCCTAAAGTCCTCTTTCAATGAAAGATGACATCTAAGCTGTCACCTTGGCAAAAACAAACAAACAAAAGGATTTCCTGCAGTCCTTACCTTGTCACGCAGCTCATTTCTGGTTTGATGTCCCACATGGGTGTGTGTGATTGGAGGAACCCAGGTTCCATGCCTGCAACCTAGCTGCGAGTTGAGTGTGGGAGAGGATTCTGGCTTCTGCCTTGGGGAAGTGGATCAAAAGGCAGGAAATTGCCCTGACAGAGAAAGGGTTGTCAAAGGGTGGTGGTATGCCAGAAGAGGCACACAAAGGGAATCAACTTCAAAACCTCAGGGGTATGATTCTTTGACCAGCTGCTCAAGGTGTATGTTTCTCTGAGACCTAGTTGTCACTTCCACAGTCTGTAACCTTTTCTTTTTTTTTTTGTAACCTTTTCTTGAATCAATTTTTATTATCAGTGGATAAAAGGCTCCCTGGTCTAGAATTCAAATTACTATTAAGCACAAATAGCTGGACCCCTCACCCCCTACCTGTTGTGTACCTTTGTAAGAAAGAAAAAAAAAAATTAGACAGGTTAATATGAGGATGTTGGTTGCCAAGTGTTCATTCATTCCTCATGTTGGTAAAGGGACCCGCAACTTCCCTCAGTGGGTCACTCCTTCCCCCTATCTTTCCCTGTGGTTTTTATGGGGATAACATCCCTGCCCTGCCACTCCTGCCCAAGTTCCAGAATGTGCCATGTAGCATCATCCTTCCTTCCCAGCCCTGTGATTAATTTGGAATAGGCAGGCACATTGTCCAGGATGAATGAATGAGACTCTGTCCCAGGACACTTCTCTGGGTCTCTGGCATCTCTCTGGATCTTCTCTTTCATCTGTGGTTGCTCAGCTAGGACATAAGTCTTGAGTAAACTGCTGACCAAACTGGTATTTCTTGATAGAAACTCTCCTGAGTGTAAAGCTGGCACCGAGGCAAGTAGAGCCAAGGGATAGACAGAAACAGTCCAAACACCCTTGAGCACCTAGAACCAGCTGTGCCAACAGTCATTTTCAGCTTAAATCCATTTAAATGATTTCAGTCGCTTTCAGCCAAAAGACTTGACTAGTTTGGTTGGTTAAAGAAAATAGTTAATTGGTAAGCACAGATTTTTCCCGAAACATTCTGCTTTAACAAACATTTATAGTACCTCCAACTCGATGTCCAAATGAAAAAAACTTGGCCTTGTTTTTAAACGGTATGTATATACCAGCCCCTTCTCCCACCTCTACACCCCCCTCCTACACGCTCCCCCGCACACAAAGTAAGGGAAAATGGAGTAAATATACTAAAGATTTTATTCATCTTGGTTTCCTTCTCTTCAGATAAAATGACCTTTTTAGGATTTGATGCGAGATAAAACATACTTGCTTATATTTCTCTGTATTTTTTGCTTTATCCAGGTTTACTCTTGCATATAATGCAGAATTATTTTTCTCCTTCTTGCAGCCCAGTATTTGGATGTCAGTATAGTGTTAACTGCATGTATTTTGTTTCATTTTAACATAAGTGGCTTTCATTCTCTTCAGGTTTGACCTTTCAGTCTCTTTCCTATATTTTACTATTCCAAGGTAAATGTTGGGGTGTAAATACATATTTCATAAAGAGGAATATTACAATTTTGGGCAGACTTCATCTCTCTATTTCCTGTAAGAATTCATCAGTTCTGTCAAGTAACGATAGTACTCTACTTTGTTTCATCTTTTAGCTTGTAATACCTGGTTTTAACTGTCCTTTGCCTTCTTTTCTTTTTCTTTCTTCCCTCCCTTCCTCCCTCCTTCCTTCCTTCCTTCCTTCCTTCCTTCCTTCCTTCCTTCCTTCCTTCCTTCCTTCCTTCCTTCCTTTTCTCTTTTCTTTTTTTCTTTCAGGTTCCACACCCAGCATAGAACCCAATGTGGTGCTTGAACTCATGACCAAGAGATGGAAACCTGAGCTGAGATCAAGAGTCGGATGCATAACTGAGTGAGCCACCCAGGCACCCTGTTGTCCTTTGTGTTCTAATCATAAATCAGATCCTACTATACTAATCTTAAGAGAAACTGTTGTTTTGAAGGAAACAGATCACTATCACCACTTTATATCTTTGGAGGATATATTTCATTAAAGGAACTATACCTGAATATTTATAGACTCCGGTTCTTGAGTTGTGTTTCTGCATAAATTACAAACTGAGACATAAATGTGTGCCCTGGAGAAACAAAAGAAATCAGCACTCTCTTAGTTGGTTTAGGCTGCTATAACAAAATACTACATACTGGGTGATTTGTAAACAATAGACATTTACTTTTCACAGTTCTGGAAGCTGCAAGTCTAAGATCACGTCTCCAGTGTGGTTGCCTTCTGGTGAGGGTCATTTGCCTATATCATAGCTGGTGCTTTCTTGCTGTCCACTCACATGTTGGAAGGGGCGAGGGATCTCTGTGGGGTCTTTTTTATAAGGCACAAATTCCATTCATGGGGGCTCTACCCTCATAACTTCAGCCCCCAAGGACCCCACCTCCTAACACCATTACTTTGGAGATTAGGATTCAATATGTGAATTTTGGAAGGATACAAATGTAGAAAACTAAGACATATTAGTTTGAAGATATTTGTCTCTGATGCTCCACAATGCCTTCCTTTCTTCCAATTTTTCCTTTAACAACATTAACTTTGTATTTTATTGGATATACTGTCATACTTAGTAGGTTTTTTCAGATTATCTTGAAATGTGCTCCTCTAATTCCAAAATAAAAACTTAACTCCTAAATATTTAAATTCTTATTCTACAACCCTGCTTTCATGAATTTCATTTAGTCAAATATCTTTTTTTTTTTAAGATTTTATTTATTTATTTTAACAGAGAGAGAACACAAGCAGGCAGAGAGGCAGGCAGAGGCAGAGAGGAGCAGGCTCCCTGCCGAGCAAGGAGCCCGATGTGGGACTCCATCCCAGGACGCTGGGATCATGACCTGTGCCGAAGGCAGCTGCTTAACCAACTGAGCCACCCAGGTGTCCCTCATTTAGTCAAATATCTATATGGAATAATTTCCATGTGAATATCTGGGAGTTGTGTCCAATAATGTCAGCCAAGAATACAACTTTTATATAAGGAGTGAAGAGCTCTGATTTAGGATCCTATGCATTTTATGTTGCTATACTGCTCGACCCAGAAAGGGACAAATCCTAAAGTGGGGGATGATTTCTTGGAACATAGTAACACAAGGTCTGGCCTTCCGAGTCGCTTGTTTGAAATGAATGCCTGGGTTTCTCAGAATTTTACCTCACAAATACTCAGGCCAGTGTGACCTACTACTCAGTATTCTGGATATTTAGGGAGAAAAGAATTAGGAATATGGGGAAAGGAGGAGGAGGAAAGAGGATTGTGTTTAACATGTTATCCTTTGTAAATAATTAGTAAATAATTAGTATCCCCAAGCTTGTAAATAAAGGATAATGTTCCTTGACTGAAATTAGGATCTTGTTTTAATGTTAGGAATTTTTAATTTCCTAATTGCTATTGATATTTGCAGGCTAAACAGAGCAGATGTGCTTTCAAATTAGATTTGCCAATTATAAACAAATGGATGCCTCAAGTTCAATTCAATTTTTTCTTAGTTCCATATTGTATGAAAGTATTTTAATTTTGTTTACTGCAAAAAGTATACACAACTAAATTGGCTTTTCTGTGATTAAGTATTTCAAAAGTTTATTTGATTTTTAATTTGTAATATTTATAGATAAATATAGATATAGATAAATACCTATATTTCCTCTAAAATGGGTCATTTCTGAAACAGACACATGTAATCATGAATATAACTTAGGCACAATGTATTAAGTTTATGCAATAATTTTTCAAATTATTTTTACACATTTTTGTTTACCTATTGCCATCTAACAAACTACTAAAAATTAGTAGCGTAAACCAGCCACCATTTGTTATGCCTCACAATTCTGTGGACTGGGGGGGGTTTGGCCAAGGCTTGTGTATTTCACTACTAGGACCGGAATGTCCAGGGTGACTTCTTCATGCACACGACGGCCATTTTAGTTAGAATGGATTGAACGATGAGGTTTGGCTGGTATAGTTCCACCGGAATCAGATATTTGGGGCTTTGGTTCTTCCTGTTGGTTGGGTTCCTTGGTCTTTTCCGTGGAGTATCACAGCCTCTCTTTCTCCACGTGGCCTCTTCATGTAGGACTTTGGGCGAGGTAGCCAAATTTCTTAAATTGCCAGGTTTAAGCTTGGAACTGACACAGTCACTTCTGCTACATTGTGTTCACTATATAGTAAGTCACAGGGTCAGCCTAGACTCAGTGTGGGAGAGGACTACACAAGGGGGTGAATACCAGGAGGGGTGGTTCATCATCAGGGGAGAGGAGGTGCCTTGTGGAGACTAGCTGCCACAGCACATGTGTCCCCTGACATCATCATTTCCTGGAACCCCAATCATAAAATCAAGCATTTCTCAAGATGTATCTTTCATGGAATCTGAGGCTTAAGAAATGCTTCTCAGAAAAAGAGAACCTGGTTTAAAAGATTTGGGAGATGGTGCAAACTATAGCCCTTCTCTTGAGCTTATAATGGCTTGCTAAAAACAGGATTTTGCAGTATAAAAATTTATTTTGTTTAACCCACATTTCCCACACATTTAAGTGCATAGAACTGTGCCTGGCACTTAGTAATCACTTATAAATATTTGTTGAATCAGATTTTTCACAGGATCCTTTTCCACAAAACACACGTTGACATTACAAAGAATTGATACTTACAACAGAAGGAACTCCGGGAAAATAGGTCTATTATGTGAGGAGAGAATATATGATTCTGAGTTTCTTCCAGACCTACAACCTCCAACTAGGTGCTTTCTAATGAATGAGTTGCTATACCTTGGACTACAGAACCTCATCTCCTGGTTACAGGTGATTAGACCCCAGATGGACACCTGACCTAGAGGAACCTATCTGTAGGCTAGCCAGCAACTTAAAAGATATGCTGGCATGAGAGCTTTTACTGAAAGGGGTAGCCTAAATTGTTTAATTTTTTATTTTATTTTTTTATTAACATAAATTTATTTGTCTCAGGGGTACAGGTCTGCGATTTATCAGTCTTAAACAATTCACAGCACTCACCATAGCACCTACCCTCCCCAGTGTCCATCACCCAGCCACCCCATCCCTCTGGAGGGGTAGCCTAAATTGGATTGTGATAGGTAGATCAAGTTAGATTCTGTCACTTGGGTAGTTTGTGAGAAGATCCGTCAGTTATTTGGTAGATGTAGAACTAGTAGAAGCGGAAGTAGAGAGTAAAGGAGTTTCCATTCTCTGGAACACTATGGTGCTATTTCTTTTTCTTTTTTTAAAGATTTTATTTCTTTGAGAGAGAGAGAGAGAGAGAGAGAGAGAGTAAGCATGAGTGCAGTGGGGAGAGGGAGAGGGAGGAGCAGACTCCCTGCTGAGCAGGGAGCCTGACACCGCACTGGATCCCAGGACCCCGAGATCATGACCTGAGCTGAAGGCAGACACTTAACCAACTAAGCTGCCCAGGTGCCCTTGGTGCTATTTCTTTTTTTCTTTTCTTTTCTTTCTTT
>CM052800.1:79713353-79731786 GCA_028533885.1 Nasua narica | reverse complement strand
TCATTACGCTGAAAGAATCTAGGGAAAAGAATATATGCTGTGTTTGGTGTTGCTTCCCATTACTTATTACTCAGCTACTTTAACATACAGAAATTATCAACACAATGTTTAACACAGTAAGGTGCTTAAAGGTAATTTGTGGATCTGTTTTCAGGTACAAATGACACCTAAATTAAAGACCTAGAATAATTTTAGAAATGGAAGAATTCCTTGAGTGAATTTATCCAACTGACTCCCCTTCTTCACCCCAGAAGTTACATGATTTACCAACGTCTTTTAATTAGTAGAAAACCTAGAATTCTAGCAAGTTATTTCTATTCATTATGAAAAAGATCTCCTTTGAATTATGAACAAACAACATAATTCTAAAATATAACACATTTTAGTAAGCTGTATTATGAAAATCACCATTTGGGGACTTTTTTCTAAGATAAAAAAATGGCAATAACTACCAGGGAAATGCTTCAGATGAAATTGGTAAGTGATGTTTAAAGGATTTTTTTTGGCTCTATTTCAATTGTTCAATCAAATCCCCCTGCTGGAGAAGATACGTCTTTTGATATCTTCATGTATTTTCTCTACATATGCAAAATGTGAAGAAATGAAACCACCTTGACCAGGAGGGTGATTTTCCCTACAAACTGGCTCTGGCAAGCACAGAGACTTGATGTGAGTGGGAGGAAGGGAATGTTCCAGAATCTGCAGTGATTCCTTCCAGATGGAAATAAAATATCCTTGCTTGCCTCCAAATCATCCCACCAGTTGCTCAGTTGTTGGGGCTTTAACTAACAATAGGGAGGGTAGAGGGTAAATGGGATGCTCATGTGCGTTGCCTCGTGCAGCAACTTTTAAATTCTGTCCATCCCAGACCATCTTTTCAGACTGACGCTTTGCTACTACCCAGGTGAGTGACTTACGATACGATGTTACCAAGCTTTTATGTAACTATTATTACCCTCTTCCTGAGAATACCTGTGTTCCTGAGAGGGTGAAGATACACTTTGCTCTGGGTTTCCTAATTTTTATAGCTCCTTGGTTCAGCTTAAAATATTTAATTTGCTCTTATCTGTTTTGATGACCGTTGGAATGTATAATATGTTATGAGGCTAAGTATCTCAGATAGCTAGGAATGCCTATTCATTATTTAGAGCGGTAGTTCTCAAAGTATGGTTCTCTCTCACTAATGGCTTTGCCTCATACTCATACGAGAAAATAAAAACCCTCAATGGAAAGTCCTTCATCTTCCCACCTCCCATACAAATAGGCTAGCATCTATGTGTGTCTTCTCTTTTTACTTTATTTTGCAGGAATTACCTACTCCGTGTCAAAGGCCCACCTTCACTTGTGCCCTGGATTCCAACCCTCAAGGACCTCCATCCATTAGTTAATTACCTTTGCTCTCTTTTGGGTCATTCTAATCAGCATATAATTTGCTCTAGTTTATCCTTTCTTTTTAAAACATCCTACCTTGATTCTGTATTGTTCTTCAGCTCTGTCTCATTTCTCTGCTCTTTTTTTAAGTCAAACATCTTAGGGGGTGTTCCCATATGCTCACTTCATTTGACCTTTAATTCAGTCTCTTTAAAAAAGTTTTTTGTATGTCTGTGTCAAAATTATGTATCTAAATAGTTTAGACTCAAATGACTCTATAAGGAATTTTAAGACAAAGAGCAAATCCCTGGCCATCTTCATCTCCTCCCCCAGTTTTCCTTCCCTAGAGGGAACCACTCTGAAGTCTTTCAGGTGAATCTCTTGGTCCTTATCTCCATGTCTTGAAATAACAGTGTATTGCTACTCTTGGTCTTTATGTTTTAGGCAATATCTCTATTGGTTTCTCACTTTGGAAAATGAAGATTTCTCCCTCTTTCTTCCTCTGTCACCATCACACATATGTGTGTACACACGCACTTGTGTTTACGTTACTATGACCAAGTATGTGTGATTTAGAACTGAGTTATGTAGTAAAATTATTACTATCCTTCCTTTCCACCATGATAATTTCACTCTGAAGACAGTTTCTTTTTCTTTTTTTCCTCTTTCTTTTCTTTCATTGTGTGTGTGTGTGTGTGTGTGTGTGTGTGTGTGTGGTTCTCTTTGTGGAGTTCTTTATTGTTTTTTCTCTTCTTAAAAATAAGAAACCTCTCGGATGCCTAGGTGGCTCAGTTGGTTAAGTGTCTGCCTTCAGCTCAGGTCATAGTCCTACGGTCCTGGGATCCAGCCCCACATCAGGCTCCCTGCTCAGTGGGGAGCCTGCTTCTCCCTCTCCCCCAGCCCCTACTCATGCTCTTTCTCTCTCTTTCTCTCTTGCTGTCAAATAAATAAAGTCTTTAAAAAAAAAAAAAGAAAGAAAGAAAACTCCTATGTAAAAAAAGAGATATATGCTCTTGCTTTTTTTTTTTTTTAAGAATACTTCACTTGAAAAAAAAAAAAGAATACTTCACTTGAGTTTAGCCAAAAGGCCAAATACTTCATAAGTGGTTACAGCAAACACTTCTGGTGCTGCATGCATATCCTCTCAGGCCTTACTATTGTGGAACATACCATCCTGACTTCCACTTGTGAATAAACCTCCATTCTTTGCATGAAGGCTTTCTTTGGGACCAGTGCTCTCTCTACTTATGTGGACTGCAATCCAAAATTACCAGGGAGTGAACACTCCAGTTCCTAGGAGTAGTCCTTGAATAATGACTGAAGGGAGTGCTATAAATACACCAGCTCTCTCCTCTCAGGTAATATATTTTGAAGCACGTATTTAACAGTTTCTCAGAGTTACTCAGCGGGATTAAGCTCCAGTTACCTACAATGGCTGCTTTATTGACTTCCTTCATGTTCCTGTATCATGTTCCCACTCTACCAATGGTGTTTCCCGGGCTGACTTCGCAAATAAATGACTACTCAAATCCTTCTTTCCATGCCCTGCTTCTTGAATAGCACAGATTAAGACAAATTAGTGCTGAGTATTTCTTATTATATTTTAAGGTACATGATCTCTGGTGTCCCAATTTGAGAAGATGCTAAAATTGATAAGTAGGTGCAGGTGGTATCAGCCTGATCCCTCCATTGTAAAATTCCCTTTCCTACTTGTATTAGTCAAAAATTTCCGGAGAAACAGAACCAACAGCATGGATAGATGGAGATTTATTATAAGGAATTAGCTCACGTGATCACGGAGGCTGAGAAGGCTCCAGATCTGTAGTCAGCAAGCTGGAGACCCAGGAGAGCAGATGGTATGGTTCCACTCCAAGTCCCAAAGCCCGAGTATCAGAAGAGCTGACGGCCCAAGTTCCCGTCTGAAGGGGAGTAGGTGTGAGCCCCAAGAGCCGATGTTTCAGTTTGAGTCTGAAGGCAGGAAAAGACCAAGGTTTTAGCTAAAAGAAGTAAGGCAGGAGTTCCCTCTTACTGCAGAGGAGTCATCTTTTTGTTCTAATCGTGCCTTTAACTGATTGGATGAGGCCCACCCACATTAGAGAGAGCAATCTACTTTGTCTCCTGATTCAAATGTTAATCTCATCCAGCAACACCCTCAAGGACTCACCTAGTATAATGTTTAACCAATTATCTGGGCACCTTGTCAGTCATTCAGGTTGATACATAAAATTAACCATCACACTATCTTTCACGGAATACTTTTAGCAGACACTAAGGATTATTGCCTATATTAATTACCTCACCAGGTGTTTAAAATGGTGATTTTTCTTTTTCTTTTCTTTTCTTTTCTTTCTTTCACTATTTAAATTTTAGGTAGTTAACATAAAGTGCAATCAATATTGGTTTCTGGAGTAGAATTCAATGATTCATCACTTATATCACTTATATCACTTATATTCATCACTTATATATCACTTATATACACCCAGTGCTCGTCCTAACAAGTGCTCTCCTTACTACCCATCAAAAATGGTGATTTTAAAATGCTAACATTCCTACTGCATTTATTAGTTAAAATTTTATCAGTATAAACTGTTCTTCATCAACTATTTGATTACCCTGAAATACAGTTTGTATGGAAAGGGTATGATAGGGACGTCTGAGTGGCTCAGTCGGTTGAAATTCTGCCTTCAGCTCAGGTCATGATCCCAGAGTCCCCGGATCCAGTCCTGCATTGGTTTCCTTGCTCAGTGGGGAGCCTGTTTCTCCCTCTGCCTGCCATTCTCTCTGACAAATAAATAAAATCCAAGAAAAAAAAAGTAAGGCGTGATAAATGTGTCCTTTTCGACTTTTTTTTCTAAGTAGTTATCACTAATATAACCCTAAACTCCTTTTCAGTTGTCTGAATCATTATCGGTATAGTCATTTCCATCAGAAGCTCTATTAATTTTGTCTTCTTAAACAAGGCTTTGCAAGGGCCTTATGACTCCTTGGAGAGCCTTCTGACTCAGTATCCTGTAGGCCCAGTACATGGCAGTCGTCCCCGGATCTTCCTTCACCATTAACCTGGAAATTCCCTTTGGGCTGTCTCCGGTGTGGAAACTCCCGTTTTCTGAATGTCATGCCTCCCTTTTTCCATTAAGCGGAGCATATCTTCCATTATTTCCTTGAGAAAGGATGTATAACTCTAGGTTGGAAATTCTTTTCTTTTGGAACTCTGAAGGTATTGTTCTATTTGTGTTCTAGCTCTCAGTGTTTTTCTTGGTACCCTCAATTAATTTTCATTCCTGATTCTTTGTTTTTGAACTCTCCTTCTCCCTGAAAGCGTATAGGGTTTCCAAACAACAGTGCTATGCTTTGTATGTTCAATTTTTATCCATTCACCTGGATAGTCAGGGAAAGACTCAAGTCCTTCACTTCTAGGCTATTTTTGTTGAATAATTTCCTTGGTTATTTCTTCCTGTGTTTTTTCTCTTTCTGGAATTCCTAATATTTGGATGTTGGGTTTCCTGGACTGTTCTTGCTTTTAAAAATTCTATTTCTATTTTGGGGGATTTTTGCTCTGCATTCACGAGATATCGTCACCTTTTCTTCCACTCCTGCTATCTTACGTTTAATTTCCAAGAGCCCTATTTTGGTTCTGAATACTTACAGCATTGTCATTTCATTGATAAACCCTTCAATATATAGCTTTAAAATTACTCCTTAAAAAATACAACAACAAAGCTATTATGACCAAAAATGTAAACCTTTAATATCAAGAATCCAGGGACTCTTCAAATTTTCTCTCTTGCTATATACATTAAAAATTCTTCCCTATGTGAGTCAGTGGTCAGATATAGTCCATATATTTATTTAATTATTTTTTTAAGATTTTATTTATTTGAAAGAGAGAGAGACAGAGTGACAGAGATAGTAAGAGAGCATGAGTGAGGAGGAAGGGTCCCCCTGAGCAGGGCCCAACACAGGGCTCAATCCCAGGACCCTGGGTTCATGGCCTGACCCAAAGGCAGATGCTTAACTGTGCCACCCAGGCACCCCAAATTCCATATATTTTAATTGCTTGATAGTTAATCTTAAGTTTTCTTTTAATCTTTAGTTCTTCATTCCCCACCTCCCCTGTAATTGAATTATTTGAGAATCAGGTCATTATGATGTAGGTTTTTCCATAGTTTGGATTTGGCTGCTTGCATTTATGGTGATTTTACATCTTCCTCTTTCCTCTGCATTAACTGTAAACTAGGTAATTAGGCCTGAAAGCTTGACTAGAATCCAGGTTTGATTGTGAGGGGGGCATTAATACTACAGGAGGCAAAAAATCATCAGGAGGCAAAAAAGTTCTGATGTTCTTTATTTTCATGATGTTAGCAGCCATGAGCATCATTGTCTTCATCCATTATTTCATTAGAAGGCAAAAATTGTGATATCATTATCCTCTCTTCATTTATTAGTTATATTTCTACAAGGAGAACTTCCTCTCATCAACGTTTTAAAAAGATTTATCTATTTAAGAGAGAGAGAGAGAGTGTGTGTGTGTGTGTGTGTGCATGATGGGCAGAGTGAGATGAAGACAGAATCTCAAGTGACTCAGTGCTCAGCACAGAGCTTGACATGGGGCTTAATTTTGAGACCCTAAGATCATGACCCAAGCTGAAACCAAGAGTTAGATGCTTAACCAACTGTGCCACCTAGGTGCCCCTCTCATCAATTTTTTCATTACCTGACTTACAGTTAATGCAGAGAAGGAAGGGTAAATGTTTACTTCTTTCCTTTTATTTATCAGTTTTCAAAATAATAAGTTGGTTCTCTAGCATCCTCCAGAGCTGACAGTGAGTTCTCTTTTAATTATCATCATATCAACATCTACATTTAAACATATTTTATTGGTGTCAATACATTATAGTTATTATCCTTTTATTGCTCTAATCTGATTTTGCCATCTTTGACATGAGAAAACTTCTTGAAGTTGGCTTCTGAGTCCTTTTGACATAATCCTATGGTTTTTGTGATTGCTTAATTCTAGTGTTTTTTGATGATTTCCTTGTTTCTGGTTTGACAAGATGTTATAGGTTCATTAGCATGACTGATGCCCGGAACCATGAATTTGAACTGAGACTATCAAAGTAAACTCGTAATATATTACAACCCTAAAAATGTCTTTCATTGGAAAATCTCAAAAATATGGACTGAGAAGCAATAAGCACAACTAGAAGCCCAGATTGTGTTGTCTTTACATCATTTCCCTCTAAATATTTCATAGGACTCATTGGAAAAATGGCTGATTACAAATGAGGTGGTGTGTTCTCATTTGAACTTCCAAGTTCATTCCTGTTACTGGTAGAATTGAAATTATACTGAAATTCAGTTTTATATGCAGACTTCAAATCGAACATCCCTAGAAAAAGCTTTAGGGAAGCACTGATATTTTACATGATCAAGTAAACAAAGCCAGATTTCCATTTTAGAAGTACCACTCTAACAGTAATTCAAGAACGGTGTGTGTGACGGGTGTGGGCAGCCGCTGCACAGGTGGGAGGATGCCTAGTTAAGGGTATTAGTTGTGATTCATCTTGGCCAGGCCTAATAAAACACAGCAACGGTGGGGGAATTGGAGAACTGATTTGCTAGCTATTATAAGGTAATAGCTTCAGGTCTTAGTGATTGGAGATGGTGTGTGTGTGAAGGGGCATGGGAGGGTGGGAGGTGGAGAGTACGAGAAGCAGAGCTTCAAACAACTATTTTTGTGCCAGGGGTAAGCTGTGGAAAAGTCCCTAGAGTAATGGGAGGGGGCGAGAACTCGTGGAGGAAGCTCCCCCACACCCCAGCCCATTTTCCTATGAACTAGTCCTGTAATGATGAAGTGAATTTGAAAATGTCCTGCAGAGGTGGGCATTTTACCCTGTGGTAACCAGCAGCCTTCCCTAAGCCTGGATTTCAGTCCTCTAAGACCTCTAAGAATTTCCGGAAAAGCTAATAATACAGGGCCCTTTTGGCCTACCGGTGAGAATTACTGGACAGAAATCTGGACAGATACGAAGCGAAGTCTCCAAGTGGGGAAGGAGGCACCTTGCAGATAACCACGAATCCCAGTCAAGATATTAATTTGTGATGACCAAGGATGGCGTATTGACTGTTTTTTGAAGTTGTGCGCCGCCGAGCAGAATTTTAAGGCCACCAGGCGGAACGTGTGACGAATCAACTCTTCAGGAAATCATTTCCTTTTGCGAGGCTGTAAAATCCCTTTTTAAATGTGGCCAGGGTGACAGGGATACGGGTTGGGCAGATAGGAGACCGGTGGCCAGGCTTATGGAGGAAAAGCTAGAGGGTCAGGAGACTACATCAATATCTTCTCCCAACCAGCATCAGCTGAAAGGGAACTAAGCACGCTAAAAGCCGAGAGCCAGGTATCTCCCTTACCCTTCCGTGGGCGGCCCGCGCCTGGGACTCGTTTCCAGACTCAGCGCCTGCGCAGCACAAAGTGGGGAGCTGGGGAGAAGCCAGGAAACTTCCACGACTACCTTCCCAGGCCCCGCCCCTTCCTCAGAACCGAGAGGGAGGAGCGTCGCGCGCGCTCCGAGAGCCAAAGCCCCGCCCCTAACTCTGGCCTAAGGTTCGCGCCCGCCGCTTCGCCCCTCTCCACGTACCTCTGCTCGAGACCCATTTCGGAGGCGTGACCGACGCGCCACGCAGGAGGCACGAGCACGAGCGCGTGCGTACGTAAGCGCGCGCCGACCCCAGCGCGCAGAGGCCCCGCCTTCCCGTCCCGCCCCCGCCGGCCTCTCCTCCTGCTACCCTCCGCGAGCTGAGGATCCCGGCACCCGCGCGCACTCGGCGGCTATGGAGATCCCTGGGAGCCTGTGCAAAAAAGTCAAGCTGAGCAATAATGCGCAGAACTGGGTGAGTCAGGGCAGCGGAGCGAAGGAGGCTCTGGGAGGCTGTGGCTGCAGCTCGTTCCGGAGCCGCTGCTTCCCTCCCGCCTCCTCTGCATCCTCCCTGGAGCTCGGGGATGGTACCCGAGGCCGCGGCGCCTCCCTGCTGGGGCGGTGAGGGGGGTGCCAGACGGGCTGGCGCGGCGGGGGTCTCTGGCTAGGTGCGGTGTGCGGTCCGACCCACCTTCTGGGGGGAAGAATGCCTCCTTCCCCAGCTCCTCGGCTCAGAAGAGACCTGGAAGAAAATCTTTTGAGAGTTAGCTGGCGGCTGCTGAAGAGTGAACCCCCGACGGGGGATGCTGCCCGCATCCCTTGAAGTGGCCTGAAGGTCTGAAAGGAGGCGAAGGCGGGCGCGTTTGGTGCGTTCTGTTTTTTCTTGGCTCTGCCGGTGCACTTAGCCCAGGTTTGGATCCATCTCCACGTCTTTCCATTTCTGAGTTTCAGTGTGAAGGGAGAGTTCCCAACAATGTGACCATTCATGAGTTGAGACTGCTCTGAACTGAGGTTCTTTGTGGCTCGGTATTAAATTGGAATGTCTAACAAATAACATGGAGTTTTAAGGACTCGATCTCTGGAGGCAGTAAGGTATGGGAAGACTAATGGTTTATAACGTTTAGCAAGAACTGCCGGTTGGATTTGAGGGTCTAATGCTGTGTCCTCAGAAGGTTGCTTCCTTAATTCTTTGATGATCAACAGCCTTAAGATTTTGTAAGTATAGAGCAGATTGCAGTGGGGGAGGGCGAGGCGGTGTCCAACTTTGGAGTCCGGAAAGGAAATGGTTTTCAGTTTAGATGGGTTTTTATTTCACAGTACAATACGATCACGAGGTTTAATTTTAAATACAACCTTGCAAATCATCACTACACTTGATGAGTCAAAAAAAGCCATTTCAGGCAAATACTCATTTGAAATCGTGAATTTTCCATATCTGTTGTTACCAAGGATTCTCATCTGATTCCTTTCTCCTTTTAACCTTAACATGATAAGGAGGGAAAGGAGATAAAAGGTGAATTACAACATCGGAAAGAGCTATGGGCTACTGGCATGGTCTTTGGTCCCAGCTTTGCCATTTGATAGCTGAGTGCTCTTGACAAAAAACACTCAATTTCTTTGAACCTTAGGGACTTAACAAGGGTGTAATAGTGTGCATTTCACTGGGTTGTTTCGAGGAGTAAAGATAATGAATTTTAAGTTTCGATGAAACTGCTACCATGTAATATTGCTCCTGTAATACCTTAATATTGCTCCTGTACCTTGCAGTATTTCCTAGTTAGGGAAATAAGGTTGGCTAAATTAGGATATTTACAGATAATTTCAGTTACACCATCCATAATTTATTTATTAACTTTTGCCAAATAGGTGTGCGTTCTTTGTAGAGACCTGTGCTGCTCATGGAGAAGATGAAATATGAGGGACTCCGTGCTTGCCTTCCAGTTGCTCATGGCCTGGTTGGGCTTATAAGTGGCATTTGCCAGGTGATGAATATATCAGGCCACAGTGAGTGGTGTAAGATGTGTTGTTTTTTTTTTTTTTAAAGATTTTATTTATTCATTCAACAGAGAGAGAACACAAGCAGGCAGAGAGGCAGGCAGAGAGAGCCGAGCAGGCTCCCTGCGGAGCAAGGAGCCCGATGCGGGACTCGATCCCAGGACGCTGGAATCATGACCTGAGCCGAAGGCAGCTGCTCAACCAACTGAGCTACCCAGGTGTCCCCTGTAAATGTGTTTTATCGCGGGCGCCTGGGTGGCTCAGTTGGTTGGGCAACTGCCTTCGGCTCAGGTCATGATCCCGGAGTCCTGGGATTGAGTCCTGCATCGGGCTCCCGGCTCCACGGGGAGTTTGCTTCTCCCTCTGACCTTCTCCCCTCTCATGCTCTCTCTCACTGTCTCTATCTCAAATGAATAAATAAAATCTTTAAAAAAAAAAAAAAAGATGTGTTTTATCGCAATTTAGAGCAGAGATTAGTTTATCCTGGGTGTTTGGGGGTTTATGGAGTAGAAATGTGCTCAGATTTGTGAGTCAGGCACGGAATGAATAAAGGCTGGGAATAAGAATTGATATTATTTTTACTTCAGGAAAAATGAAGAAACCTGTTTACTCTGGGGAATTTTTTTTTTAAAAGATTTATTTATTAATCAGAGAGAAAGATTACAAGTAGGCAGAGAGGCAGGCAGAGAAAGAAGGGGAAGCAGGCCCCCTGATTAAGCTTCTGCCTTTGGCTCAGGTCATGATCTCAGGGTCCTAGGATTGAGCCCTGCATGGGGCTCTCTACTCTGGGGAATTTAAAAAAATAATAATTTTATTTATTTGAGAGAGGAGGCAGAGGTCTAGGGAGAGTGAGTGGGGGGAGGGGCAGAGGGAGAGAATCTTTTTGTTTTTAAAGATTTTATTTATTTATTTGACAGAGAGAGAGAGAGAGATCCCAAGTAGGTAGAGGCAGGCAGAGGGAGAGAAGGGGAAGCAGGCTCCCCACTGAGCAGAGATCCCAATGAGGGGCTTGATCCTAGGATCCTGAGATCGTGACCTGAGCCAAAGGCAGAGGCTTTTACCCACTGAGCCACCCAGGCACCTCTGAGGGAGAGAATCTTTAGGCAGGCTTCTTGCTGAGCATGCCACCCATCTTGGGGCTTACTCTCCTGACCCCAAGATCATGACCTTGGCCGAAACCAGTAGTTGAACACAACTGACTGAGCCACCTGGACGTCCCGACATGCGAGAATTTTTATTGAGGAGTGGAGATGAGTTTGAATGGGTAAGGTGGGGTTAGGTTGTGCAGTTGTTCATATTTGGCTGCTGAGTTAAGACTTGATTCTGTGGGAGATTTTTGAGGAGGCTAGAATTTTTAATTTTATGGGTCTTAGAAGTCTTTTTTTGCCCCAATAGAGAACATCCCTCGTATTTCTCTTTCACATACTTAAGTCAGCTAATAGACACTAGTGTGAAAAACCCATCCACACACCTTTAAGCTTCCATCACATGATGAAATTGGATTTCTAGGAAGGCTGGGCTTCTGAGGAAATTAAATACTGCTAGAGCCCAGATGTGGAAGTCCTGGGAGAACAGACAGGGTTATAGTGAGGTTTTAATGAATTGATAGATTTGAAGCATGTCTGGTGCATGAGCACTATTTAAGTTACTCTTGGTATGAATTCAAATGTGAGGGTACAAAGAGCTAGGCTAAGGTGGTAGTGGGAATAGCAGAATAGGTGCGTTAAAAGCATTCAAAGAAGAGTAAGAAGGAGCTGACTAGAATTAGGGGATGAAAGAGGGAGGCCGCTTAAAAGTTGATCCTTAGGTTTTAGTCCTGGGATATGGGGAGAAAGGTGGTGACATGCTGAGAAATGGGGAAGTAAATTAGGGGTTGGGGTAACAGTGATAATAAACGCTGAAGGAGAGTTTACTCTGTGCCTGGTACTGCCTGAAATGTTTTACCTAAATTAACTTACCGAGTTTGGCAGCATTTCTAAAGTGGGTGTCATGAGAGATAGTCGTTTGAAGCTGCCTAGGCTCAGATCTGGGCTCCACTGTTTACTAACCGTGTAACCTTTGGCTAGTCACTTAATTTCTCTGTACCTCTGTTTGCTTATCTATAAAATGGAAATGCTAGTCTCACTGGGGTGTTGTGAAGATTGAAAGGAGCTAATATATGAAAAGTGTCTGGCATATAGTTAAGTGTTGTGTCTGGTTCTTATTTATTTATTTATTTTACAATTACCCTCTTCATTACAAGTAGTATTTCTACATTATAGATGAAGAAACTGAGGCACAGAGAGGTCATAGAGTTTGTTAGTGGTGGATCCAGTTGCAGCTTGCTGAATATGAGGGACAGCTTTAGTAAATATACTCTCCAGTAGAAATAAAATGTAAGCCACATATGTAGTTCAAAATTTTCTAGAGGGCACCTTACAGAAAGTAAAAAAGAAACAGGTTGAAATAAATTTTGATAATGTTTTTTATTTACCCCAACATATCTAAAACAATCATTTCAATATAAATGTAACTTCAATACTACCATAATCATAATATAAATTTACTAAGATATTTTACTTAAATGTATATTTTGCATGTATACATCTCAGTTCAGACCAACCTCATTTTAAATACTCAGTAGGGACATGTGGATAAGACAACAATAGGGACTGACTTGGGTTAAGGTTGGAAATAAAGATTGGATGGTTAAATTTGAGTTAGAGAATACAGAGAAAAAAGAGAGTAAGTCCTAAGCTTTGGGTATTACCTCTAGTGAAAGAGCAGGTAAAACAAGTGTATTCATGAGAGATAGGCAAAGGCATGGGAAAATGTAATGTTACAGGATTGGGAATGTTACTTAGTATTACAGGGAGATGTCTCCATACATCTACAAGAATGGGAAAGAGAAATCAGGAATGAACTTGCTTTATTTGCTTCCTCTTAGCTCAGTGCGACAAAGCATCAGATGTAAGCAATATTATTCTCCATCTGATAGAGCCTTTCTCCAATGGGATCAGCTTTTATCTGCCCTTGGGAAAAGTGTGTTAGCTGGGCTGAGAGAAATGTGGGGCACTCAGTTCAGACCTAAGTTTATTTACGCATTTGGTGGAATCATGTTGGCTTGAATTCCTTGCTTAGACCTGCCTTACAGTGGAGTTGGAGCTTACTGCCCACAGAGTGATCTGACATTCAGAAGCACATACAATCTCACTCTGGTTGGCTTTCCATTCCCTTCTCTTCCACTACTCCCAAATTTTCCATAGTTCCCTATCTCCAGCCCCAATTTTCCTTCTGTACCTTCCATCCTCATGGTTTTACACAAGCCCTTTCCTCCTGCCTGAGATGCCTGTTAACCTTTATCACTTACTAAAATCCTCAGAGCTTTGGGCTACTCTACCTTACGGCGTGGCCCTTCTGTGTGCACACACTCTTGCATGTTGCCGAATTGTTTGCACCCCTGTATTATGTTGCATGCTGCTATTACCTTGGATTGTGTAGTGAGACTTCAATTACAGATGTGCTGTGTCTACACTCAGCTCATATAGCAAGACAGGGATAAGGAGTGTGGTATAGCGTAAGCTTCAGTGCTTCAGATATGTAAAGCCTACATAACATTAATATCTCTGCACAGCTTAAGTTAGAGAATAAACTCCGTACGTGGTAGGGTTCAAGTTATGGCTTTGTCATTTACCACCTGTGTGGTCATGGGCACATTACCTAACGCCTCTATGCCTCACTATCCTCAAAGGTAATAATATGGATAATAAAACAGAGCTTATAGTGGAGATAATAGTACATCTCTTTCAGGGTTGCAGTGAGGTTTAAATAAGTCAGTGTATTTGAAGCACAGTGGTGGTGCCTGGCACATGAGCACTATTTAAAGTATTCTTGTTATTATTTATTAATCAAATATTTAATACCATCTTTGTGCAAGCCTTTGTTCTAGGTGCTGGGGACGCAGTGGTAAAAAGAATCCTACCTACTCTCATGGATATTGCATTTTCTCTAGGAGGGAGTTAATTAAAAGGCAAACAAATGAATAAGATAATTTTCCCTTTTACCGGTTCTACCTTTTAGAGCAGTTTGTTCCTTAGAGTGCTATATGCCTTTTCTAGAAGGCCAGTAGCCCATTCTGGATTTAGGGGAAGACCGAGGTGGAACAAAAAAGAAACAAGCCTGCAGAAATGGAACACACGGCTGATAAAAAGCTGAGGAAGAGGCCAATATATTCATTCTTCAAAACATTGGCCTGACTGTGGCCTGGTGCAGGTATTGCTCTTCCTACGGGAAATCAGGGAGATGCTGCTGGGAAAATCACATAAAGAAGAGGGAAAGCTCGACCTCTAATAAGAATGAACTCTTAATGTTGACTAACACCAATAGCAAGAATGATAGCAAGGTCTGGATCTGTGTTGTCTGATCTGATAGTTGCTAGCCACCTGTGGCAACTTAAATTTAGTTAAAATTAAGTAAAATAAATTCTCCTCCTTTGTCATACTAGCCCTATTTGATGGACTACAATGCCATGTGTGTCTAGTGGCCAGTATATTGGACAGTGCAGTGTGGGACATTTTCATGGTCTCAGAATGTTGTATTGGACAGGGCAGGTCTAGCTAGTACCTTTGGGACGGCTGCCAACACTTTACTCTCTATGTATTTATGTATTCATTTTTACTTTCAGGGCAAGGAAATAGCAAGGGCTGGTGCGTTCTTTGGAATCCTGCTTCTGGGTGATTCTGCATCCCTGGCTTCTGGCAGGGTACCAACAGTGTTAGCCTTCCCTTAGCAGAGTTGTGGCTCTCAGGGTGAATTGTGAAATGAGCTTTGCCTGGCTCTGTTACATTGAGTTTTGAGGGGTAGTTCTCTACTCCCAACGGTTCTCATCCAGGTAAAATTTTGCCACTCCTAGGGGGGTGTTTGGTAATGTCTGGAGACCTTTTTGTTACGTGTGTGTGCACATACGCACTGGGGGGCTTCTGGCGTCTGCTGGATAGAGGCCAGGGGTGCTGCTAGACATCCCACGGAACACAGGACAGGGCCCACAACAGCGAACTACCTGGTTCCAAAAGTCATTAATGCTGAAATGGAGAAACACTGTTTTATTCTTGGCTTTGAGTAAGAAAAAGAGGAAAAACTGCCTAACTGTGAAATGCAAAATTAGTAATTTAAAGTAAACTCTAGTTGACAATACCATTTTCTCATCCCCCAGTGTGGAAGTGACCATCTTTTGCTCTGAGATCAATTATTTATAGCATACTAATGACAAAACAAACTCCAACCCTGAATCGTTTTGAAAGCAAGTACCTAAGTAATTTAAGTGAAGAAGATAATTTTTCTTTTTGGTATTTACCTAAGTGGTAGTTATTTCTGTGAAATACCATTTAAGGATACAGTTCTTTACCAAGTGAATTTTAACTGAATAAAAATAGTGTGAATATTAGACATTTATAGAAGCCCAGTTTTTAATTTTTAGGTGAATGTAGCCATTATTCTGTCTCTTCTCTCTAGTTTCTTTGATGCTTACATCCCTTACCTCAGTATTTCTCTCTCATATGTTTAAGTGTATAGTTCATTGTTTTTTTGCTGTATTCATAGAGTTGTACCACCATCACCAATATCCAATTTTAGAACATTTTCATTGCCCCGAAAAGAAATCCCGTACCTGTGAGCAGTCATTCCCCTTCCTACCTCTTCCTCCTCTGTAGCTCCCGACAACCAGTAATCTACTGTCTGTCTCTGGATCTCCCTATTTCAAACTTTCCTATAAATGGAATCATACAATGTATGGCCTACTGTGTCTGGCTTCTTTAGCTTAGCATAATGTTTTCAAGGTTCATCCATGTTGGAGTGTGTTATCAAACTTCATTCCTTCAGATGGTTGGATAATATTCCATTTTATGGATATATACCACATTTTGTGTATCCATTCATCAGTTGATGGACGCTTGAGTTGTTTCTCTGGCTACTATGGGTAATATTGGTGTGAACATTTGTGTACACATTTTTGGGTGTACTGTCCTATGGTTTTAGTAGTTAATTTCAGCTTCTGAGGTAGATGTCAGTATATTTTTATCTGCTCAGCTTCTGAGCTCCTTCATATGTGTAGTCACCCTGGTGGGAGGTGCAGGGCTCTGTCATGGAGCAATGATTTCTTTATCTGTTTACAGTTTGTCTCCTCCTCTGAAATGTTTTTGTTTTTTATTTTATCCCCAGTATCTAGAAGGGGTCAATCACCAAATAATCTTAGAATCATTTCTGACTTCTAGGAATCTTTTAGAGCCGGTCTTTCCGCCTGGAGATCATCCAGGGGCCCTTCTGTTAAAGGTATTGACATTTAAAAATCTCCGTTAAATATTTAAATGTTACTTAATCTTTAAAACAGACCTGTTGGAGAGCCTTCGTGTATACACAGAGCACGTGCATGACGGCAGTCAGGTTAGCCTGCCAGTAACTTAGTTTTGATTCCAAAGGTCTAGGGTGGAGCCCGAGATTCACTTCCTGACCGGAACCATCCTTCCAGGGTCGCTGTGCAACATGTTTTGCAGCAGCAAGGTTTTAAGTATAGCGTTTTCAAATTTTCTCAGCCTCCAGGAATGTATAACCTTCACTTTTGCTGTTTTTCTTTGGCTTTTTAATGTTCAAAAGATGAACTTCAATTATCGGTAACTAAACGAAACGATCAGTCGCTCTGTGAAGTAAAGGCTTCTCATTTTATGTACTTGACCATCTCTCCAATTTATGCACACGATACTCTGCCAGCTCTCCATAGTATGTCTTGATACATGAAAGAAACATTCCTGTTACCACTTCAGAGATTTTCTTTGGAGAACACACTGTTTAGCAGTCAGTTAAAGGTAGGTGGTGGGGTGGGTGATGGATGTGGAGTCGAATTACGCTTGATATTTGGCATATGCTCTGTGCTTTTACAGATTTCACTTAAAAAGGCAGAGTTGTTCATCAGACCATAGTAAACTCACAAGGCATACAGTTCTTTAAATGACATCATAGGAGAAGTTAATTTTTCCCGTAGGGAAGTGGATAAAATAATAAAACCGCCCATGTGGAAATTCAGGTGGGTCAGAGAAGGCACACAGGGCCTCTTGTGTGCGTCACGATAGACGTTTGTAGAATGTGTAGAAAATGTGCTCCACAAATATATCAGAGGCCTTATGATGTTAGCCTAGAAACAAGACCAATGAATGGTTGTTTAGCCCCAAGTGGAGAAAGTGAGTAAATTCTCTTGAATTGTCCCACTTCTGCTAGACTTAAGATTTCTGAATGTCAGTCATCATTTCATTTGTAAGTTATGCAGAGAAAACAAATCACACTTTAAAATAAATGCCTCAGATCCAACTTTTACTGAGCACTAACTAGGCACATGGAAAGAGGTTGGGCACTGGGGAAAATAGGACTGTAACTTATGTGCTTGACCTACCCTCCCAAGGAAGTCAGACTATATACACATAGAAAGACAGCTGAAAGTATAAAACAGTCCCTAAAGAACAAATCATATAGGCAGGAAGTATTACAGGGACAGCTGAGTGTATGTACCAAGCCACATAAATATTTCTGCAATATTTATGTGCCCGTAAGCCTGATTTCTTCGTCTTGTGGAGAGAAGCTAGGCCATTGAAGACAGAGAGTAGGAATATAGAATCACTCAGCCGTTAGTGACTCACTAATGTCCTTTCTTCTGGATGGAATTATAGGAAGGATTTGGCTAGTGTGGGTGGAAAAGAAGGGAAGAAGGGCTGAAAGAACACTTCTGTGGAAGTGGCCTTTAGATTCTCGGTAAAATTCAGACATAATCCCACCACCTTGCCATTCCAGTAGTTTTAAACAAATGCACTTTGATTTACTCTGAGAAACTGGGAGGTGGCAAATCTTTTTTAAGAGTGTTTTTTAATATGAAAAATCTCAAACATACATAAACAATAACCTCCTTAGACTGCCATATCTGCTGCCAGAATTTTTTAAAGGTTGGAGGCGAGGAACCCTGAGGTGGCATTCTTTTCTCATGGTTGAAACAGACAACCTCTGCTGATCTTGTATTTTCTCCAAATCACATCATTAGTTGTTTATAGCTTCTCAGGTAATTTTATACATTCTATTCAATTTAAAAAGAAAACTAGGAGATATTTTACAGGGCCAGAATGAATTAAAATTCATACGGTGCATGTTACTTCTTGCCCCAAAGCAGAATAACTTGGAATAAATCCCGAAGCAAAACGACCCCAGTCAAACAGGTTTTGCCAGGGTAGGCAGCTGACTTATCGAGCACCCTCCTGAAACTACTCCCTCAACCCCCATCTCCTTCTGACTCTGCTCCCTTCTCCTCTGAGGGAGAGCTGGGAGCTGAACCTAGTGACTGATGGGAAGAGGTGTCCCTGATTCCCACAAGATGAAGACTTCCATGTGTGGAAGCTTGTTTTTGTTTAAGATCTTGGAAATGTAGAGCTGGAAAATGTTTGCTTCGTTAGTTCCTTGAAAAGAAATACGTAGGGAGACCCATATTACAATTTTTCAAAAGTGATTAGTGAACATGTAGAGCATAATTTTATTGGAAATGCGTTTGTTAATGAGATGATTAGTGGGGGAGGGGTGCAGTTTTTGTGGTGCGCCTCTTAAAAGAATTATCAGATTGTCCCTTTGGCCATAGAGGATTT
>CM052800.1:79699521-79713253 GCA_028533885.1 Nasua narica | reverse complement strand
CCCCCCCCCCCCCCCCCCCCCCCCCGCCTCCCAAAAAACCTAAAACCCACAGTTCCTGCTTCTATAGTTGCAAGGCTATTTATTCCCCATTTTGAAGACTTCTGGGCCAAACAAACTACAGCTCTCGTTGGATCCACCCTGCTTGTTCCTTCTTCATTCTGTGTCCTCGATGTGCCTGCGGAAAACACGTCCTGGGGACTGGTTTTGCTTGAATTGAAGATTGTTCGCTTTACGTGAGTCATTCGGACTGCGCAGCAACCATTCTAGATTTCCCTGGTCCCTTGTGCTCACCCTGCGCTCTGTCTGGAGGTGCTTCCCCCAGAAGTCATCACAAGTCTTAAGTGTCCTCGTTTTGCTGAAGTCTTGGCTGGCCACCCTGTCTGAATGTCACTTCTCTGAAATTTCTTTGCAATTTTGCTTTATTTACTTTTTTCTTTTCGGTATTTATTCCTGCCTAATTTATATAATTTATTTATTCCTGCCCCCTCCCATTTGTCCAGTGGCTTTCAAACTCGAGCTTGTAATGTAATTGATTGGAGGGCTTTAAAATGCAGATTGTTGGGCCCTACCCCAGAGTTTCTGATTCCCTTGGCCTAGGGGCAGGAGCTGATGATTTACATTTCTAACAGTTCCCAGGAGATAGAGAAGCTGCTTCCTCAGGGGCCACACCTTGAGAACCACTGCACTAGGAGTGAGGACTAGATAAGTCCCATGGGGACAGTGATTTTTATTGGTACTGTTTACTCTCGTTTCATCAGCACCTAGAAGAATGCCAGGCATGTGGTATGCATTCAGTAAATAGTTTTGAATGAATGTTGAATAAAACTGTCTGGAAAAGTAAGAGCTATAAGCAGTATCAAATACAAGCATCCTATCAAAAAATGCTGTGACGTATCTATTTTATAAAGACATGCTGCTAACTACTGGGTATTTACCCTGAAGATACAAATGTAGTGATCTGAAGGGGCACGTGCACCCCAGTGTTTATAGCAGCAATGTCACAAATGCCAAACTATGGAAAGAGCCCAGACGTCCATCAACAGATGACTGGATAAAGAAGATGTGGTATGTATATGCAATGGAATACTGTGCAGCCATCAGAACCCCCAAATCCTGCCATTTGCAACAACGTGGATGGAACTAGAAGGTATAAGTCAGTCAGAGAAAGACAATTCTCATATGATCTCACTGATATGAGGACTTTGAAAAACAAGACAGAGGATCATAGGGGAAGGGAGGGAAAAATGAAACAAGATGAAACCAGAGAGGGAGATAAACCATAAGAGGCTCAATCTTAGGAAACAAACTTAGGGTTGCCGGAGGGGAGAGGGGTGAGAGGGATGGGGTGGTTGGAGGATGGACATTGGGGAGGGTATGTGCTATGGTGAGCGCTGTGAATTGTGTAAGACTGATGAATCACAGACCTGTACCCCTGAAACAAATAATTCGTTTATGTTAAAAAAAAAAAAACCTGCTGCTAAAAAGAACCTAAATTAGGGGCGCCTGGGTGGCTCAGTCAGTTAGGCGTCAGACTCTTGATTTCAGCTCAGGTCATAATCTTGGGGTTGTGGGATGGAGCCCGGCCTGGGGCTTGGTGCTCAGTTGGCAGTCTGCTTGAGAGTCTCTCTCCCTCTGCCCCTCCCCCACCACGTGCCCATGTGTACGTTCTCTCAATAAATAAACAAATAAGAGCGACAACCTGAATTATGTTTTTACTCCACAAGAAGAGAAAATGGATACTCTGTAATTGTTTTTTGTTTTGTGTAGAAAACAGCTTTAGATAGAAACAGCTTTATTGAGATATAATTTGCATACCGTTTCAATTCATCTGCTTAAATGGTTTTTAGTATATTTACAGAATTGTGCAACTGTCATCACAATTTTAGAGCATTTTTATCACCCTAAAAAAGATCGCTGTACCCATTAGCAGTTACTCCCCTGGCTGTCCACCCCCCCAGTCTCCCAGCCTGAGGCAATCACTAATCTGCTCTCTGTCTCTATAGATTTTCCTGTTTTGGACATTTCATTTCAAATAAATGGAATTATACCATATGTGGTCTTTGTGACTGGTTTCTTTCAACTAGGTTAATGTTTTTGAGGATCACCCAAGTTGTAACATGTTTGAGTACTTCATTCCTTTTTACTGTCAGATAATATTCCATTGAATGGTTATATAAATTTTAAAATATTTAATTTTCAACTGAAGGACAGTTGGGTTATTTCCACTTTTTAGCTTTTATGAATAATGCTGCTATGAACTTAGGTATATATGTTTTGCGTGGATGTGTTTTCATTTCTTGTGAGTGTACATCTATGAGTTAATTATTTGGTCATTTGGTAACTGTATATTTAACAATTTGTAAAAGTGCTTTTTTCCAAAGTGGCTCTACTCTTACATTTTCACCAGCAAATGTCCGAGGATTCTAAATTCTCAGTATTCTCACTAGTACTTGTTATTGTCTTTTTGATTATAGCCATTTTAATGGGGTATAGAGGCATCTCCTTGTGGTGGCCTTTTTGTGATGGCTAATGATACTGAATTTTTTTGAGAGAGAGAGACTAAGCTAAGGATAGAGGAGAGAGAGTCCCAAGCAGGCTCCATGCCCAGTGTGGAGCCTGACATGGGGCCAGTCTCACAGCCCTGAGATCATGACCTGAGCTGAAATCAAGAGTCAGATGCTCAACAGATTGAGCCACCCAGGCGTCCCTGAACATCTTTTAATCTGCCTGTTTTGTCATTTGTATTTTTTCATTGGAGAAATGGCTCTTCGGATTCTTTGAGGCCTGTGTAAATTTATGCTATTTTTGTGTAAGAAGAGAATATTGGAAGAAAAATTGCACTCCACTTATTTTGTGGAATAACCACAAATAAGCAACGCGTCTACTTTTTTCCATCATGCATTTCATGATACCTACAGACCTTCCACACTTCGTTTAGGAGTTTGCTTAGATGCGACCTTTTCAGAGGCGTTTGTTGGTCATCCTGTGTAAAGAGGCACTCATCCCTGATCCCTCTTTCCAGTCTTACCCTGTTTTATTTTCTGTAATGCACTTGTCACTCTGATATTACAATAAAGTTTTATTGCTTTGTCTCCCCCAGTGGAATGTGAGGTCAGTGAGGGTAGGGACCCTGTTGAGTTCACTTGGTATACTGGTAGGGCCTCAGTAAATACTGGCTGAACGAATGATTAAGTGAGTGGAACACTGGGCTCTGGAGTCCGCCACTCCTTGTTATGGGAACTTGGGCAAGCTGTTTAACTTTTCTCGGAAGCCACGATAGGAAGAGTCTTTGCATTCGTGGGTGGCTCCTAGGGTTAATTTCACTGGTGTATGTGAAGCAACAAAGGCCATGCTATGTACTATAAAGAAAAAAAAAAGCTGTTAGTTTTCATCTTTCTCCTTGCTTTTGACATGTTATATAGGATAGTGACAGCAAGGAATTTGTCCTTTACTTTTTAAAGGATTCCGGTGAATCAGAATTTTGTTTCTTTTTTCCAGGGGATGCAGAGAGCAACTAATGTCACCTATCAAGCTCATCATGTCAGCAGGAACAAGAGAGGTCAGGTCGTGGGGACCAGAGGTGGTTTTCGTGGTTGCACAGTTTGGCTAACAGGTACGGTCAAGAGAGAGAAACTAGCTAATTTCAAAAGCAGTGTTTATAGGGGCGCCTGGGTGGCTTCAGTCAGGTAAGTGTCTGCCTTCGGCTCAGGTCATGATCTCATGGTCCTGGGATCGAGCCCCACATTGGGCTCCCTGCTCAGCGGGAGCCTGCTTCTCCTTTTCCCTCTGCCTACCACTCACCTTGCTTGTGTTCTATCGCTCCCTGTTAAATAAATAAATAAAATTTTAAAGAAAAAAACAACAAAAAACAGTGTTTATATATAGCCTTCAACCAGGATGAAGCATGTTTATTTAAATTTTGAACTGTTCTTGTATCTGAAACATCACTATACGTAACAATATTGCTTAATTATAATATATTGTAATAATTCCTTTTTTTCTTTATAGAATTGCTGTTGAAATAAAGGGGAAAACCAGAATGCATTTTAAACTACTTTCTAGGGGACTCCTTAAAATTACTTTCTAGTTGGTTAAGTGTCTGGCTCTTGGTTTCTGCTCAGGTCATGATCTCAGTATCATGAGATTGAGCCCTGCGTAGAGCTCTGCGCTCTACGAGGAGTCTGCTTGAACCTCTCTTCCTCTCCCCCTGCACCTGCTCTTGCTTGTGTGCTCATGCATGTGCTCTCTCTAAAATACATCATTTTTTTAATGCATACAAAACTACTTTCTAGTTGATAACTACATTACATTTTATAAACTTTTGCATGCAAACGAGACCTAGATTCTGCCTTCAAGAAGCTAATGATGTAAACCATATGAAGAGAAACAATGAGTGATAAAGAATTTCACATCTGGGGGCGCCAGGGTGGCTCAGTGGGTTAAAGCCTCTGCTTTCAGCTCAGGTCATGATCTCAGGGTCCTGGGATTGAGCCCCACATCGGGCTCTCTGCTCAGCAGGGAGTCTGCTTCCCCCTCTCTCTGCCTGCCTCTCTGCCTACTTGTGATCTCTTTCTCTCTGTCAAATAAGTAAATAAAATCTTTAAAAAAAAAATGTTAAAAAAAAAAAAAAAGAATTTCACATCTGTTTCTGTCTCTGATTGGTTCTCGTATTGATTCTCCCAGAGTCTCCCTTTAGGCCCACCTGGTGAGAGGGTCAGTTGATCTAGATTTTGTAGGTGGTTTTCAGAATGATGGATTCTTTTACTTCTAGGAATCGTATTTAAAATTTTGCTGCATCTTGTCAAATGAACCACCATTTTTTATATCTATTTGCTCTCCTACCAACAGTGTGGGAGGAGTTCCATTTCCCAGTATTTTCATCAACATAGATATTACCAATCCTTAAAATTTTTGCTGATTGGTAAAAAGCAGCATTCTTATTTTCTGTGTGTGCGTGTTTTTTAAATTACATGCTTCAATTGTAGACAAGTCTGTTTCTATGTGAAGGAAGACACCATCCTCACATTCTTCTCATTCGTAATTCTGGATTGTTATTAAATTGTCACTTTTCCATTGTCCAGGTTCATAACAGTTACATTCTTAAATTTTCATGATTCTTCATCTTAAATTTTAAATTTTTGGAATTATTTGTGTTTGAGTTCCGTAAATGATTCTGTATCCATCAACTTAGCCTCGGTTCTTTTATTACGGCATGTCCAATCGTGAGCTCTTTCTCTGGGTCCAGTTTTAAGTAATACAATTTCATCACTAAGTTGTTTTTGTAAGATAGTATTTGCTCGATTCTGAATTCCCTGAGTTTTTATGTTTGAGAATGTCTGCCTCTCTTTTATGATGATTTGACTGGGTAAAATAGATTATTTGGTTCGTGTCTTGGAATTCTTCAAACATTATTCCATTGTCTCCTAGTATTAAATGATGTGAAGAAGTGTGAGACTTTTTTTTTTTTCTTTTCTTTTTGGGAATTTTCCTTTTTTCATCTGGATCTCTGAAAAATTGTCTTGTTTCCTATATTTTAGAAGTTTTGCCTTTTACATTTAGGCCCTTTATCCATCTCTGGTTGATTTTTGTGTGTATGTGAGGGAGGGAGCTCTTTTCCTTTTTTCCACGTGGGTAATCGTTTGCCTCAGAGCATATATTGATGAGGGCATCCTTTTTTTCCTGCAATACCAGCTGTCATATGTCACATTTCCACTTATGTGTGGATTTGTTTCTGGGCTCTGTGATCTATCCTATTGGTCTATTCCCCCATTATTACCACATTGCCTTACTTACTATGTATTTATAAGTCTTGAAATCCAGTGACCTTATTCCTATACCTCATCAAGAATATCTTGACTTTTTTTTTGCTCTTTGCATTATTGTATACATTTTGTAATTCGTTTAACCAGTTCCTCCAAAATCTAGTAGGGATTTAGTTTGGGATTACATTGTATCTAGAGATCAATTTTGGGGAAGATCGATCTTTAGAAAAATGGGGTAATCCTTTTCTTGAACATGGCTTACCCCATCAATCTTACCACTAGTGATGCTTATAAATACTGTTTATCAGATTTTTTAGTGCTTGTTTTATGATCTTGTAGATAATCAGTTTGAGTAAATATATATTTGAAAAGAACATCTATTCCCTGATGTGTGTAATGCTCTGTATATGTTCATGAGATCAAGCTTGTTAATTATGTTGTCAAAATTTCTGTAGCATTTTTTTTTTTTTACAATAGTGTTGGAAACAGAAGTAAAGATTTCTTTTTCTTGCAATTCAGGCTAGCTTAACCAGGATCCTTCAAGCTATTGAGTGGTTTGCCATTTTCCTGAAATGCAGTTTGCTTTTTCTCAGATTTTTATTTCAGATAAACTTTCTTTTCTATTTTTACATTGGTTGGTCTACTAGTTTCCCAGGGCTGCTATAACAAATTATTTCCAACAACGTGGTGGCTTCAAACCGGAGACTTATTCTCTTACAATTCTGGAGGCTGGGAGCCTGAAATGTAGGTTTTGGTGGGGTTAGTTCCTTCTGTAAGCTCTGAGGGAGAATCTGCTCCAGGGCACTCTCCTGGCTTCTAGAGGTCGTTGGCAACCCTGGGTGCTCCTTGTTTATAGATGTAGTCCTCCAGTCCCTGCCTTCATCCTCACATGGCCTGATGGTGACACCAGTTGCTGGATTTAGTGCCCATCCTAGTACTATACGACCTCATTTTAATTTAACTAATTACATCCACAAAGACCTTGTTTCCAACTAAGGCCACATTCTGAGGTTCCAGGTATATATAAGTTTGGGGGGAGGTTAGTTATTCACTCCAGTACATTTGGTTTCTTTTCTTCAGGTATACTAACTTTTCTTATCTAGTTTTGGGTTATCTCTCTTGTAATCGTGTATTAATTTTCTCTAATTGCTCTAAGTTCTTTGCCTTCTTGTCTATGTTCCCTATAATCTCAATAAAGCTTCCTATGTCAATAATTAAATTTTCAGCAGTCTTTTTACTTTGTTTCAAAATAAGATGAATATATATGCATATGTATGTATAAATAGGTACTTTTGTTATCAATTAGGTTGTCTTGTATAAGAAGTCTAAGAGTTCAGGTTTCAGGGTTTTTTTCCCCTCCTACTTAGTGCGTACTGCCAGTTGAAAACAAAAAACAGAACCCCTTGCCTCCATCTCTTTGTTCAGTTACTGCTGCTGTGTAACAAATTACCCAAAACCTAGTGGCATAAGACAACCACAACCCTTTTAATTTGCGTACCGTGTTGTGGGTAGGGAATTGAGGTCTCAGCGGGCTGGTGTTCCTGACATCTGGAGGCTGACCCGCTGGAGTCGGTGGTCACTAACTCACTTGAGGCTGCCTGTCAGCTGGGAGCTTAGCCTCCTGCTCGTCATCCTGCTAGCATGGTGGCCGCAGGGTTATTAATAGCGGGCTTCTTTCAGGTGCAGGGTCCAAAGAGAAACTGCACGATAGCTCTTTCGGACCTGGCTTTGGAAATCACACGGTGTCATTTTCACTACCTCCTTTTGGCGATAGGTGAATCCTAAGGCCAGCCCAAATTCAAGGGTAGGGAATTAGACTCTGTCTTGATGTGACAGTGGCGATGTCACATTGTCAAAGAGGTTTCAGGGTGGGAAGTTCTGTTGCAGCCATCTTTGGAAACATTTAACACAAGGTGGGGTTTTTTGTTTTTTGGTTTTGTTTTTTAAGATTTATTTGAGAGAGAGAGAGAGAGAGAGCGAGCATGAGCAGTAGTGGCAAAGGGAGAGGGAGAGAGAATCTCAAGCAGACTCCACACTGAGTGACCATGAGATCATGACCTGAGTGGAAACCAAGAGTCAGGTGCCTGACCTCCTGCGCCCCCCAGGCACCCCAATATACAAGTTTTTAATATATAAAGCAAGTAATACTATTGATCCTCCTAACATATCCAAGGAATACTATTGATCCTCCTAATATATTATCCACTTTTTTAGTTAGCTTTCTAATCTACAATGACTTCTTTCAAGGGAATCGGTAAGTGAGACTCCCATTTTTATCTCTTGCGTCATCACTACCTTAGTTGTGAATTCTGTACTTACATACTCATCAAGGTGGGATGTGTTCATGCATAAAAATCTGCTTTCCTTTTCTTTCTTGTTGTTTAGTGAGTGAACATTGGTAGAGGAAAGTGAGTTGAAGTAAAGATATTCTTTCAAGGTTAATTATGTTATCAATTGGACTCTCAGATAATTTTATCATGGTAGTCTATGGCATGTATTGATCCTGGGATATAAAGATAACTTTATAATATTTATTTTTACTTTTGTCCTTTTTCTTACCTCCCCAGATATAATTTGGGCATATTACCCTGTTTTTACTTTGGCACGTAGCGTTGGAATAGTGGTAATGAAAACAAAGCGAATATCTACCCTCTGAAAATGAGTAATTTCTAGGATAGCTTTGGGCATAGACAGGAGTTATTAAAAACCTAAATGGTTGAGTAGGCAACGCTGTTATCTTGGATCAAAATGGTGAATTGCCTGCTGTTGCGGCGTCAAGCCGGTGGCCGGAGGGTATTCAGAATTGGTATCCCAATGCCGCAGGGTTCAAGAAACTGGAGTTAGTTCGAGATGATACAGTCTGTGAGAATGATGATGTGAAAGAGGCCACAAGGCTTCCATAGAACCTGTAAAACCACAGGGTGTTTCACATTGAGAGAGCACAGGATCAGACCGGGAGGAAGCAGATCTTGCCTAATGAGCGGTGGACACAATACGAGGAGGGTAAATTCTACCTTGAACCCCATCTGAAAGAACTTCTTTGGGAAACAGAAGAGAGAAGAATGGGCAAAGAGTAATCATGGAGTTGAAATCTGTGGTTGCAGCTGCCCTCAGATATTTATAAGAAGTTGGGTAAATCTGAAGTGTACAACTGAGAACTATTTGGGCTGCAAATGTACTACTTTAAATGTCTGTTGTAATTAAAAAAAAAAAACAACCCAAACATAAATGCTTATTTTATTTGAACTACAGATGTTTTTCTAGCTCAGATGTGTATCTTACAGAGAAATGCGAGAAAAGTGTTACCAAGACATGGCTATGAGTAATGAATGTAATTAAGCCTGTGATTTAAATACCTTATCACTAGGTGGTTACCCTTGTAATGCTGCATCTGAACCGTGCTTGGCCTGTTGACTTTTAGGCTTATCTGGGGCAGGAAAGACCACAGTGAGCATGGCCTTAGAGGAGTACTTGGTGTGCCATGGCATCCCGTGCTACACTTTGGATGGTGACAACATTCGTCAAGGTCTCAATAAGAATCTTGGCTTCAGTCCTGAAGACAGAGAGGAGAACGTTCGTCGCATCGCGGAAGTTGCTAAGCTGTTTGCAGATGCCGGCTTAGTATGCATCACAAGTTTTATATCACCTTATACTCAGGTACGTGGCCTCTGTGCTAATGCTGTTCTCGTGTCGTGGATTGAGAATGTGCTTTCAGGCAGAACAAACGGTTTAAACACCGACATGTGCTTTGAAGCTGAATTCAGATTAAAATAATTAACCTCCAGCATTTCTGTGCTGTGACTCTCTGAGGAAATTCGGTTTTGATAAAACCCACTATGAGCCAACCTCCCTTCCCAGTATAACTAAACTTGTTGACCTTAAGCCAGTGGCCAAGTTATTTCAAGCTTGACTTTTCAATTCAATAAACATAGAGCGAATGCTCAGCCTGTGTCGGACACCAGGGAAAGTCTTCAGTTTCTTCACGTGTGCCTGACTATGGCTTCTTTGCTCCCAGGTCTTTGGGCTCCTCTTTCCTTACACTCTTCCTTTTATTTTAGCACCAATTCACTTTTTTTTTTTTTTTTTTTTGTATTTCTCTTAAAAAATTGTACTATTTTTCACTGTGAGAGTTTTGTTTCCCTGCCTGGAAGGCCCTCTTCTTCCACCGATCTTTCTCTTCTCCACATCAGTTGACTCCTGTTTGTGCTTTGAGATTCAAGTTAGGGGTCTCTTCCTCCTGAGTACATTCTCTTTGTCCTTTGGGCTTACCTGTCTTTGGTGCCCTTATTATTGTGCCATAATGCATTGTTCTGTTAAAATACCAGGTCACGGGTTGGTGGTGCTAATAGCAGCAGCAATAATAGTAGTAGTAGTAATAAAAATCATAGCAATTAACATTTATTGAACACCAACTAGATACTATGAATTAATTCATTTAGTGCTCATGACCCAATAGAGAAGGCAGATGGGGAGTGCCTGGGTGGCTCAGTCGGTTAAGCGCCTGACGTTTGGTTTCGTCCGAGGTCATGGTCTCAGGGTTCTGAGACGGAGCCCCACATTGGGCCCTGCACTCAGCGTGGAGTCTGCTTGAGACTTCTCCCTCTCTTCTCCCTCCCTATTTGCCCCTCCCCCTGTTCACTCACCCTCTCTCTCAAATAAATAAATAAATAAAATTTGGGGAAAAAAAAGGGCAGCGGTGAGGAGACAGGTGTAAATTACCCAGGGTCACAAACTGTACGTGGTAGAACGAGGATTTGCACCCGGACAGTGTCGCTGGAATCCCTGCTCTCACCCACCATGCCTCGTTACCTCGAAAACCCACTGGCTCCTTGAAGGCTGAAACACATCTTACTTATCTTTGTAATCTTGATGTCAAGTCCAGCTCCTGGAACAGAGGAGATATTTAGTGTTTATTAAATGACAACATAACTCAGATGTAAAAGAACAGGTGAATTACTATGTGGTTAAAGATTTTGGGGCCAGAAACAATGGGTTGGAATTCAGCTCTGCCAGTTGCTGTTATGACCTTGGCCAGTTGACTTGACCTTCATAAGCTCAGATAATGCCTACCTCGTAGGGTCGCTCTGAGGATTAGGTAAATCATGCATCCAGAGCTCTCAGCATAATGCCTGGGGCATAGTAAGTATTCAGTAAATATAACAAATTATAGCACAGTTCTATTACCGTATTGTGAATTTGCATGGTTACTTAAACTTTTTTAAAAGCAACACCAAAATATGAGCTATTAGAGTTATAGGTAAGTATCAGCTGGAGTGTTAATTATAAAGATTCACTTAATTGAACCATGGCAGGAATCCTTAAAGGTCCTGCGAGGACTGCTTTTCATTTTCCTGAAACATTGGGAACAATGTCAATATATCAGTTTAAAGTATACCAGGTTATGAAGTATATAAAAGAATGATAGTTGTTTGAGTTCTTGAATCCTTGGATATGAACAGTTTTCAGAGTAACATAATAACTGATACTCTTGCACTTTCTGAGAATTTGTGCAACTCTTGGAAGAGGAGAGGGTAACACGGGATTTGGAGAGCTGTCAGCTGGGTCTCTAAAAGCGTATGCTGATCTGCTTTTTGGCCCTCTCGTCTCCATAGTATGGAGCAGAATTTGTTGATCTCATCTCTAAAAGCACTAACAATGAGGTCCGGACTCTGTTTAGGACGTGCCAAAATCTGTAATATTTATATCAAACTGTGTAATACAGGATATGTGTATTATTCAATGTCATTATTGAACTTGGGCATCTTGGTTCTAAAAATAGACCTGGTGGTTCCTAGCTAGTCTGGTGGGAACCTAGAGATGGGAACAGTTGCAGCGTGTTGCAGCAGGCGAGGAGGTCAGTGTCTGTGGAAGGTGCTGTGGACGAATCACCGAGGAGGAGCTGCTTAAAACGAGTCCGGGAGGAATCAGAGTACTGGTGAGACGGGAGGGAGAACGCCGTTTCGGCAGAAGAGACAGTACAGTGTCTGCAGCATCATGGAAATGTCAGGGAGTTTGGTCTTTTGATGAACTGTAGGTAGTTTGTTACGACTGCTGTGCAGGATGAATGTGAGGGGAGATGAAGCTAGAGTGGTTCGCAGAGGTCCGACGATGAACCTTCACTGCTCAGAACTTTGCCCCCCGGGGGACTGAACAGTTTGAGATTGTACTAGTGAATGCTGTCTCTGGGTCTGCATTTTAGTAAGATCCCCTTTGAAGCCCGGAATCAGTGGCCTGGAGACAGGAGATGAGTGAGGAGGCTTTTGGAGTGAATTCAAGCAGCAACAATGGGAATGGAAAACATGGGGCATTTTGAGGGCTCTTGAGCCCATAGCATCAGAAGGATGTGGTGCCTGGCTGATTGCTGAGTTTGGGTGAACATGAAGAGTGGTACTTTCTGAATAGAAGACGGAATGTTGGAGGTGGAAAATACAGGATGGGGAGGGAGGCGATGACGATTTCGTTCTAGGTGGGTTAGGTTTGAAATCCTAGAGGCATATCTAAGTGGGTCGTTGGAAAATTGGTCCTGGAGCTCAGGAGAGCTGTGTACAATTGAGATAGATTTAGGCATCATTAACTTTGTTAATTGAAACCTAGTTGAAATTGAGTATAGAGGAATTATATAGAATAAGAGAGCCATGGCTGGAAACTTGGAAAGACCTTCATTTAAAAGGACAGTTGGAATCGGTTAAGGTCACAGCTTAATCATTCTGCTACATGCTATGGTTGTAAAGCTAATGAAGGGATAGCAATATATCAGAATAAGATCTATGACAGGAATGTAGTAGATATTCCGAGAAGCCAGAGGAAGCAAGGGCCCTCGGTCACTCCGGCATGCAGGGTGAGCTTCCTGGAGGAATTCACCACAGAGCGGCGCTGTGAGGAGCACATTGCTTTAGGCAGAAGAGAGGAGTGGAGGTTTCTGGCAGGGGGATGGCTGAGGCATAAGGCCCAAACAACGTGGTAGACCAGGCAGGTATTAATTATTAATAGAACATCAAGTGCAAGACTGAGAATGGTGGGGCCAGGTATAGAAGGCCTGATGCCTCCCACTTAGAAGTTTGGGTTTTACCCTGACGGTCGTGGGGAATCCCTGAAATGTTAGTGACATGGTTGAATTTGCATCCTCTATCATCCAGGGGGACAGTGTTAGAGTACGGCTTTGAGTAGAGCAAAGCTAGAAGCCAGCAGACTTTAAAAGGGTAAAGCAGTTGACCAGTTGAGGAATGACGTTGAACTAGGGAGTAGGGAAGAAATGCAAACTGGGTTGGTATAATATTTAGAGGCAAAATTTGAAGGACTTTGTGACAGAATGCACACAGAGTGCGGGGGGTGGGGTAAAGGGAAGGAACCAGAACAACTCTTGGAATTCTGGGAGAATAGTGTTGCCATCCTTGATTTGGGCAGTATGGGCAGGATTCCAGCTTGGGGGAATAGAGAATGGACTCAGTCGTGCACATGCTAGGTTTGAAGTAGCTGTGGGATCTCTAAGTAAGTATATTTAGGAGGAAGTTGGAAATGTGTGTTTAATTTCAGGAGAGAGGGCAGGGCTCAGGCTTAAGAGTTGGTGTATATACAGGGCACCTGGGTGGCTCAGTGGGTTAAAGCCTCTGCCTTTGGCTCAGGTCGTGGTCTCAGGGTCCTGGGATCGAGCCCCACATGGGGCTCTCTGCCCAGCGGGGAGCCTGCTTCCTCCTCTCTCTCTGCCTGCCTCTGCCTACTTGCGATCTCTCTGTCAAATAAATAAATAAAATCTTTAAAAAAAAAAAAAGAGTTGGTGTATATGTTGTAGTTGACATTGCGAAGGCTGCTAAGAAAAGTGCTCAAGGACTTAATATGAGCAGTGGGCTCCCGATGGACTGTGGGCAACAGCAGTGTTGAAGGGACGGGACAAGTAGGAAGAGCCCAGGGAGCCTGCATTAGGAATGATCTGGGGTAGCATCCTTGCCCTATATAGGGTTAATGATGTGGAA
>CM052800.1:79658441-79699421 GCA_028533885.1 Nasua narica | reverse complement strand
CCCCTTTCTTCCTTTCTTCCTTTCTTTCTTTCTTTCTTTCTTTCTTTCTTTCTTTCTTTCTTTCTTTCTTTCTTTCTTCCTCCCTTCCCTTCCCTTCCCTTCCCTTCCCTTCCCTTCCCTTCCCTTCCCTTCCCTTCCCTTCCCTTCCCTTCCCTTCCCTTCTTTCCTTTCTTTCCTTTCTTTCTTTTCTTCTTGATTTTATTTATTTGAGAGAGAGAACACAAGAGCGAGGAGGGCCCGAGGGGGAAGCAAACTCCCTGCTGAGCAGGGAGCCCAATGTGGCGCTTCATCCTGGGACACCTGGATCATTACCTGAGCTGAGGGCAGATGCTTAACCTACTGAGCTGCCCAGGTGCCCAGTTCACTTGTTTTTCATGGATGAGTGACTCGTTTGTTGCCCCCTGGGAAAAAGCTGGTAGAGAGGGAGAGGCTGAAGATTTCAGATGGAGTAGGGAGAACGGGTTGGGCGAGATCCGCTAGAGGGACAGGACTCTGGAATCTGAAGGGAGGGGTGGCAGGAGTGAGCGAGACAAAGTACCTGGGCAAATAGACACACTTATGTGGCGGAGAAGAGATGGAGGGCGTTCGTGCCTGCGGATTTTCTTGTTGAAATAGGAAAGCGAGTGGTGGCAGTGGAAGGAGGCCCGGTTGGTCAGAGGGGCCGTAAGAACTGAATGCCAAGGAGATCTGGTGGGGATCGAATGGTGGGAGTTGCGGGAGCTGGCTCTGGGAACATCGGCCCTGCTTGTGTACAGAGTACGAGGGTGAGAAAATGAGTGGCTCTCTAGGGGGTACTTGTTTTTAGCTAAGACCAGACAGAAGAGGTTGACTTTGAAAGGGAACTGTACCAGAGGACAGGGCGGAGCGATGACATTGATTACCGGAGAGTTAGGGGCTTAGGGGTAGGGCAGAAAAGTAAAGTTGTGGGAATGCTTGAGGTAAGAAGGGGTCACAGGAGTTTGTGTTGGGCAAGTGGATAAACCCCCCTCAGGGTTCTGAGTGGACTTCTTGGGAAGTGAAGTTGCTTTCAAGCCAGCTCAGGCCGAGGTTGGACATGTTATGAGAGAGAGGCTTGATGACATCTGCGTTTAGCCTGGGCTTTGGCCCCTCATAAAATTTGATGAAATTTTTTATGGGACATCTATTGTTTTCCTTCTGGAACTCCCCAATAGCTTGGATTTTTAGAATAGTATACCCTTTAAAACTATTATGAAGAATAGGTGTATTAGCCTATTAATTTCCTGGATTTAATTTTTTTTTAGTTTATAGATACATATACACACACGCACATACGTGTATATATATAAAGATTTTATTTATTTACTTAGAGCACAGCGAGGGGGAGGGGCAGAAACAGTGAGAAGCAGATTCCCCACTGAGCAGGGAGCCTGACACAGCACTCCATCTCAGGACCCCAGGACCATGACCTGAGTGAAGGCAGACACTTAACTGACTGAGCCACCTAGGCGCCCTACATACATATATTTTTAGATTTTATTTATTTGTGAGAGAGAGCATGCAAGCATGTGTGCCCAAATGGAGGGAAGTACAGAGGGAGAGAGAGAATCCTCAAGCAAACTCCCTGCTGAGTGTGGAGCATGATGTGGGGCTCGATCCCAAGACCCCGAGATCATGACCTGAGTCAAAGTCGGAGGCTTAACCAACTGAGCCCCCAGGTGCCCCTCAGTTTATATTTTAAAATATAAATTGTTTTGTCTAGGTATTTGTTTTCCACTGACTCAGCTGTATGTCTTCTTTCTAAGGATCGCAACAATGCAAGGCAAATTCATGAGGGTGCAAGTTTACCTTTTTTTGAAGTATTTGTTGATGCTCCTCTGCACGTTTGTGAACAGAGGGATGTCAAAGGACTCTACAAAAAAGCACGGGCTGGAGAAATTAAAGGTAAGTACAATTTTTTTCCAGTTTGCTTTGCTTGCATTTTTTTTTTTTTTAAATTTTATTTTTTAAGTAATCTCTACACCCGGTGTGGGGCTCGAATTCAATCCCAGAATCAAGAGCTTTGTGTGCTCTACTGACTGAGCCGGCCAGGTGCCCCTTTGCTTGCGTATTTTATCCTACCGTGTCTGAGACTGATCATCTTTACTAAGAGATTGGGAGTATTCAAACCTGGAGCTCCTTGAGAAGAAAAAGTGGGTCTTACTACACTCTTGTGTCTCCGAGACCTGGCAGCATTACCTGGCACTGTGTGTAGTCAGTGAGTGTTGTTGATCAGATTGGAATCCTGCTCACAAGACAGAGTTCTAGAAGGTTGGGACCTTAGGGACTGCTGGAAACCTACTTGATATAATTAGGTGCCTAGCATCAGACTGGATAGCAATGGCTAGCTGCTGTCCATTCTGCTTTTTGTTCCAATGAAAATTAAGGAAACTCCATAGCTAATAGGAAAGATGCTTGAATTATAAGTATCTGGAGAGCTAAGACAGTCTCTTGTTCTTATTTATATCATGGTGCTTGGAATGGCCCCTTATTCATTCCATGTACAATTGTTGAATTAGGTTAAATTAATATATTGCTGATTCCATTAAAATAGAGATACCTTGCTTTTTAGGTTTTATGGTTTGCTTCTAGAGTTTCAACTGTGGAGAACATTTGTACATAAGAGATATTAAGAACCTGTCTGCTGTGGCCTTTGATACCGATCATAGTTACCTTCTAGAGATCCTTGGACATTAGTTCTGTTGATAACAGAGGACATGCCAGCATTAAAAAGAAAAAAAAAATCAAAGCTGGATTACTCAGTCAGCACTGTATAGGGATCAATGATTCATGCAGATAACTTTGATGCCTTCCCAATAGGGGGTATAGTAGCCTGGGACGATCATAGGAGCTCCCTGGGGCTCTGCGAATTTGGTATTTTGTCACTCAGCTTCTGGCCTTGGATCAGAAAAGGTGGAACAGGAAGGACAATTCTTGTTATTCTGGGCTCTTCTACATTTGGACCTAGGGACACGTTAGCGGCTGGGGCAAGTGCCCCTTGTTGTGGTGAAATCTGGTTCCTTAGAGCAGGCTGACATCCAGATGTGCCACCACGGAGAGTCCCCTCACCCATTTAGCCTGCACTGTCTTGCCTCAACAGGTTGCCTCACCGGAATAATTTACATCATTGGGAGGGAAACCCGTTCAGCTCTTTTTATCATCGGTACCGCCCTCTGTTTGTCGATGGCCAGTTTTCACTTCAGTTTTTCGTAATAGAGATTTGGCAAAGAGAAGTGAAGCGATGTGTCTGGGATCCTGAGGTCTAAATCTTATTTTGATTGTAGTTGGTTTTGTTGTTTTGGGAAGCATGGATTGGTGAGGGAGGTAGATTTGTCTCTGTGGCTCTGGAGTAAGCTGCTGCGAACAGAGTGACATTATTTTTCTGTCATTAGTGTTTAGTACAGTGTGAGGCCCAAAGCCCAATACCTGACACAAACATAATAAATGCCTGTTGGATAGATTAGAAGAGGGAGTGGAAATTGAATGTTCAACACATGTTGATCAGTGCTTTCTATTTCTGAGGGATATATTTGGTGCTGGGACGCAAAGATGAATAATAAGATCACATGCAAAATACCTTGAGCCATTTACCATTTGTGTTCTCTATTTGGGAGTGTGTCTGTATTAGCTTAGTTTTCTTTGTGTCACTTATTTATTTTCCTGAGTGTTTTTAAATTCCTCTGACTAGGGGTGCCTGGGGGGCTCAGTCAGCTAAGCATCTGAATCTTGGTTTTGGCTCAGGTCATTATCTAAGGGTCCTGGGATCGAGCCCCACAGCAGGCTGCACGCTCAGTGGGAGTCGGCTAGGGGATTCTTGACCTCTCCCTCTACCCCTACCCCTGCTTGTGCGCATGCATGCATGTTATTTTCTCTCTCAAATAAATCTTTTAAAAAAAATCCTCTGAGTAGACATTAATAAAATGTTCCTTAGATTAATATATTAATGTGTGCCTGTGCACAAACATGTTTGCCGTGGTGTTAAGAGTTTCTTATTATAGAGTTGTTTGTTTTCAAAAATCGTTCACTCATTGTCAGAATAGTGCTTGAAAGTCCCCTATCAATGCTGTTTCAGAGCTGTGGTGGTAAGTGTTCAAGGACAGACAGATCACATACATTCAGTGGACCTCAGGCTTCTATAGGTCTTTATGGACATTTACTGAACTCTAAACGTATCCCCGGGTCAGCCATTCTAATGCTAGATTATTTTCATGATTACTACTCTAGTAGTTATTATCTACTTAAATATAAATGTTGTTCTTAAGTGTACGTTTACTATAATCACTTACGGGATAAATTAGCGAGGGAGGGAATTCCTGGACTTTTAAAATGCTAAGCCAAGTCTGCTAACATAGTGGTTTTCAAACTTTACTGCACATTAACATTACCTGGGGGGATGTTTAAAAATCCAATGCCAAAAGCTGTACCAGTGAAATCAGAATCTCATGGGGATGGGACCTGACAATTCCATTGTGTAGCTGCAGTTGAGAATTAGAACTTAAGAACTAGTGTTTTCGGGGCACCTGGGTGGCTCATTCGATTCAGTGTCCAAGTCTTGATTTTGGCTCAGGTCACTATCTCAGGGTCGTGAGATCAAGCCTTGCACTGAACTTTGCACTGGGCATGGAGACTGTTTAAGACTCACTCTCTCTCTCTCTCTCTCTCTCTCTCTCTCTCTGCCCCTGCCCACCTCTCCAACCCAGACACACACACTCTCTAAAAAAGAAAAAAAAAACAAAACTAGTGTTTTGCTTTGACCAGAATTATTTTTCCCCAACTATTTTACTGTGACTCTATTAGGAATATTGGTAATGCAGAACTCTCCTTCTTGGATTCAGGCCTTCATGTGATACTTAGAAATATGAAATAGAAAAAAATATGTGGGCCATAGACTTGTACTATGTATTTTAGAACTCTCTTGGTGACTGTTTCTCTTAATAGTAATGATTTTAAATTTGTGTTTACCATTCTACCCCAGGGTTGACCTAAGGTTGACCTAATAAGCACACCATGGCAGACCGGCCTTAAGTGACGAACGTATGAGGTGATACCAAGGGTATAAGATAGGAACAGCATATGTTCAGCTCAGTTGGCCCATAATTGAGAAGCATCATGCATTCTTTCTCGGCAATTCCTTAGTAACACATATTGAAAGGGCAAATCTAAATAGGGGTTAACATCTAAACTAATTGTGTTTGGTCGTGGGGTCCATTTTGTGATATAACAGGATTCCCGTTCTTATTTATGTTTTGCTAAAGCTAGTAATAGTTAATTTGTCTTGCCTGGTGGCAGAAGCCTGCAGGGCTTCAATTTGGGTATAGATAATCCCCGTGACTGTAATGGACAGTTAGAATTAGGTGTCAGTTTTTGCATCGAGATGAAGAAAACCTTGCTGAGTTTGGCTTATGCCTACCGGATAAGTACTATATCTGGTATTCCTCTGGGGAGACTGAGAGGCTCTGGATCCCTTGGTATTCATTCCTATTTCTCCATCGGCAGTTTAGGCATTTACTTAGAAAAGGAAGGATGACAGAAGAAGCATAGTCAGTCATCATTCGGAGAGTCCATATTTGCAAGTTTTTTTACTCACTAAAGTTTTTTGACCCCCACATCAGTACTCAAAGTGCTTTGGCAGTCACGTGTGGACACATGCAGGGTGGCCAAAGTTATAGCTGTTCCCAGCTGAGGCTGAACAAAGTGATACCCGGCCTTCATGTTTCAGTTTTCGTACCACAAAGAAGGGTCAGAAAATTTTGTGATGACTGAGGCTTGCAGGAACCTAACCCTGTGTTAGGAGCCCGTCATTCAAGATTCACTAATTTAGTGTTTGCGCAATGTTATTGAACTGCGAATAAGAATCGACTGTATGTACTTAAAGGAGAAACGGAAGTTTAATCAGAAATCTTCTCCCAAGAAAGGAGTTTCCGTACCGTAACCCTATAACTCTGAAGGGGCAGCATAAATATGAACTTTGACATAGCAGAGACTTGCACTGAAGAAATAAGCCCGTCTTAATTTCCACCTGCCTCTCTCATCGGGTCCCTTTTGTAGGTTTCACTGGAATCGATTCTGAGTATGAAAAGCCCGAGGCTCCTGAATTGGTGCTGAAGACAGACTCCTGTGATGTGAACGACTGCGTCCAGCAAGTGGTGGAGCTTCTGCAGGAACGGGTAGGAGGAGATCAAAGAGGGAATCCTCCGAATGAGTGTATTTGTCTTGTACTCTTCCCCTGCCGAAAGAACAGGTGGTGGTGATAAGGACTACCGTTTGTGTTTCAGGTTCTTTGTGGTGCTGACAGTTTTCTGCGTGTGCGTGTCCCTGTGTTAGGTGTTGTGGAGGCACCAGTGTCTACAACGTATGAAATACCCTGGTCAGCGTAGACCACAGGAGACGTGGGAGCCAGAGGCTCTTTGATTTATTCTAGCAATAATTTTACCACACAGATACCTAATACGTTCAGCTAGGATTATTCTAGCTCTACTACCTTGACATTATTGTATTTAAGGTGAGGTCCATGATGTAGCCAAATCTCCTAGACTCTCAGAGCGTGCCTGGATTTTCCTTGTGCAACACGATGATAAGGGTGGTTGAGTTTTAGGAAGGGAAAGGTCCAGAATGTGAAGATCTTTCGCTGGTTCCTGAGCGTATGGAAGCATAAAGAAGCTGGCTGTTTTCCCGAGCACTCAGGCCCTCCAGGACATCCACGATCCTCTCAGAGTTTAGTCCAGTTTCAGTTTTTAGAAATTCTTTTTCTTTTCTTCCCTGTTCCTGTCTTCCCTGGTCTCAGCAGAGGGTCACGCAGTTTACTTAGTTGGGGAGGATCTGGCCTTTGTGTGGGTGTCAGTAGTGACTCCCTTCCCTGGTCAGGACGTCCTCACCTTTGCTGCCTAGTGCTGTGCAGGAACTCCTGACGTAGTGGTACACACGCAGTGATGCGTCACTGTGTCCCATTCTGTCCTCTGTGACCTATGGCATCTGAACCCTTCTATTTTTACAATCCTATTACCGTAAACCACTTTTATATAGTATCTCTTACTGGGTATATTAGACATACAACTTAAAAAAATTACCTACAGGGGAGCCTGGGTGGCTCAGTTGGTTGGGCGACTGCTTTCAGCTCGGGTCATGATCCCGGAGTTCCGGGATTGAGTCCCACATCGGGCTCCTGGCTCCATGGGGACTCTGCTTCTCACTCTGACCTTCTCCCCTCTCATGCTCTTTCTCACTCTCTCTCTTTCCTAATAAATAAATAAATAAAATCTTAAAAAAAAATTATCTACATCTGGGGGCGCCTGGGTGGCTCAGTGGGTTAAAGCCTCTGCCTTCAGCTCAGGTCATGATCTCAGGGTCCTGGGATCGAGCCCCGCATTGGGCTCTCTGCTCAGCAGGGAGCCTGCCTGCTTCCCCCTCTCTCTGCATGCCTCTCTGCCTACTTGTGATCTCTCTCTGTGTGTCAAATAAATAAATAAAATTAAAAAAACTTAAAAAAATTACCTACATCTGGATATATTAAAAATGTTTAGCCTTAGAATTTTTTTCATGTTATAAAATGTCTGCCAGATAATTGACCTGGGACTCACCTTCCTAATGTGAGTCCTCCCTTATCTTACATTTTAGCTGGATAAGTGGAATGATGTGTCATGGCAGTGCTCTGATGTGTTTCTTTGGATTTGCTGCCGTACCGTCTGCAGGTTCATGGGACCCCATCCTGGGACGTTTTATGTGTATCTTTTTGCCATCTGGATTGCCTGTTACCCAGCTTCTGGGCTCTGGAGTTTCTCAAGTCCTGCTGCTGTGCCTGTGGCTTCCCTCTCTTCATTATCCATCTTTCAGCATCAGCAGTCAGATGTCTGCTGTAGTTCATCACAGTCCTGACCACTGGCAGTGCATAGATTAACCAGCTGTGTCTCTGTTCCGTAGGGATTTACATTGTAGGTGATGGAAATGGGAATAAGAAGGTGTGTTAGAAACATGGTTTCAGGGCACCTGGGTGGCTCAGTTGGTTAAGCAACTACCTTTGGCTCAGGTCATGATCCCGGAGTCCCGGGATCGAGTCCCATATCGGACTCCCGGCTCTGCGGGAAGTCTGCTTCTCCCTCTGACCTTCTCCCCTCTCATTCTCAGTCTCTCGCTCTCTAATAAATAAATAAAAATCTTAAAAAAAAAAAAAAAAAAAAAAAGAAACATGGTTTCAAGGGCACCTGGGTGGCTCATTCGGTTAAGCGTCTGCCTTCGGCTCAGGTCATGATTCCAGGGTCCTAGGATCAAGCCCTGCATCGGGATCCATGGTCAGCAGGGAGCCTGCTTCTCCTCCCTCTGCTGCTCCCCCTGCTTGTGCTCTCTCTTTCTCTCTGTCAAATAAATAAATAAATAAAATCTTAAATAGAAACATGGTTTCAGTATGTGCATAGCACTCTGGGGTGCACAGAGGAGTAAGAGGTTTTATATCTTTCTCATCTGTTTGCTCATTTTTTTTTTTTTAAAGATTTGATTTATTTGAGGGAGAAAGAGCATGAGTGTGAGCACAGAGAGGAGCACAGGGAGGGAGGGACAAGCAGACTCCGAGCCTGGAGCCCAATGCAAGGCCTGATCCCAGGACCCTGGGATTGCAACCTGAGCTGAAGTCAAGAGTTGGATGTCCAACCGACTGAGCCACCACCCAGGCACCCCTTGCTCATTTTTAAAAGATACTTTCACTGGCCGTAGTATTCTGGGTTGACAGGTTTTTTTTTCTTTTGCTACTTTAAAGATGGTGCTCCATGGTCCTCTCATTTGCAGTGTTTCTAATGAGAAGTCTGACGCGATTCTTTTCTTGGCTCCTCTCCCTGTATGTTTCTTTTTATTGGTGCCTCAATTCAAGATTTTTCTCTTATTTCTTAGTTTTTAGTGATTTTGGTATGTTGTGTCTTGGTCTTTCAGTATTTTTAGTTTTTTTCTTTCAGTTTAGGATTCTTTGGCTTTCTGTTCTTTTATTAGGTTTTGAAAACTCTTGGCCCTTATCTCTTTAAATATTACCTTTGCCCTATTTTTCTCCTCCTGGGATTCCAGTAAGACGTTTGTTAGACAATCTAATATTATCCCATGCCTTTAGGTGCTCTGTTCTTTGATTCTTTCCCCCCCTCAAAGATTTGTTACCTTCGAGAGAGCGAGGGGGAGCAGGGGCAGAAGGAAAGGGAGAGAGAAACCCAAGTGGATTCTACACCAAGTCTGGAGCCCGATGGAGGGCTTGTTCTCATTCATGACCCTGAGATTTGACCTGAGCCAAAACTAACTGCACCACTCAGGTGCCCTTCTTTCACTCTCTTCCTATTAATTTTTTAATTTTAATAATTTCTACTATTTTTAAGTTTAGTCATTCCTCAGTTATTGGCAATATATTGATTGGCACTTAGAATTATTAAACCGTGATAATCATTACAAAAATTGCATCATCATTTTTTTTTAATATAGTGTACATCTCTGTTGAAATTCTCTATTCACACATGTTGTCCACTTTTGCACTAGATCCTTTAATACAGTAATTATAAAGTCATACCTGGCAGTTCTAGCTACTGGGTCATTTCTGGATCTTGCTGTATCTCTTATTGGTAAGAGATCTTGTTCTTTTTGGTGTATTGTAATTTTTTATTGGATGCTAAACATTATATGTGGAAGTATGATAGAGATTGAGGCAAATAATATCTATGCTCTGGGCATTTATGTTCTTTTTCTGTCACACTGTTAGTATAGTATATTGAGTTAATTTAGTGAGTAGCTCAGCTGGATTTGGGTTTCCTTATTCTGTAGTTACTCTTAATGCACGACCAGCTTCAAAGTCCTCCAGCGGTAGACTGCCCTACCTTGCGCCTAGTATGGGATCTGGCCTGCTACAGGGTTTTTCTTAGTGTTTCTGCTCCACTCTGAGTTTCCAACATTCCCTGGATGCCTGCACCTCAGAAGGCGTCCTTCCTACATGCTGTCACCCCTTTCTCAGTGGAAAGAGAGTCACACTGTTGTTCATAACTGAGAGTGAGGCTCATGATGGAGAAGCAGTGGTGGTTCTCGAGTCTGCTGATCCAGACTCACTCTTAAGCAAGATCTATACTCCGGGGTCTTAGAGTGGGTCTTTGTCAGTGTCCTTTCCTCTCCCTGCATGATAGCCAGCCTCTGCTTTGAGCCTGGGAGATCTTAGTCACATGCATTAGCAGATTTCTGGTTGGTATCATTTCAGGATATCCTGGGCCAAGAGAGGTTCCTCCATGTCCTTTTGGCAGACCATTTTTACTTCTACTCCTTTTCCAGGAACAGTGGACTCTGGGAGGGTTCCCTGCCTTCCCCATCAGCTGAAGGCCTTTGTGTTGTATGAGACAGTGATCCGGGGAGTGTGGACTGAGTTTTGTGCCTGTGTGCCACCAAGGGGAGCTCTCTAGTTGTGAGACCTCCTCATCTTTGTTCCGAGCATGCTGGTAGACCTGCTTGTGAGTGAGTATAGAACTGGTATCTGTGGTTCCCAGGCATGCGAACCTATCACCCGTCCTCACTCAGCCTTGAAGAGCGCTAAAAACATTTAGCTGTTTTTTTGTTTCCTGCTTTTATGGCAGCCACCTCTTCCTCCCATGTGCTCCTCAGGGGCATGTTCTTGGGTCTTGTTTTTACTTGCTGGGACTTGTCACTCTTTGGAAGCAGTTCTTAGTACTGTGTTAGGACCTCAGCTCTGTGATGGGCTCAGGAATTTATAATTTCATAGATTAGCTGGCCTTTCCTCTTGTTACGTAATGTTCTATTCTGGTTTCTCTGCTTAATTTTCAGCAAACCGTCTATTCTTGCTCTGCTTTTAGCCTTCTGGGGTTGTCTACATTTCCAGTATTTTTCCTTTTTATTTGGGTTATAATTTTGTTTGCATTTTTTGTACATTGAACCTATGTTTTTTTTTAAACTGGAGACTTTTCTTATCAATGTTAGGAAGCTATACAAAGTTTTATTTTCTGTTAGTTGGGTTATCTAGTTTTCCTATCCAATTAGTGATTTTTGGGGCATCTGGGTGGCTCAGTGGGTTAAGGCCTCTGCCTTTGGCTCAGGTCATGATCTCAGGGTCCTGGGATCGAGCCCCACATTGGGCTCTCTGCTCATCAGGGAGCCTGCTTCCCCCTCTCTCTCTGCCTGCCTCTCTGCCTATTTGTGATCTCTCTCTCTCTCTCTCTGTCAAATAAATAAATAAAATCTTTAAAAACAATTAGTGATTTTTAAGTGTTTTATAGAAACTCAGGAAAATACACAGATACTCTCATATATAGTGTAGGGTGCTCAGGAATCTCTGAAGCCATTTTAGGGACTACAGATAATTTCAGGTAGCATAGACATTTATATGGGATTATTAAACATAATGTGTGGTAGGTACTGCACGTATCTCCCTCCCTTATGTCTTCCCTTTCATTTCTAACCACTTTTTTTTTTTTTAAGATTTTATTTATTTATTTGACAGAGAGAGATTCCAAGCAGCAGGGAGCAGCAGTCAGAGGGAGAGGAAGAAACAGGCTTCCCATGGGCAAGGAGCCCGATGTAGGACTCCATCCCAGGACCCCGAGATCATGACCTGAACTGAAGGCAGATGCTTAACTGACTGAGCTACCCAGGCACCCCGATTCCTAACCACTTCTTTGGGGCCTGGTGTAGAATAACATCCTTTGGGTTTGACACTTCACCTACCTAGAGGCTTTTTTTTTTTTTTTTAAAGATTTTATTTATTTATTTATTAGGAAAGAGAGAGAGAGAGAGAGCAGGTCAGAGTGAGAAGCGGACTCCCCATGGAGCTGGGAGCCCGATGTGGGACTCGATCCCGGAACTCCGGGATCATGACCTGAGCTGAAGGCAGTCGCTCAACCAACTGCGCCACCCAGGGGCCCAACCTAGAGGCTTTTAAAACTATATTTTGAGACAATTTTGCAACTTGTCTGAAAGTCTAAAAATAGTACAGAGAGTTCCTGTATATCCCTTCTCCGGCTTCCTCTTCTTTTAATATCATGACCGTAGAACATTTCTCAAAACTAAGAAATGAATCCCGGTAAGATTCTATAAACTAAAGCACACATTTATGTGGGTTTCACAAGTTTTTCCACTAAGGTCTTGTTCTGTACTAGGATTTGACACTGTACTTAGTCAGAAATTGGGTTTTAACCATGATTCTCTGAAATGAAATACAGACGTCACATGGCGTCTGTTGTGCCTGAGACTTTGCAGGTCCCCCACCCATAGTGCTTAAAACTTGAGGGCAAACGGTCCCTGTACGATTTTAGGCTCACACTACCTGAGACTCTCTTAGCTGGTTACCCTGCTTCCAGTTCCATATGCCTTTTATTCCATCCTGTATTGTTCAAAGAATCCTCTTTCTCAAGTGTAGTCCAGTTGTTGTTTCTTTTTCCCCCATAATTTGTAAAATTAAGGTAACTTGTGTTCAAGGTTCTCCACAGTTTGGCTCCACGCTGCATATTTTCATATTATTGTTCTTAATGTATTCTGCCACTTTATTTACTTATTTATGCATGCATGCATGCTGTTGCATGCATTTGAGAGAGAGGGAGAGACCACAAGCAGGGGGAGTGGGAAGGAGAGGAAGAAGCCGACTCCCCGCTGAGTAGGGAGCCTGATTCGGGACTTGATCCTAGGACCCTGGGATCATGACCTGAGCTGAAGGCAGACGCTTCACCGACTGAGCCACCCAGGTGCCCCAACATACTTGTTTTGACTGTTAGAATCTGAGGGCAAGTGGACTTCCTCCTAGTTTAGCTTCTAACCACTTCTTGCCCAAGTACTGTGACAGCTTCCAAGTGAGCTTTGTGCTGAGTACTTTATATATGTTTTCTAAGTTTGTTCAGAGAGTAAACCTCTGAAGTATTTCAGAGGTATTGATATTGAGTAATTCGCTCATGGACATACTGAATTCTATGCCTAGGATTCCAGGTGTATGATTTCCTAGGATTCATTTTCATGTGCCTATGCTTTTACTTTGAACGATGTTCTCATTATACCTAAAGTGCAATGTAAATATGTAAATTAAATCTACAACCAGAGAGGTTCTGGTTATATTAGTTGAAGATGGAGAAATTTTCTTTTGAAAAATTATTTTTATTGTAAAGCTCGATGGTGACAGAAGAAATGCAAATGGCTCCTTAATGCAATTTTTTTTTTTTTTTTTTTTTTTTTTTGAGAGTGAGCGAAGAGGGGCAGAGGGAGGGGAAGAGAGAGAATCTCAAGCAGGCTCCATGCACAGAGTGTAGCCTGACAAGGGGCTTGATTTCACGACCCTGAGATCATGACCTGAGCTTAAATCAAAAGTCACATGCTTAACTGACTGAGCCACCTAGGCATCCCTTTTTCTTTTCTTTTTTCTTTCTTTTCCTTTCCTTTTCTTTTCTCTTTTTTTTCTTCCTCCCTTTTTTCTTTCTTTCTTTCTTTTTTTTTTTAGACAGAATAGGGGCAGAATGCAATTGCTTTCTTTTGGTACCACCCTCATTTGAGGAAAAGATATGACCTCACTTCCCATTGAAAGTATGTATTTCTGGGGGCGCCTGGGTGGCTCAGTTGGTTGGGCGACTGCCTTCGGCTCGGGTCTTGATCCCGGAGTTCCGGGATCAAGTCCCGTATCGGACTCCCGGCTCTGCGGGAAGTCTGCTTCTCCCTCTGACCTTCTCCCCTCTCATTCTCAGTCTCTCTCTCTCTAATAAATAAGTAAAAAATCTTTAAAAAAAAAAGTATGTATTTCTGTGTTTTACTTGGTTGATTGTTAGTTAATTTAACAGATACTTAGTGCTTTATGTGCTAGGTACTATTATAAAACACCGGGGATGTTGTGAATTAAACAGTAACGGGTAGTGAATTAAACAGTAAAAATTCCTGCCTTGTGGACCTTAATTTTTGGTCCTTATCACCATTATTTATAGTTATAGATGCAAATGACAGTATCAATTCACTGAGTTTTTTCTTTTATAGCATAATATAGAATTTAGGAACACAGCTGAAGGAAGACGTACACACACACACATACACAACTACTTCTGTTCTGGCATTTGTCCTCCTTTGATTGTTTTTCCTCACAAAGTTGCACCTCAGCTGAGCATTAGGGCACGCGGGTAAGCTGGTGAATACCTGCCATTCAGCTCGGATTGGTGGTTAGTGGGTGATACAAGGAGTCTTTGCCTGCCGCACCCTGATGGCAAGGGAGCTTAGTGCAGCGTGCACCTTCCGAAGCAGCCTATCCCTGGTGACCCGGGGGTGGCACAAACCATGCAACGTCATCCTCGGCACAGAGGTATTTGTGAGGTTTTCCAAAGGTGGGTTATGGGAGCTCACAGAGTAGAGTTGATCTCACAGAGCTAGATGGGGAGGTGAAGGGGCTGACGATGTTGGTCGAAAGGAGTGAGGGTATGAAGATTAGAGGTCCTGCACTACCCAGCGTCATGTGTAAGACTGTAATTGTGTGCGCTCGAAGGCGGTGTCACGGGCAGAGATGGAAACCATCAAGAGCTCCCATGGAGGCAAGGCCTTCAGTACTTGCTTCAGGAGCATTCCTACACTGAGTGTGTTAAGACTCTGAGAAGCGGGTACAATTATCCCAGTTTACTGATGGGAGACGATTCAGAGCAGTGACATTGTCTGTCCTAGGACAGCGCCGTGGGGGGTAGTGTCGGATTTGAACCCAGCGTGGAGAAGGCGGCAGCCCACCCCCGTCTTCTACACTGCCTTTCTAGTTGGTTTCTGAAACCTCAGTCTTTTCTGTGGCTCTCTTGCGCATTCCTTGACCATTTTTTCCGAAGTGGAGTTGGGATTGAGAACTTGAGAGTATTGGGTCTTAGAAGGAGTTAATATTTTGAGACTACTCTCAGAGGCCTTCAGAGCAGCTCAGAGGCAGCAGTGTCTCGACAGGAAGGAATGCTGACTTGTAAAGAAGGAAACTGCCTGTGCCTGTCTCCGGTTAGTGTGGAGTGTTTGTTCTATGTAGTGTGAAGTAGGACACGGTTGTTGGTCGCCTGAGTTACCTGGCAAAGCTGGGGCCCGTCCTGCCAGATGGATTAATCTGCTTCGGTCCCGAAACCTAAAGCTCAATGGTAAATGAGCCCGTGGGTTATTAAGCCATACAAACAAAATCTTCTTTTAAGTACCTTTTATTTCTTCTTCGGGCTCCGTTTGTTAGACCTGAGAGGTTTCGGTTTTTTTTTTTTTTGCCCCTCCAACTAATTACCTGATCCTCTGATACTAACTGAGGGTTCAGCAGTTGGATTCTGTGCTGACGCCAAGTGTCCACAGTTAGCTCGGACACTGCAGGTTAAGGGCTCAGTCCCACAAGACTGCTTCTACCTCAGATGCCAGCTGTACGTAGGGTGCTCAGATACCTGCATTTTGGCCTGGCTGACTGCCCATTCAGGGGTGACCTGGGCCTCCCCACAGCCTGGTTCAGTCATTTGACTCACAGAACTCACGAAAGCACTTGGCTCGCCAGTACCAGTTTACTGTAAAGGGTACAACTCAAGAACAGGCAAATGGATGAGGCCTAAAGGACAGGGTCTGGGGCAGGGGAGCCGTGGTGCCTCTCTGCACTTTGGGCACTGTTACCAACTCAGAAGCTCTCTGAACTTGTCCTTTAGCGGTTTCCATGGAGGTTCCATCACAGAGGCATGATCGAGTCTTTGGCCATGGGCCATTGGAACTGAACTCAGTTTCAGCCTCTACCCCAGCCCAGAGTTCTGCGGATGGAGTTGAAAGTCCCCACCTTCTCATCTACATATGGCGTCGTCTTCCTTGAGGAGCCTCTTGGCCTGGAGTCATCACATTATCACACCAAACATACCCTTCACCACTCAGGAGATTCCAAGGGTTATATAAGAGCTCTGTGCCAGGAACCAGAGACAGAGGCTAACTATATATTTCCCATTGTAATATACGGGAAACTTTTTATTGGAGCAGAGAGGGTAGCCTGGTTTGAGGCTTTCTGGAGAACACAGATGTTTGAGAAGTGCAGGATCCGTGATAGCCAAGGCATTTTCTATCTGATGCTTGTGTTGCTATGGAGAGACTCTCCTGAAATCAATTCTACCAGGTAGTGCTTCTTTAATGTTCTCTCTATACACTGGGTGTTTGGGGATGATGGGTATTTTGGTTAGTGTAATGTTACGTATCCTCAGTCATCTCTGCATTGTCTGTCTTCTCTTTCGATCTGGCCTGTGTAATGTAATTGGGATAAGGAAATGTGTTCGTTTATATTAATACTTAATTTCTCAGTGTTTGGTCAGAGCATCTGCATTTTCTTAACGTGCTTCAGTTGGCATGTTTTCATATTTTTATTCAAGAAAATAGAAGACGCTGACAAATGTTGAGGATTTTTGGATTTCAGCTTTTCCCTGAACCCTTGGATGGTCACTAGATGGCCTGCTGGTATCGCATTTATACATAACTTGGTGTGTTATGACAGAAGGACGTAGACTTCTTGCTGCTGGTTTTAATCTAAAGTGATATTTTAAATACTGTTTTTAAATCTACCAGGAACTCGAGATTTACTAGTGCTATAAATTATTTAAAAGTTTGTCTTTTTATGAAATGGTGGTTTAGTGCTCTAAATGGATTTTATACTGCACATAAAAACCTGACTTCGCAGCTCAGTTTTAAAGTCTTGCCAGAATGCCGTTTGGTGTTCATGCTTGGGATGCATGTAGTTTAGATAATAGCAATTTAATAGTTACATAAAATATGAATGAGCGCTAGCCTTCAAATCTGGTGAGCAGATTTGGCTCAGGAAAAAAGTGCAGAAAATACTTAAGGGCAAAACTTAGAATGTGGAATCATCGTGTTAATTAACATGTTCACAGTCTTTAGGAACATTCGAAAGGGAAGACAAGGACGTTACTATTTTCAGGTAGTGAATGTTTGTTTCGTTTGCTGGTTTCCAGATAAAAACAAACAACTGTCCTTTTGAACAAAGACTACAGATACTGTGTATGTTAGCTCTAGATTGTGTTTGGTCATTCAAGTGAAAAAAAAGTTTTGAGTACCCACGTAACATTTTAGAATTAATTTTTACACATTCATAATATTTAACTATTTCTAGACCTACGAGATTAATGGTAGCATGTGAATTGTATGCTGACCCCCAACTCAGGGGCCCCCCTGTATTCCCTTCACCCATAAATGCTGGGTGACTGCGGTGCTTTCAAGATAGGTGGTGAGGGGTTTAGGTATATAAACACTTGCTCCAGGCCTGGCTTGTGGTCTACTTTTGTTCTAAAGGAAATTCTGTGAAATAAAAGGTTTTATATGTACAAGTTGAAGAAGAACACATTGTTTTCTAATAGCTGACAGTGTCTCTGGAAATCTTAATGAATCCCAAATAAAATGGACTGCTCATGTGGCCGGGACTTCACATTATGTTGTCCAGATATCTTGTCTCACTTTGAGGTGGTTTTTGCTTCTTTTAGATCTTTAAGAGTGGTTTTGGAAACTGAAAAGATTTGTCAGTAGAATGTGTTAGAAACTGGCTGTGTGTAGATTTAAAAAGTTCTTTTTATATTCCTGATAGTTCTCTTCTTGCTACACACAAAATCTATATAGAACTCGCTTTCTTTGAGCAAATGTTCCATGTGCCTCTTGATTCATGATGTTATGTTTGTGCTAATTCAAAAAACATTCGCTTGTTTTTTTTTTTTTTAAGAAGAGAAAAACAGTAGCAACCTCTTGAACTTTAGTTTTGACTTTAGTCAAAAGATTCATCAAGAATTTTGTATTTAAGTTGTAAGGCTAAAATACATTTGAAAATATTGCTGGATGTGAATTTTGAAAAGGGAACAATTTTGTGTAATAGTTATAATGAAAAAATTATCTTGACTCAAAATAAGAAAAAAATTCCTCCTTTCTTGAAAGTGATTATAGCCTCTATGTTCGTGCATATAAAGCAGCACATTAACTAAAAATGTATTCATCTCAAATGGGTTCATGGCTTATATGAGTGCACAAAAGATTAGAAAAATGGTTGAGCTCCTAGTGTAGATGCTATTCTTTCCTGTTCAGACTGGTTCTCTTGGAGACACAGGTTTGCTCACAAATTATCTGTATGTTTGTTTTCTTAGGATATGGTCGGAAGGAAGAGATGACATATAGAAACATTTGTTAGTTGTCCGTTTTTACTTCGAATGTCTCTTCAGAGGGAGGAGATCGACATACCCAGGTGTACCCTCCAGTGTGGTTCTGGGGAGGGGTGGTTCCCAGGTGGGGACAGCACAGCCCCAGCCCCGGGCCTGGGGCATCACAGTGGGCCGTGGTCCCTGCTGCTGGTGGTCAGTGTTTGTGAGCTGAATCTAGTGATGCCAGCTTAGGAAACCATCTACAAATGCCCTGTTGCATCCAACAGAGATCAAAAGGTTAGTCTGTCGGATGCTCTCCTCTGGCCCTCCAAAACTGTTGACGATGATCCGCGGGAAATGTAGTGGAAGGGAATAGTCAGCCCCTACAACGTAAAAAAGATCGCTGGTGCTTATAATAATGTAGGCTCCAGGGATGGCAAAGAAAACTTGGTGTAGAATCGTTCTTGTCAGTGAAATCCTTCTCTTCCCTGGAGTCCCTCTGTTAACTTGTTGCCCGACTGGGGATTCTGGATTTTGAGGTCCTAAGGGGTCCAACACGGTGGACATGGAGTGTTTACAATGTATTTACAATGATGCGGTTTGGAAAAGTTGTTTGAAAATCGCTCACTTACCCTTAGAAATGTCTAGGCCTAATTGAAATGGAGAGTATCTACTTTTTGTCTAGAACTTTATCAACACACAAAGATCACATACCAACAACCCTGGCAATTGTGAATGTTTAATAAAATGATGAAGATAAACTAGGGACGATTTGTGTGACAAAACGAGTAATAACTTGCTTTCATGAGAGAAACAGTAACAGTTATTTTTTATTTTTTTGGAGGAGAATAGTAGTGGAACCTCAGTTGGAATCCCGGCTCTAACATTTATCAATTAACTACATGACCTTGGAAAAAATACCTAATTTCTCTGGCTTCAGTTGTCCTGTCTGTTCAATGAGGAGTAATAGTAATGCCTGTCCTAGAATTGTACTGAGGATTCTCTGAGTTAATATACATAGAGTGCTTAGAACAACTCCTGGAATGTGGCACGCTCGCTAGGTGATTTATTGTGTGTGAAGTGCATTGGAAGACAGAACATCAGGGATTCAGGGCTGGTTATTAACCTCTTCTGAGCCTCAATTTTCAAATCTGTTCAAGGAAAATACTTCTGTCTTCCTAGGTACGATTATATGAAGATTTAAATGAATTCGTTCCTAGGAAGCCCTTGGGACAGTGCTGGTTTCGTAGTAAGCATCCAGCTAATGTTAGTCCCTGCAGTTCAGGTATTTTAATTTACTGAATTTCACGACAGACCTGTAATGTATGTGCATATGTATCTGTTCTAAACAGCTGAGAAGGAGACGCGTTCAGAGATGTGGTCACCTGCTCAAGGTTGCACTGGTAGAGTTCGAACTCAGCTCTTGGGTGTAAACATCAGAAATAACTGACCTAGAGACCTCTCTTGCTTTCTCTTACCCTTTTTTGGTTTTGAAGATATGTCTCTAATGTTTTGTGATGAATGTACGTAATTTTAAGTCTGTTTTATGGAACTTTATCACACTCTTCCTCGTGAAAGTCCTAATGAATGCCTCACTTTTTGTGTAAATTAATTTTAGCATTCGTTCCAAGTGTGGAGGGTTTCAGTTCTTCGTTTTGCAGCTGGAAATGTGGGTCTCAAGACGTCCCCAGACGTCTTTGAGAGCTTTACATATCTCAGAAGCTAATTGAACAGATAGGGTGCGTGCAGTTTTCCTAATGCATGTCATATTGTTCTTGTAGGAAAAGTTGATTCTGAATTTTTATTTTCTAGTCGATGAAATAATAGGTTTTGTACGGACTCCTGAAACCACCAATGCCCTGTAATGGGAAGGGAATATATAAAAATGACAATGATAACCATATGTGGGATGATTTGTTTTTCTCAATTCCAAATTCTCTTTACTGCTATAATTTAAAATAAATGTATTAACAGTCATTCCTAGAATTATTCCACGCTATTGCACAGAATAGACTACCTTAAGCTATTTCTTTCGCTAACTTATAAGGAGTCTTTTTTTCTTTCCAGTTTTATTGAGATAAAATTGGCATACAGAGAAAACAAGGGACTTTTCTATATGTGATTTCCTCTTCAGGTACACAGTGAAATCAGGTGTTATGTATAAATCGTGTATATATATTTACTGCTTCTTTGACTCTGCTGGAAAAATTTAAGACATGCCTCTTTAGCTTGGGATTCCTAGAAATAATATGCCTCAGGGTGCCTGGGTGGTGTAGTTGGTTGAGCGTTTGACTGTTGGTTTCGGCCCAGATCATGATCTCAGAGCCCTGAGATCGAGCCCGGCATCGGGCTCTGCATTCAGCGGGGAGTCGGCTTAAGGATTTCTCTCCCTCTCCTTCCACACCTTCTCCTGTGCTCATGCTCTTGGGGGGAGAGTCGAAAAATTTACCTCATCAATACAAAATTGTATAGTATTTTTATCTATAGGAAGCTGGTGGCAGGTGTCATTCTTTCTTCACCGTTGTCTCGAAAGCCGTCATGTAGTATTTGCCCCGTAAGCACAATGGAGAGCCTTCAGTTGTGGGTGCCTGCTGGAAGCTTCACTGCAGAGGGCCCGGAAGGTACATGAAGTGCCCTGTGCTGTGCATGGTTATGTTGTAGACACTCCCTTTTCCACTTTCTTCCTCCTGTGAGCAGTGGAAGGCTCAAGGGACAAAGGGGACCCCCAGAAAGTACCCATGTTTGCACACCATGAACAATTAGCTAAACTTGGTATTGTAGCAAGCAGTGTTTCTTTCCTGTGTTCAGATTTTATTCTTTTCTCTTTTCCTTCATGTTTACTGTCTTTATTCTTGGGTTTATCGTAAGAAAGATCAGAAGCCTTGAGTTTACCAATGGGAGCAGACTGATTTTGACACATGAATTTAGCTAATGCTGAACTATGGCTATTTTGTTCCATTTTGGAGGAGAAATGTGGGAGCATCTGTGTTTCTAGATTTCAGAACCCATAGGGGCTGCTTGAATAGTGGCACCAGGCCTTTTGCGAGATCGTCTAGCTTTGATACACATATCTGACTGCTTTTCTCCTCTATTGGAGATATTAACGTAAGTCCAAATGCAAGGTGGAAGTTTCTTCCCACACTTAGGAAAATAGCAAAGTTTGTCTTTAAGGGTCTGGTTTGTCTGTTGATATTTATTTGTTTATTTAATATTTATTGTTTATTTACTATATATTTATTTTGAACTGCTTTTGTTGTTTTGCATTTATTTAGTGGGCTATTTTTTAGGGCAGTTTTAGGTTTACAGCAAAAGTGAGAAAGTAGAGTGAGTTCCCATATACCCCCTGCTCCCCTTCCCCACAGGCACCTTTCCTATCAACACCCCTCACCAGAGTGGTGCGTTTGTTACAGTTGATACACCTACTGTTCCACATTGTCACCCAAAGTTCATGGTTTACAGTAGGGTTCTACTTCTGTGGGTTTTGACAGATGTATAATGACACCCACTGTTGTAGTATCATATCATTTTACTGCTCTAAAAATCCCCTCTCGCCTTCATTTCCCCTCAGCCCACCCTTGCCCATAACACCTGGCAACACCGGTGTTTTTATCGTCTCCATAGTTTTTCCTTTTCCAGAATGTCATGTCGTTGGAATCATACAGTAGGTAGCTTTTTCACATTGGCTTCTTTTACTTAGCAATATGCATTTAAGGTTCTTCCATGTCTTTTCATGGCTTGATAAGTTTATTCCTTTTTAGTGTATTCGTTGTCTGGATGTACCAGTTTATCCGTTCATCTGTGGAAGGACATCTTTGTTGTTTCCAAGTCTTGGCAATTAGGAATAAGGCTGCTTTAAATATCTAGGCAGGTTTTTGTTTGGACATAGGTTTCAGCTCGTTTGGGTAAATGCCAAGAGCACAGTTGCTGGATTGTGTGTGGTAAGAGTGTGATTGTGTGGTAAGAGTGTCTTGTAAGTGTTTACAAACACACTTACAAGAGTGTGTTTGTAAGAAGCTGCCAGACTGTCTTCCAAAATGTCTACACCATTTGCATTCCCAGCAGCAGCGGATGAGAGTTCCTGTTGCTCCACATCCTCACTCGCAGCTGGCGGTGTCAGTATTTTGGATTTTGGCCATTTCCCTGATGACATGATGTGGAGTATCATTTTATATGCTTGTTGGTCATTTGTTTATCTTTGGTAGAGTTTCTGTTCAGGTCTTTGGCCCATTTTTTAAAAAAATTGTTTTCTTCCCATTGAATTGTAAGAGCTCTTCATGTGTTTTAGATAATAGCCCTTTTTCAGATATGCCTTTTGCAAATATTTTCTCCTAGTCTGTGGCTTATCTACTCATTCTCTTGAGAATTACTTTATTTTGAATAACAAAGTATTACTTGGATGAGATACATGTATGAAAAGCCCTTAATCATTGCCAACTTTGTATGCTTATAAAGGTGACCTAATAGATTTGGCTTAAAAAAAAGTTGAAGCAATTAGACACATTTGGTAATTATTCCTTGGGGTCTGACAAGTGTTGTGAGCTAGACTTGTAAAGATCCTTTAAGGAGCCTTGTTGTGGTAACCACAAGTACATTCTTATATGTTCTTAGACAAGCCCTGTCGCAGTGTTGTGTAAATGAGTACTCGGAGTTCACATGAAACTTCTAGACTATTCCATATGGGATCAAAAAGCGCTATTTCTCAAACCACAACAGTGGGGGTAAAGCTGACGTACTCAGGAGTACCATGTGGCATGCCTGAGAAGGCGGCGTTAGTGACATTAGGGATAAAGACACATACGAAAGCTGAAATAAAAGGGTTTTATGACAGGTTAAAGATGAAAATGATTATATTTAGAGTGATTTTGTTTGTTGCCAAATTCTTTTTATTGTTACCTTTTATTTGAGGTCACCTGTTCTTTGCCCTTGCTTGATTTTGACTTTGGTGGCACATTCTTGGAATTTATTCTTTGTTGCTAGGTAATGGGACATGATGCTTAAGGACTTGTTGTACGTGGCATATTATGTGTTGAGAGTAGACCAGCTGACCTCAGGAAAGTTGACTGGGGAGGCATGGGATTCAGAGCCCTCTTTTATACTTCGTTTTTGAAGTCTCCTTTTGAGGTGTTGAATTTTCTTCATTAAGACACCCTTTGGAGAACTTTAAATTGTTGAATCAAACATTTAATTGTACTTTTTTGTTGTATAGGATATTGTACCTGTGGATGCTTCTTATGAAGTAAAAGAATTATATGTGCCAGAAAATAAACTCCATCTGGCAAAAACAGATGCAGAGACATTACCAGCATTGAAAATTAATAAAGTAAGTGCTTTGTTGCTTTTCATACCAAGTGATTTAGCCTTACATATAGTCATTATATATATATATATAAATCTATAAATTTTGTTTGATAACTGTGTTTGAGGGCGTGGGTGGTGGTGGGAGGGGGGATAGTTGTAATTTATGTCATAATTTCCAGGGATGGGAAATGCATTTAATTTGTGAAGCCATATTCCCAAGATATCATGGCTTTGATTTGGTTTTAGTCATAATATTTATTGTTTGTTTGTTTTTTAATGGGGGGAGGGGCAGAGGGAGAAGGAGATGAGAATCCTCAAGCGGGCTCCAGGTCTAGCACGTAGCTGCTGGGCTCCATCTCATGACTCTGAGATCGTGAACTGAGCCAAAATCAAGAGTCAGAAGCTTACCCGACTGAGCCACCCAGGCGCCCCAATATTTACCTATTTTGAAATAGCGAAGACCAAAAATTGTGTAAAAGTTTTTGACTTATCAGAAAGAATTGGTTCTTAATGCTTCAAAATGCTTTATATATAATAATGAACATTTTTCCCCCTCCAAACAAGTTTCATAATCCTCTGCCAAAACCCTGAATTTCTTATTTTGTTCAAAGTCTATGTATGTCTTAGCTCTAATATCATTGAGTGTCCCCCACCCGAGCTCCCAACCACCCCCCCAAAGTACTCAGCTAAACTGGATATGATGACAATGGAAATGATAATATATCATTTTGAAATATTAGAGAATTTTAAACTGTACAATTTAGATGTACTTTAAAAATGGGGAGATTAAGGACTGAGAACTTGGATCAGAAGTTGAAATTCCTAGCCTTTCTTTTAGTTAGTAAAAATCCAGAACATCCAGGAAAGCACCAAATATTAAAGTAAGGAGGAAAGGAAAAAAAAAAAAAAAAACCACAACACCCACCAACAAACTTCTGGGCCTAGAGAAAGCCTCTTTAAGTAGTTATTCAAATCCCTGATTAGGAGTAGCTTACTTGATGCACTTTGTGTGATTGGGTCTGACCAGAAGCTAAGATAGGCTGGGGGAGCAGAGAGGGAGGGTCAGAGAGCAGAGCCCCTCAGAAAGGTGATTGTTGGAAAGGAACAGATGTCATCACCAACACTTTGCGTGGAGTGAACCCACATACACGGGGAGAGAGAAAATATGAGAATGAGAATGAATGGATATGAATCTGGGCCAGTCAGACTCTACAGCCCAGAAACCCAGTAGTTCTTTTAATATAGGGGTTTGTTTTTTGCATGGCAGAATGAAAAGTAATTAATTAAAAAATTCATCTTAAGTCAGTAGTGTATTAGCCCGGGGTGCCATAACAAATACGGTAGACCGGATGGCTTAAGCAACAAAAATGACTCTGCTTACCATTCTGGGGGTTGGAAAGCCTAAGATCAAGGTGCTGGCTGATGTGGTTGCTGGTGAGACTGTCTTCCTGGCTCGCTGACAGCCCTCCCTCTCTGTGTCCTCAGGGAGTGGAGAGAGTGAGCTCTGGTGGGGTCTCTCCTCTTCCGATGAGGGCACCAGGTCTGTTGGGGTAGGGCCCCACCCTTATTGACTTCATTTAACCATGTCGTGTCCTCACAGGCCACGTCTCCAAATAGAGCCCTGTTGGGGATTAGGTCTTCAACATAGGCATTGGAGGGGGACACAGACATTCAGTTCCTAACACATACCATCTAGAATTGGATTTTGGGGGAGACAAATAACGGCCACGTCTGAGGTTTAGGAATAATCGATGAGAGGAAAGCTTGAAAGTAAGTGACGCAATTTGGTCTACGCAGATGATTTTTCCTGTGACTGGAAGGAGGGGGAATACCTGTTATTTGATTGTGAGGTGAAACACGTCAACCAGCATACTTGGGGGATAAATAGTAAGCTACATTTTACTGCACACCACTTGGCCAGTTGCTTTATCTTTTCTCGTCTGAGAGCCACTGCTGCGTGCACACACGCACAGTACATGTGCACACACTCAGAAAATGAGCACATCCAGCTTCCCTTAATGACACATAGTCCACCAATTCCTTCACGTTCTGGTAGGAGATGCTAGAAGTCTTGAAGATCAAGAAATCATACAGTCTCTGGAAAATGAGGGGTGCTCTGACATTGGCGAGGCACTTGTTTTGATAAATATTTTTAGGTAAAGTTTGTTTTAGTTTAAGGCAGTAGTTATCAGAGTCTAATTTCCAGACCATCACCATTAGGATTTTCTGGGAACCTATTAAACATACAAATTCTTGGGCCCCACAGCAAATGATTGAAATAGAATCTCTGGAGGTGGAACAGACTTTATTTTAATAAAGGCCTTCCCAGGGTTTCTTATAACACATTAAAGCTTCGGAACCACTAGTGGAGGAGATGCTATCCTTATTAGAAATGCTTTGAAGCCTAATGTTATTTACATTTATTAGGGGAAATGCACATTTTCCTAGCGCCCTTAATCTTTATTAAATTTGTCTAATCTATAATCATTCTTGAGGTGTCTGTTTCCATTGCTTTTAAAATTAAACTCCTAAAGGTTATTTGGCTGCTTTTGTTCCTAAGTATACGGAGTAGAAAACTTTCCTTTCCTGTCTCGTTTACCAGGTGGATATGCAGTGGGTGCAGGTTTTGGCAGAAGGGTGGGCAACCCCACTGAACGGCTTTATGAGAGAGAGGGAGTATTTGCAGTGCCTTCACTTTGATTGTCTTCTGGATGGTAAGACCATTTATGTCTGTAGTACATCGAGCACGGAAAAGAAATGACACAGATTCATCACCATTTATAAAATACAGTGATGATGTCTTTAATGGAGGTAGCATTTAAGACTAAGTTATATCAGTATTGAATACTCTAAGCGAACCGTGAGATCTTTTCTTTTCCCGTTTCGTTTTCCTGAATGTCATTTATTGCAGAGAGAGAGAGAGAGAGAGAAGGAAAACCTGGGGGTTGGGGCTGAAAATGGATTTAAAAAGCAAATATAGTTTCCCTATGCCGTATCCACCTGAGCGCCTTGATAAGTCTGTCTCTGGAAAGTGTACATCTATACTGAATTTTGCTCTACTGAAATCCATGCTTGAGTGTTCTAATAAGGAACCAGGGAGTCCAAGGTAAGGAGTCCTGAAATAGATGATTAAAGGGATGGTTCTTCTTCTTCTTTTAAAGCACTAAAAAAGGAAAAGTTGCCAAAGAAATTGATGTTTAGTATATTGTAATGAAAATTCAGCTACCTGAAACTTGGTATACTGTTGGTAAGATTGGTTTGTTACGTTAAAGAAAATATTTTTAAATGTCACAGAGCCCTACCGAATTGCTACCATGTTCTTCTTTGTTATGACTTCTTTTAACTAAGGAATGAAATCGATATTAGAAATGATAACTCCTAGTCATTTTTCTCAAACTTTATCACATAAAAGTGTTGAATACTGCTTTTTGATTTTTCTTCTTTGGAACCAATGGTAAAGTCTTTGTGGACTTTGTGGACTGACTCCTTAGTAGTGATTTAGTTTGGTTTCATGCAAATCTACCTGTTAACTTTCCCTTTTGTTTTATTTTATTTTTTTAAAGATTTTATCTATTTATTTGTCGAGAGAGAGAGAGAGAACAAGCAAGGGAGCAGTAGGCTCCCCACTGAGCAAGGAGCCCGATACAGGACTTGATCCCAGGACCCCTGGGATCATGACCTGAGCCAAGGGCAGTGGCTTAACCGACTGAGCCACTCAGGTGCCCCTAATTTTCCCTTTTACACTGTACCTACTGAAACTTTTTAAAGCAGGCAACCAGTTATCATTGATTTCATTGACATCTTTTGTCTAAAGAAGGCATGCCATGATTTCCAAAAAATATGCTTTGACTAGGTATGTAAATAAGATCCACATATGAATTTGAGAGTGCATTTTTTTTTTTCTAACCTGGGCATAATGAATAGAAAAAACGTTTAGAGCTTGAAAGGTTGGAAACTGAGAATGTGCTTTTTGTCTCACTGATCATACATTTTGGTTCAAATTGATTACTTCCTTTGTTTCTTGGCCAGTAATTGCTGACATTGGTTCAATTTTGATTAAAAACCAAGAAATAAAATTACCTTGTGGGTGTTTTTGTCTTCCTATTTCAAGGAAATCCAAGTTATCCCAAGTATACTCAAGTATACTTGCCACTCACAGTATAGTTACCAGAAAGGATTCCATGTTCCTGGAAAGGCTCTGAAACATTGTTCTTTGTCTTATTCATATATTAGAGGTGCTCAGTGTATTTTGGGTGACATTAGGTGTAACCAGCTGATTCTTCCTTATTAGACAGTGTCTTTTAATAATGTGGTTTTATGAGCATTTTTTTCCTCCCCAAAGACAGCTTCATGAATTGTTGTGAGAAGTATGTTGCTACACAGTGTTGCTGGTCTTAATGTTTGCTGGTTTTTAATTTGCATTTTTTTAACCTCCGGATCGTTCTCTCTCTCCTGATTTTCTGTGCCAGGTACTGTCCCTGGACCCATAAATCTTGTATCATCTGAAGAGTGTCCCCTGGCGTGAAAGGTGGACGTGAGGCCTGTTGAGTAACCCACGCTGTGTGCTTTCTGTTCTTGTGTGCCCTGCAGGGGGCGTCATTAACCTGTCAGTGCCTATAGTTCTGCCGGCTACTCAGGAGGATAAAGAGAGGCTGGACGGCTGCACAGCATTTGCCCTGATGTACGAGGGCCGCCGTGTGGCCATTCTTCGCAACCCGGAGTTTTTTGAGCACAGGAAGGAGGAGCGCTGCGCCAGACAGTGGGGGACAACGTGCAAGAACCACCCCTACATCAAGGTCCTGAGCAAACCTTGCTGCGTCTTATCTCCACGTGCCAGTAGCGTGTGTGCCGCCATGTGGGCGTTACCTGTAGGTCGACGATTCCGTCAGCAGACAAAATCTTGTCATTTTGGTCTGGGGAATATTTGTTCAGTAAACCTTTATTTATTTATTTTTTTTAAGAGGGGAAAAGTCCCAAGCGGGCTCCATGCCCAGTGCGGAGCCCGGCGTGGGGTTCGTTCTCACGACCCTGAGATGGTCTGAGCTGAAATCAAGAGGCAGGTGCTTAACCGACTGAGCCACCCAGGTGTCCCTAGTAAATCTTCTTTAAACACCTCCTGTACATTAGGCGCTGAGTTAGGTGCTGGTTCTGGGAATCTAGGGGTGATGTGACGGTGGGCACGGTGTCTGTGTGGTGGGAGCTTACCGTCGGGTGGGGAGCGGGTATCATGTTCTATAGGTAGGCTGTGAGGGCAGGGTGCTGTGGGGGCCCGCGGCAGGGCGACTGGGGTTTTAACTGAACGCTGTGTGTCTGGTATCAAAGCCGGGGAATCCAGTTAGTCTCTCCAGAGGACTTCATGTATTTTATGTGTCATATGTGAAATGTCATCACGGAAGTAAAATTTCTGTCACTTGTTTTAAAGTACCCTTTGAGCTTTAAAAGAAATGAACTTTTCGTAGATTTGTCTAGACAACTTTTATGACATCTGTTTAGTGCCTGTCAAGGTGCTAAATCTTGTCTCATGAAGGATAAAAAGCGATAGACTTTTTAAAATAGGGAGATACTGTTTTAGAAAATAAGGAGTTTGCATTAGTGATGGTGTCAGACATTCCTTCGGTATTAAAATTCTACAGTTATTAATAACGAATAGTAGTTTACAGAACATGCTCACTTCTGTAAATTTTTTGAACCACAAAGCACACCCGAAAGGACGGGTGGCGTTTCTCTCCTACAGATAGAGAAATTAAGACTTACAGGGGATAAATGTCATGACCGGAATTATACAGCTAATAGGTGGGATGAGGATTTGATTTGAATTCAGGACTTTGGGCTTCAAAGCCGTCTCCCATAATCTGTCGCGGAGAGCAATTATTGGTGTATGTGCCACTTTTAGTTAGAGTGATCCATAAAACTTCTTGGGAAACGTAGTTAGTACTTGGTATGCAACCTTGAGGAGCCAGCAGGATTTTGATTAGGAGGGAACTGTGGAAAACAGAATTCCAGTTTTCGGAAGCAGGAGGAGCAGACTCCGTGCATTTGAGAGATGACTGGTTGTTGAGCAGGAGAGAGGACCTCGGGAAGACGGGGCTTAGCGTTCTACCCGGAGAGGTTCAAGCCTCGTTCAGTCATGAGAGCGGTTCACGTGTATTTATGCTTCGTGCTTTTCAAACCACATTTGTGTCGTTCCCTCTGTCCTTACAGTGACCCTTGGAGGCAGTATCCTGAGGGGTTTTAGGCTCGGTTCAACTCGCCCAGAGTGATAGTGGCGTCCTTTAGGGGTCAAGGGTAGGGTCTCTCTTAGGTCTTTTGTGCCTTGCCAGGAGTGGAGAGGTCACGGGCAGCCTTGGAGCGTGAGTGAGGCCCAAGCAAAGTGGTGCTTTGAGAAGCTTGGCCTGGTGGTCTTGTGCAGGATGTTCCCAGCCCACCTCCCCTCGCACGGGTACTGGCCACGCTCTCTAGGTCTCTAGCCTAGAGTCGTGCCCTGGCTGCGCTCTGCTTCCTCGTGTCCACTGCAGTCTGTTCTCCTCGGAGCAGCCAGAGCGAGCCTTTAAAAGTCTCTATCTGAGCCTATCACTCCACCTTTTGAAACTCTCCAGGGGTTGCTTGATGCAATTAGTATAAAACCCAAGTGCCTGTGAGGCCCAGTGGGGCCTGGCCCTGGCCTTACTCGTGGTCTCTCTCGCTCTCCCTCTGCTCCTCCCCCTGCTCTGACTTTCCTGGCCTTGGGCCACATTAGCCTTCTTTCCATTCCTCAAGGACTACAGCTCCAGGACTTTGTTTCTGTTTCAGGACTTTGTTCTTGCTGCCCCTCTGCCTGAAATATTTGACCTCTATGGCTGGTTCCTTTTAGTCACCTCAGGTTCATCGCCACCTTCCTCAGAGAGACTTTCACCGACTCCTCTCTGAAATGTCACTGAGTCTAATCCCCGGGAGCTCTGCTCCATTGCCCTGGTTGTTTTCTTGGTAACACTCTTCACTAGCCGACACTTGTCTGGTTTCTGCTCGCTGTGTCCCACTAGAATGCGAGCTCTGTTAGAGTGAAGGCCTTCCTCTGCCCTGTTTGCTGCTGCATTCCCCAGCGCCTAGCGCAGGCCCTGGCGCGTGCCGGTTACTCGGTGACTCCTCACCGAGTGAATGGTTTGATGGGTGGGGAAGGACTTTCTAGCAAGCAAGACCTGGTAGGAAGAGACCACAACAGTCTAGGTGCGTTATTAGCGCATAAGCTAAAGCGAGGGGTGAGTAGGGGGGTGAGGGAGGAAGGGTGAGCTCGAGCTGTGCTGTGGAAACAGGTCCCAGAGGTGACATCCTCCTCTCAGGGCAAGAGCATGAGTGAAGCTGGAGAAATTTGAGGTGGTGTGGAGATGGGAAGATAGGAATTTGTGTCTAGCTCCATCATCACTTGAATTGCTCAAAAGTTTAGGATTGGAGAACACAGAGGCTGGGGTGACCCAGGGTCACAAATATTTGTGCTCATCAGCATACAACAACAGTGAAGAGAATGTTTCTGTTACTTAACAAGTCATAGTTATTCATTTTGGTTTTGTTTGCCTTTCATCTGTAAATATCATAGTTGTGTCACAGGGCCCTCTGAGAAGTCATAAAATACATTCTAATTTTAAAGCATCTCTAATCCCAATTCAGTTGTTAAGCCAAACAGCTTTACCATTGGCCTTCAAATGAGGGTAACTTAGAGCTACATGTAGCTTGTGTGAGAAATGTTCTTACTTATTTTGATCTTGGTTTCTGTTCAAAAATTTTCTTTCTTCTTCCATTAGATGGTTATGGAACAAGGAGATTGGCTGATTGGAGGAGATCTTCAAGTCTTGGACCGAATTTACTGGAATGATGGTCTTGATCAGTATCGTTTCACTCCTACTGAGCTGAAGCAGAAGTTTAAAGATATGAATGCTGGTAAGACATGGATCTCATTATCTAACATGGGACTACTTGGAGTCTCTGCTTGATGAGAAAGTTCTAGAAGAATTTTTCCATTGCTTACTAAGGTGTAAAAGAGAACGTTGAGTAAAGATAAATGCAGGATGGAGTGTGTTGGAGAGGTAGATGATCTAAACCTACCCTACCCTCCTGTGGATGGGACTAATTATACGCTGTAACTGGCTTATGGAAGGCAGAGAGGACCTTTTTAGAACTCAGAATAGGGAAGTTATGCAGCCTGTCCTTCCTCGTATGTTAGCAACGCTGGTGGATTGATCCTCCTGGGTCTGTGTTCTAAGTCATTTCACGAGCCCTTATCATTTAAATGAGCCCGTGTTCATACATATTGTCACGCTGGGGGTTTGGTTTGGTTTTGTAACTTATTTTTTTTTTTTTTAATAAGCAGTAAACCTTTCGTATCCAGAAAAAAAAAAAGGGTAGTTTTGTTATGTTGGTGCAGTGGGATCTAACATTTTGTATACTGTGTGGGAGATGGTTGCCAATAATAAATTGACCTTTTATTTGTGTGTTAGAAAACTCACATGCTAAAGCTGAATAGAACTATGAGAGAGAAATTATTTGAGTAATTCACTCATATCAGTGTGCTTTGTATTTCTAAATATCTTATGAGTCTAACATATCTCTACAGAGGTAATATAACAATATCATGTCAGCTCCTCATTCAACAAAAATGTTTGGTGTGCATCTTTCTACCAGGGTGCCAAGTGCTGGGGATCCATAAATAAATAAGACAGGAGCCTATGGTGTAGAAGAGAAGGAGAGTAAACAGATAACAGGGAAGGCTGTCGAAGAGTAGTTTAGTAGTGGTTTCAGATTTCTGGGTTAGCATGAAATGGAGTGGTAGGAGTAAAGTCTGTAGATGCTGTTCTTTATAAAGTATTCCAGGGCAGGGATTTTTGTACCTGATGGCTTGCGATTTAGGGGGTCTTCACGCAGAGGTAGGTGAGTGACATGTTTATACTGGGGCACCCACACGCCCAAATCCAAGCTTCCGTGTCAGGGACTGGCATTCACTATAGAGCCTGGGAGACTTTTTTAAGGTCTGAAGAATTTGAAAGGTCCACTACAGAAGTAGTTAAGCCCTAAACCTTGGTGCCGCTTTTTAAAAATATTTTCTGTGTAGAAAGGGAGTGGGCAGAGATGAGAAAAGTTAATGTGGTGACTTTTTAAGGTGCTAGTGGCGACCCAGCCATATTGGTTAACCAGAAGCCCCCTTCTGAGTGACCATGGAAGCTGCGCAAGAGCACTCGTTTTGGGAGTTGTGTCTAGCTTCTGTGGACTCCAGAGTCTGGTGTGCACACTGTCCCCAGCTTCACTACCGAGAAGTCGTGTGGTTGTGGAGAAATTACTTTCTTCTCCAAGTTTCACTTCCTTTAGTTGTAGAAATAAGGATAGTAGTAGTACTTAATGCATAACATTTTATTTCAGAAAGTGAAATGAGGGGCTCCTGGGTGCTTCAGTTGGCTAAGGATCCGACTCTTGATTTTGGCTCAGGTCCTGATCTCAGGGTCATGAGATTGAGCCCCACATTGGGCTCTGTGCGGAGTGCGGAACCTGCTTAGGATTCTCTCCCTCTCAAAAAAAAAAAAGAAAGAAAGAAAGAAATGAAAAAAATAAAGTGAAATGAGAAAATGAGATCAGTTGCTTAAGGCACTGTAGATGGTACCTGGCCCATAGTAAGAGGTTAATGTGTCATAATTTCTGAGTCAGAAGCGGGTCTCACCTTTATTTGTGTAAAGGTTAAAGAAAGAATATCTGTTTATTCTTGAACTCTACTGTACTTTGCTGATATTTGAAATAACAGCTTAAAATAGATCAGGAACTGGAGGCCATACACTGTTCAGAGCTGTGCAGTTCCCACCTGCCTCATTTATTCAGTTTCTGCTTGGCCCCCCTTGTATGTCATCTGAGTGCAACCCCCCCCCCCACCACCCCGTGCCTCCTTAACTTCACTATCTCTGAATTTGAAGCATGGTTTAAACTACTGGTGCAGGAGTTTCTCTGAATGCTACGCTTGGTGCCTGCCTACACTGTAGTGTTTTCTGCTTTTTTGCTAACCTGTTTTGGGCCCAGTCATAGGGGAATATATTATGATTGCTTTAAGTCAGTGAAAGCACCTCATTCTCTTGTCAGCAATTTAAGGGTCCTTGTGTGAGTCTGTTCTGGCCATTGAGATGTAAGAGAGGGGCTTCTAGAAAAGGGTTTTCCTTTCCTTTTCTTTTCTTTTTTTTTTTAAGATTTTGTTTATAAGAGCGTGCGCACGTGAGTAGGGGGGACGGGCAGAGGGAGAAGCAGGCTCCCTGCTGAGCAGGAAGCCTGATGCGAGGCTGGATCCCAGGACCCTGAGATCATGACCTGAGCCGAAGGCAGACGCTTAATGACTGAGCCACCCACGTGCCCCAAGGGTTTTCTTCTTGACGAGAAACTGGCTTAGAACAAAAAGGAACAAAAAGTCCTAACCTTTTTCTTCCTGCTTCAGATGCTGTCAGGGAAAGGTAGTGTTTGGAGCTCAGGTGGCTATTTCATATCTGTGAGAATCCATGCAAATCTTACACTGGCTGAGTTTCTGATCCAGTCCTAGAGTTCTCTAATTCCAGATTTCTTATTCAGATACTTAATGTATATTTGAATTATTTAAGACACTTCTAGTTGGATCTTATTTCATTTGCAGCCAGAATTATCTGATTGTTTAGTACATACAGGCTTTTGCTTTTTTTTCCTGGTGAACAAGAACATGTTTAATGGAAGATGTGCTGAGACCACCTCATTTCCTTTAATATTTTGCCAAAATTTGAATTCATAACTGTAATTCATGTTCATAAATTAATTGTTGGCACTGGTGAGGGGTCTTATCAAGGAATTATTCATAATTGGAATCCTTAATATTACATCTGTTTTTCACTCTTCTTTGGGAGCCAAACATTTTAAATCATTTAGAGAATTTGTTGCATAATGAGTGATTGCAACTTTGTTTAAAGTAGCTGAGAGCCAGTTATCCTTACATCAGACAACAGATTGTGGAGTATTATTTTGTTTACTTTTCCATTTTAGACTAAGGCAAATAAGCAACAGACCCAAGAGTTTCCTTTGTAGTTCTTGTTCTCTTTTAGGAGGGCCGTTAACAAGTCCTCTCCTGGCGTGTTTATGTCTCGTACATAGTGCAAGGAGAGAAGACAAAATCTTTATTTTTACTCTTATCCAGGGTTCTTTTCCTATCTCTTCCTCTTTCTCCTCCCCTCATCTTTGAAGAAGCGTTTTGATGATCGGACGTGGGCTGTTGTGTTCACCATTAGTATGATGGCGTTTGCAGCTCTGAACCAGTTCTGTAGCTGGAAGGATGGAGTGGTCTTTAATAGCCCCATCAGTGACTGCAAGTGGTGGCTGCAAATCACTGGTGGTTGACCACTGTCTTGGAAAGGCAGAGTGGATTTCACTTCAGCCAAGTAAGAGCCAGTTAGTATTTATTACACACAGAATATGGCTCTCTTGCTGGATTTACCAAGGGAAAGTTGACATAACTTCTTTCAGGCTAGTACTGGTATCACAGTGCTGAAGAAATCTGAGAAAGCTTTGTAGAGTTGTTGATCTTACAAACATATTTTTAAATTTAACTTTATTTTTTAAAGATTTTATTTATTTGATAGAGCACAAGCAAGGGGAATGGCAGGCAGAGGGAGAAGCAGGCTCCCCTTTGGTCAGGGAGCCCAACATGGGGCTCGATCCCAAGACCCTGGGATCATGACCTGAGCCAAAGGCAGACACTTAACTGACGGAGCCACCCAGGCGCCCCAAGACTGGTACTCTTAGACCCGAAAGTATGGCAGCAATAAATTATTTTACATTTTCAAGCTTAGAAATGCTTTCATATTGTAGTAAAAGAAGTGTTGAATATAAAGCTTTTTGCCAACTGGGCTCTGTCCTTGCTTATTCTCCCTTTCCCTTCCTGTCCTGTCTTGTGTCTGTGTGTTGGGGTCGAGGGGGGTTCGTGAGGGGAGCTGTGTCCTGCCTCCGTCATGTGGGCAACATTAGCAGGTAACTGAAGAATACAGAAAGTTGTGGGGAGCTCCTGCCCCAGTAGCGTCCTGCGTCAGCACTGTGGTCCGGCCATGCCTCCATCCCCCACAACCAGCTTCTGGCCACCGCACCTCCTCACAGCTTCTGGCGCACCCTCAGGAGTGGTGACAGAATGCAGAGCTGCTAGTCTCCAGAGGTCTCATCAGTCCTTCTGGGTTCCCTTCACCCTGACCGTTCTTCATATACTCGCTTTGTGAAATTATGTCGAGAGCGTCATCTCAGTGTGCCTTGACCAGACCGACAGAGGCTCCCACACTTTGGATCGCAGTATCCCAGCTCACTGCCATTGATGGTCAAGAAAGTCGAATGCCTTCACAGACTATCTGCTTCTGCCTCAGCCTTCTCATGAATCATTCCCAACTTTACCTAAAATATCCTTCTAATGTCTCCATCCATTCACTAAAATGTAGTTTGTAGGGACGCCTGGGTGGCTTAGTTGGTTAAGCGTCTGACTCTTGATTTTGGCTCAGATCATGATCTCAGGGTCATGAGAGTGAGCCCTGCATTAGACTCCACGCTCAGTGGGGAGTCTGCTTGAGAGTCTCTCTCTCCCTCTCCCTGTGCCCTACCCCCTCCTCGCGTATGTATATGTTTTTTCTCTCTCTCTAATAAATAAATAAATAAAATGTTAAAAGGAGTACCAGCTTGTGAAAAAATGCTAATTAATATGTTTGTATTTACTCAAATAACCTGTCTTATTTTTTCCCTCCTCATAAGCAGTTTAAGCAAAAGAAAGCCCAGCAATTTAGGACAGTCCAGAGGAAGGAGGGATTGTCAAACTTTTTCTTACTTCCAGCTCTCTTCAAAAATACTCCCACAAAAACAAACATTAAACACACAACCTTCCCTAACAACTCTGGAGCTGTGGTCCGTACCCTTGTTCAGCTACCACATTGGCTGAGGGAAAATCAGAAATGCCTCTTACTAGAGCCTTGGGGTAGATAAAATGGCAGATAATAAAGCTTGGGTGGGACTGGAAGAGGAGACTTACTAATTATTGCTGTATGTAGGACAGTTTTCCACAGAAGTTGTTGAGAGGAGGGAAGCAGGAAGATGCTGTAATTCTGGGTTAGTGGTTGGGATGCTCCCAGGGCTCTGACTGTGGGTGGGGCAGCAGAGCCCAGCCGGAGAGACGTGGGGACAGCCCTCCCGTGAGAACTGAGGCTGTCTGTGGGCACTCGGCTACGACGCTGCGGAGCAGGGTCAGAGCCAGGTTCCTGGCACCGTGGCACAGTAATGTTTGCCGGTGGTGATGCTGGCTTAGGCAGCCCGCGTCCTGCAGGAGTCCAGGGGACTCGGTGCTCATCCTCTTCCCACCACCAGGAAGAACTCATGGTTGCTATTTCCTTCCCCGTCACAAATCAGCGCATGCTCGGGAGAACCATCTCCCGTTCTTTCTCTCCGACCTTCTGGAAGGAAAGAGATCAGACCGTACTGGTTTCCTTAGAGTGTTGGCTGCTGGACTGGAGGGAGAGGGACAGAACTGCATTACTGGGCCGTCCCTTTCCTTAAACATGAAATATGGAAGGAGCAGGATGTAAGGGTTGGACGTGCATTTGGCTGAAGTAGTAGTAGAGGTGGAAGGATTGAAGGAATGGGGACAGTAATGAGCAATATATACTGAAATGCTCTAACCGATGAATTGGACGGTCAGGATTAGAGATGCAGCGAACAGAAGCCATCTGTCTGTGCTCAGTAATTGAATCCAGGTGAACGGGTAAGCTTCCAGCATGAATCCGTGAGGAACTTCACAGGACCCAGCAAATGAACCTATTGCTCCAAGAGGGACCACGAGATGTCAGAAACAGGTGATCGACCCAGAATGGCCAAGCGGAGTATAAAATGTCACACATCTGTGATTACAAGTGTGTAAAAATGTATAGGGAGATTGTGCAAAACCACCAAAAACAGCTATATTAGGATAGTGCGTTTGTGGGTGATCCCCACCCTCTCCCAAATGCCTTCAGTGTTTCACTGTTTTTACTTAAAAGGGTAAAGAAAGGGCTGGTGTCATGGTAAGCAGGCCCTGAGGCCTGGAGGACAGGATGGTGCCTCCTGGATTCGGCAGGGGTCTCATGCTCACAAAGGAACATGGGTTGAGTCAGTGGAGCCAGTCCCGTTCTTCCATCACTTGATCCTTCGCTGTCCCCAGACTTATCTTCTGAAAACAAAGATGCAGTCATGTCCTGTTGGAGTCGAAGGACCTACGTTCCTTGTTTCACACATTTATTCTCTGATTAGTGAATGCTCGCTTCTCCTCTCTGACTAGATTGTAAGCTCCGGGGCCCAGGGCCAGCGGCGGCTCTGCACCCCTACTGCAGGGTTGGCATAGCTGTAGCAGATACCCCCACAGCTTGCAAAGCCTAAAATATTCACTCTGGCTCTTTATGGAAAAGGTTGGCTTTTATGCATGGTGTCCGCAGCTTTGCAGTGTACCCTCCAGAAGGCAAGATTATGGAATTCCTGCTCTTTCCCCCAGGAACACGGGGACAGAGGGCTGGAAAGAGGTGGGAATCATAAATGTTAGTAGTAAATTCCAGTCATCTTTTAGATCATGTCCCATTTTCAAGCACAGTTGAAACCACAGATTTAGTAAAACAGTCTTAAACTAAGCCGTGAGGAATTGGAAGTGGAAAGGCAAATATTTGACACCGAGCGTGGTGTGATAATGGGGAAATCACCACCCTTTAGAAAAAGAGGATGAAGACGTGAGGCTCTAAGTATTCGTGGCCCCAGGTCCATAGTGACTCATAATTGTTTTTCCATCCTCAATGGAAAATTAATCGAGGAAAATTTAATAGTGATGCATACTGGGTTGTGTTAGTTGGGACAGCTCCCTGGGAATGGCAGCTTCCAGTGGATCAGGTACTCTTATTACATCGTTCATCCACGTGAGTTCTCTAGTGGAGAAACCAGATGGTAGGGATGAAAACGCAGTCTGGACCTAACGGACAGTTAAAGCTGTCTGTGCAGCTCATTGATAAATAATTACAAGGGATTGGATAGAAGGTTATAAAGACCTGGTAATGTTCGCAAGAAAAAAATGGGCAGACAGATCAAATGGTCATTGGGTTTCTGAGTAGAACTGATACAAAGGAAATAAGCCTACTTGGAAGAAATCTTGGCAGTCAAATCCTTTATCTGCTGCTAATGTGAACTTTTACTGAGTCATCCATCTTCACTTTATCTGTTAAATGTCCAATGTGAAGCTAGATTAATTCTTTATGGAAAGAAAGCCTACATAGATAAATTATTAGGATCTGTGAACTATGTGTTTTTGAGACCATTTATTTTCCATGTTTCCTTTTGCACATCCTGTCGTATAAATAATGCTGCCAAATGGTGATTTTACAGGATCAGATTTGACCTGATTGAAGTCTAGGCATGTAGTCATCATAGACCTGAGATGTAACGCCCAGGGGTTCCTACGCAGAGACAGACGCCTGTTCCTGATTAAGGAGGACAAAAGCTAATGAGCATAGGGTTAGTTTGTACCCGAGTGGACCTTGAGCCACTGGTAAACAGTGGGTTCGGTTTCTTGCCAGGTATATTTAGATGTGTTTTTTTTCCCTTTTTCTCCCCCCACCCCTCCCATTTCTCCTCTCTCCGCTCTCCTCTCTTGAATGATTTAAGGAACTTATATGTACAAGGGACCGCAGCATGCATCTCACCATGCTGGGTACTTTATATTATTTTGTCTTCATAACAATAACCTTAGTATCATCCCCATTTCAAAAATGTAGGCAGTGAAATTCAGTCCTTAAAGGCCACAGTCCATGGCTAGAAACTGGTGTACTTACGATATGAATCCATAAATAAGTCTGTTCTAAAGTAATGCTTCTTTGGTACCCTCCATATATCTTCTCTTTCAGAACTTGTTGTTATGGAAAATTTCAAACTTAACACTACTTGTAAGTAGAGATCATAGTATACCGGTCCCCTGTGTGCCTCTAGCCCAGCTTCAGTAGTCAACTCTTGCCTAATCTTGTTGCATCTTTACCCTCCTCCCTACCTCACCCCTGCAGGTGATTCTGAAGCAGAGCTCATACCTCCTTTATTTCATCTCTTTCAGTACTTACCTCTTAAAGGCAAGGACTTTAAAAAGGACAGCCATGATACCACTTTTGCAGCTTAATAATAATAATAATAGTTAATAGTCTCAATATAATCAAACATCTCCTCAATGTTCAAATTTCTAATAATTTCATAGTAATCACTTGTTTTTTTATTTTATTTATTTTTAAGATTTTATTTACTTGAGAGAGAGAGAGACAGAGATAGTGAGAGAGAACAGGAGCTGGGAGGAGAGGGTTCAGAAGCAGGCTCCCTGCTGAGGAAGGAGCCTGACATGGGGCTCGATCCCAGGACCCTGGGATCATGACCTGAGTTGAAGGCAGGCACTTAACTGACTGAGCCACCCAGGTGCCCCTGTAGTCACTTTTTAAAATAGTTCGTTGGAATCAGGATCTAAATAAGCACCCTGCGTTGTATTTGCTTCATATGTATCATGTCAAAATTTTTCACTTTGTTTTTTAACTTTTTATTTTGAAATAATTTTAAATTTACAGAAAAATTAATATACAGAATAGGACCAAGAACTCCTATGTATTCATTCAGAATCTATAGTTACTAGTATTATACCGTTACTGGCTTTCTTGTTCTCACTTTTTTTTGAAAGTCGTAGACATGACGGGATGCCTTGTTATCCCTTAGTAAGTCCGCATGCATTTCCTAAAAATAACGGTCTCTTACCTAACTGTAGCATGCTCATCCTCATCCAGAAAATAGCATCGGTGTAGCACTGTGTAACTCTTACACTCCATTCACATCATGCCATTGTCCTAATAAGGTCCATTATAGCAAAACCAATAGCAGACAGATTTTTTCTTTCCTACCTTTTTGGTTCAGGGCTCAGTCATGTCTCTTTATAGTCTACTTCAGTTTGGAAGGGTCATTTAGTCTTTATTGTGTCTTTTACAACTGACACTTTTTAAGAGTACGTATCATTTGCTTTGTTGACTGTCAGTCAGTGTGGATTTATCTGCTGCTTCCTCATGATTCGTTTCGGGTTACGGATTTTTGTCAGAGATACTGAGAAAGCAGTTGTGAACTCTCAGTGCCTCATATCTGGTGGCTCAGTTTCGGTTCATCCTCACCTTTTGTTTTAAGGTTAACTTTTTTTTTTTTAATTTTTTATTAACATATAATGTATTATTTGCCCCAGGGTACGTGTCTGTGAATCATCAGGCTTACACATTTCACAGCATTTGCCATAACACATACCCTCCCCCATGTCCATATCCCTACCCCACCCCCCCACCTCCCAGCAACCCTTAGTTTGTTTCGTGAGTGTAGGAGTCTCTTATGATTTGTCTCCTTCCCCATCCCCCCATCACCCCCTGCCCTGCCTCTCAAATTCTTCATATCAGAGCAATCATGTGATAATTGTCTTTCTCTGACTGACTTATTTCGCTTAGCATAATACCCTCTAGTTCCATCCACGTCGTTGCAAATGGCAAGATTTCGTTTCTCTTGATGGCTGCATAGTATTCCAGTGTGTGTGTGTGTGTGTGTG
>CM052800.1:79615314-79657941 GCA_028533885.1 Nasua narica | reverse complement strand
GCCTCTCAAATTCTTCATATCAGTGGGCTTTCTGTTCTGTTCCATTGATCTATGTGTCTGTTTTTGTGCCAGTACCACACTGTCTTGATGATTACAGCTTTGTAATAGAACTTGAAGTCAGGAATTGTGATGCCGCCAACTTTGGTTTTCTTTTTCAACATTCCTGTGGCTATTCGTGGTCTTTTCTGGTTCCATATAAATTTTAGGATTATTTGTTCATTTCTTTGAAATAAATTGATGGTATTTTGATAGGGATTGCATTAAATGTATAGATTGCTTTAGGTAGCATAGACATTTTCAGAATATTTGTTCTTCCTATCCATGAGCATGGAACGTTTTTCCATTTCTTTGTGTCTTCCTCAATTTCTTTCATGAGCACTTTATAGTTTTCTGCGTACAGATTCTTTGCCTCTTTGGTTAGGTTTATTCCTAGGTATCTTATGGTTTTGGGTGACATTGTAAATGAAATCGACTTCTTAATTTCTCTTTCTTCTGTTTTGCTGTTTGTGTATAGGAATGCAACTGATTTCTGTGCATTAATTTTATATCCTGAGACTTGATTGAATTCCTGTATGAGTTCTAGCAGTCTTGGAGTGGAGTCCTTTGCGTTTTCCACATAAAGTATCATATCATCTGCAAAGAGTGAGAGTTTGACTTCTTCTTTGCCAGTTTGGATGCCTTAAGGTTAACTTCTTAAAGTTTACTTTTGTTTCTTGTTTAAGATTGTGTTTGCCAGGATTTTTAGCTCTAAAGTTAACAAGTTATTTTGTGCCTATTAACTAAAATATATTTTGGGCAAGAGATTTTGAAACTATAAATATCCTGTTGTTATCAAACTTTTACCCACTAGTTTTTTTTTTTTTTTTAGCACATTACAAATATGGCCAGAAAAATGGTGATTTTTCTAATTGTCATTCTTCTTATGTTTATTAGTTGACCTTCTGCCAAAAGGTAGAGTTTCCCCTTCTCTCCATTGGTTTGTTGATTTATTTTATTCTTTATGGACTCACAGATGCCCATTTTACTCAGTAGGTTGCCGTTCATTACTGTTATTATTTACGTTGGTGTTTAACTTGTCCTTGTTGGGGTTAGCCATCGGGTCAGACTCGTTCCTCTATCCTTTTGACATGTCCTGATCATTTTTCGAGCACTTCCTTTCTTATTGGAACGAGAAGTTCCAGCTCATGTTTTAAGTCCCTTGCCCTAGTCCTAGAACCAGCCATTTTGCCAGCGGCATTTAAAATGTAAAATTGGTGCTTTTGTGTTGCTCATCGTTACTGGGTAGTGGTTCCTTATAGGACCTTTCAGTAGGTAGAGCTAAGAAATGTGCATTATGTATAGGCACACAGGCACTTAGGTACCAGCACACACATGTTTATATTTGCTCCTGTCTCCTCTCTCGGGCTGAAACCCCTGAGCTCGCACTGATACTTTCAGTCTTCATCCGGTAGCACATAGTCTACTCTAACCTTTCTCCATCTGTAGTTAGGCCTTCCATCTCCTGCAGTTGAGGACCCTGGCTCCCCTTCTCCTCACTCTGTTTATGTATTTGCTGTATCTCACTGTGTGTAAGGAGTCTCCCAAACAGGCTGTCTCCTGGGGCCCTTGGGCTTGCAGGCTTGAGCTGGGCCGGAGTCCTCTCTCCCCGGTGTGAGTCTGGAGTCTGTCCCCCACCCACCATCAGTGCAGTGACTCACACTGGCCTAGGAGGAGGATGCAGGGATGCTCATAAGTGGGTCTGTTGTGAGCAGCCTGTTTATTTAATGTATTTTTGTGAAAGAGAGAGAGAGAAAACAAGAAGGGGGGCGGGGAAGGGCAGAGAGAGAAGCAGACTCCCTGTTGAACAGGGAGCCTGACTTGGGGCTCGATCCCAGGACTCCGGGATCATGACCCAAGCCGAAGGCAGCTGCTTAACCCACTGAGTCACCCAGGCGTCGGTGAGTAGGTTGTTCATAAAGAATGGGCAGCATAAAGTGAAGGGAAGAGAGGAGAGAGCTAAGTGAATGACAAGACTTAGGCCAGAGTCAGAGTGGGTGAGTAAGGTCGGGCAGGAATCTCCTAAATGGGGAATTACACCCTCTTCATTTGTACTCAAAGACTGGAGTATGTACAGTAGAGTCAGGAAGTAAAATTGCTTCTTGCTCCCAGGGGTAGGGGAGCTCTGGAGTTTTACTTAAAGATCAAAAGGCATGTTTGGGTTTTTTGTTTTGTTTTGTTTTGTTTTGTTTTGTTTTTGAAGTGGGGGCCCAACATAGGGCTTGAACTCATGACCCTGAGATAAAGACCTGAGCTGAGATTACAAGTGGGATGTCCAACCAGCTGAGCTGCCCAGGCATCCCCTATTTGGGAATCTTTTTATATCTATTATATAAAACAAAATTTGAAGTGAATTCAGGGTAGAAAAACTTTCAGGTTTGTACTCCTCTTCACATCTCCTTAAAGCAGAATAATTTTATTTTTTTGTTTTATTTTTTAAGATTTTATTTTTTTATTTGATAGACACAGCAAGAGAGGAAACACAGGCAGGGGGAGTGGGAGAGGGAGAAGCAGGCTTCCCACTGAGTAGGGACCCCAATGCGGGGCTCAATCCCAGGACTCTGGGATCATGACCTGAGCTGAAGGCAGGTATTTAACGACTGAGCACCCAAGCTCCCCTAAAGCAGAATAATTTTAAATGCTCATATATTTGTATCAGGACTTTCTTGTTCTTTTTGCCTCATATCAGCTATTTCTTGGGTGAAAACTAGCCTTGTTCATGTATAAAAAGTAATTTGAGAACTTCAGAGCATAACAGTAATGCTATAAATCTTGGAATATCACAGGATGTGGTTCCCCCCCCCCCCAAACAAACCCCCAAGCCCCTGGTCAAGCAGGGTGGCACAGTTTTCCTCCTGTGGCCTTTTGTCATCATGATAGAAGAGGGTCAGAATTGAGAACTGATTGGGAAAGACGTTTATACTCTTTGGCTTAAAATTGTTAGGAGAGGGGAAGATGTTCTTCTCTCTGAGTTAGGGTGGGATCATCATGGCGTGATGCTGTACCCGATGTTGGCAGGGCAGTAAAATACAGAGCTCTTCTAACTGGGTTACCATTCTGTCTGTGAAATTTCTCTATGACCCCAAAGAATCCTGCTTTCTGAGAACGTCTCCTGAGAGCAAGCCCCATGCAGGAGTAGAGCCAGGGTTGTAAGCAGTCGATTCAGAGTTAACCAGTTTAATTCATCTAGAAGTTTTCATTATTTTGGTAATAGCAGCGCCTCTTACAAGGGATAGTGTTGTTGCTAAACTGTAACCCAAAATCCAGATCTGGCATCACAAAACAACGTCGGGTTCTAGTTAAAGTAATCAGTATCAATGAGCGTATTTGGATAGTAAGTAAATTTTTTAGACTGTAAATTTCTCTACCTCTCTGCCTCCTTTTAATAAAGCAATGTCTTAGGTCCAGTGAAGGGATTGACCTGGTGTGTAATTAAGGCACAGGCCAGGAAATTGCATCCATCGTAAGCACTTAAACCAGGAAGTTGGGACCAGAAAGTCTGGTGGTGGTTCTTGCTTGCCACGAATGCACAAAGCGCTTGTTGCAAATCCATGATCGTTCTCATACACATCCTCAAGCATGTAAGATTTGTAAAATAAAAACATGGTAGAGGGATAGATCAAGTTGGCCTTGGAGTAAATGGTCAAAGCAGGACATGTTTGTTTGTTTTTGTTTTTTTACCAATCTCTGATTGGGGGCTCATATGTTTGCTTAATCCTAGGCATCAAACTTGGGGAAGAATTGCTTATCCTTTGGAAGGTAAGCCATTAGCAATGGACTCTTCCTTACAATGGAAATTCTCTTTTCAGATGCTGTCTTTGCCTTTCAATTACGCAACCCAGTGCACAATGGACATGCTCTGTTAATGCAGGATACCCATAAGCAACTTCTAGAGAGGGGCTATCGGCGCCCAGTCCTTCTCCTTCACCCTCTTGGAGGCTGGACAAAGGATGATGACGTTCCTTTGATGTGGCGTATGAAGCAGCATGCCGCAGTGCTGGAGGAAGGAATCCTGAATCCTGAAACGACGGTGGTGGCCATCTTCCCATCTCCTATGATGTATGCTGGGCCCACTGAGGTAGACTGCTTTTAAGATTTTCAATGCAGCAGAAACCACATTTACTAACACAGCTAGTGTTGATTTTCCTCTGATCTGATGTTTTGTTCCAGGCATTCAGCATGCCCGGGGTACTCTCACGCTCCTGTCGGGAATGTTCTTTAGAGGTGACTCCCCCAAAAGCACTCTTCTTGGGAAAGACAGGGAGAGGCTTCTCTTGCTGTTATTGTGCTCCTTGGTCCCAGTTTTGTGAAGGAGGGAATGTTCCCTGCACACAGAGGCTTGGGTGAGCTTGGGAAGGTGTGACAGGGGCTCTTCTTAAAACTCTTAGCCCAGGTATGGGCAGAGCTCTGATAATACTCATCTCAGCCCTTTAACAAAGTACTGTCATTCTTCCCCAGAGACAGATTGGTCTGATTTTTGCTGGTTCTGAATTTTGGAAGGGCCAAAGGTATTTCAGTGGGAAGGTAAGCATGGTACCCTTTAAAAAACATTCAGAAGCCATTCTTCATCTGTTCTTTTGTGAAGGACTGGTGCATAATAGAGTCAGGAGTAAAACTACTTCTTGATATTGGGTGCGGAGAATGTTCTGAAGTTCCATTTAGTGGTCAAAAAGAATGTTTGGAGATCTTTTTATGACCGTACATATAGAAGAGGACTTAATCAGGTTTTTGCTCCAAGGCAGAATAGGCATTCAAAAAATAATTGTTGAATGGATGAATAAATCAATGAATGACCTAAAAAACAGTGTGTGGGACATTCCTAGCCAGTTTTTTGTTGGATTTTCAAGATGAAGAATGGAATGCACATTATTATTGCATTATTTTTCAGCTCTTGAAGGGAGATGGATTTATTTAGATTTATTTGGGAGGCAAACCCTCCTAAAAAGGATCTAAATAATTTATGTATATTCTGTGATGTCTTCCTCCAAAAAAGTTTAGGAAATCCAGGTGCACTGACTATTCTTTAGGCTCAAGCGTAAAAATTTTCGTTGGAACTTAGTTGTGGGTTTGTATGCTCTTACTATCTCTTTATCCAAGAAAAAACAAAGAAAAAAACAATTAAAAAACCTCTGAAAGGTTAAAATGTATTTGACTCTTATTTTAAAGCTAGTCTAAATAATGCATTGGACTTCAGTAGGTACAACTCCTCATACTCTTTTGCCCTCTTTGTTGGTATCAAGGCTTCATGAAAATTAGGCAGGGGATCACCCTTTAAATTTCCTAGAGATTGTCACAGCTTCTCTCTCAAAGAGGAACTACATTGTTTTGGAGATAAAGTGACAAATTTTGTTCCAGTAGTTCCCCAACCTTTCCTTTGGTGCTGTCATCATCATCATCATCATCATTATTTTAAAGGAATCAAATTCCCCAGAATTCCCGAATTATATGAATGGTTTTTAAAGTGGGAGTGACCCAAGCGAGTTCCGAGTCAGGAATAGGCTACCTAGGAAAGTAAAGGGATTTACCTACCCAATTCAGGACATATTTTGTCCTCTTTGTGTTTTGTTTCTTATTCCCTATCTAAAAAGGGAAGAGAGATGACATTTTAATTAAACTAAAAATTGCTTTTAGAAAGGTGGAGGTTGAGAGGATAGATAAATAATAAAAGTAGCCAGCTATGCTAAAACAGATTACTCTTCCCTGAGAGAACACCACGAAGAATTATAGCATCCTGTTTTGTCTACACTGGAAGAGTCTTCTGTCTTCTGATTTCAGAAGTAGTGTGTTACTTAAGAAAGACTCAAAGGTGAAGGTACATAAAGGTACCCTTGGGGTGCTGCTAGCATTTTGGCTTCCCTGAGAGCTGTGTTCTTGCAAGCATAGCTGACTAGTCCGTGAGCGGGCTGCTGCAGGCCCTTCCTTGGCCTCAGAGCTGAAGCCTGTTGCCTCCCACCAGGGCGTGGCCTGGTGAAGACAGTCCAGGGGTCCAGGCATGGTTCTGGTTGGCCCCCAGCCGGTTTATAATCTCAGGCTAGGCTTCTGTGGACTTCTCTGGGTTATGTTTAAGTGCACAATAAATGGTTATTTAACTGGTGCATAAGGAGGTCAGACTAAATGTTCTTGAAAAGTTTGTTCCGAGGCATTTTCCAGTTTGTCTTACTTTCTTGTAACTTCATATGTAAGTGTAGTATACATGGGATACAGAACACATTTCACAGTACGGTTAAATGGATTTCTTCCGTTTGAATGGTCATACAACCAGCATCCAGACTTTCAAGAAAGACTCTTACCTGCATCCTAGAACCTGTCCTTCCTGTCCTCCTTGTTTCCTCCCTTGTTCTCCCCCAGGGGTCCCCATTATCCTCACTTCTCACCTCGTGGGTCCAGTTTGCTTGTGCCAAAGCTTGGGTACTCTGGGAAACCGGATTCTGAGAGCAAGATTAGCATTCAGGAAATTTATTAGAGAACGCCCTTGGGAGCAAGGCCTGTGGAAGAGGAAAGAGAGGGAGAGAGTGGGACTGGGTGAAGCTGTGGTTCAGTCTTAGTGGAAGCTTCAGTTGACCCTGTGTGGAGTTCTGGAAAGGCCCTGCGAGACGTTCCGTGTTGCGCAAGGAATAGGCATTTATGCCCCCGTGTCGACCAGGGATTGGCTGCCCAGGGAAGGGGCATGCCCTTGGGCATTGCTGCTCTTCTCTGGAGGCAGTTCCTGAAGAGGGCCGACAGCTGCGGAGTGAGCCCTGGCTGCTCTCCCAGATGCTGGGGAACAGTCCTCTTCCTGGGGGCCACCTGAGTGTTGCATCAGTGTCCAGTCCAGCCTTTTATAACTGAAATCCGACAGTATATACTTTTTTGTGTCTGGCTTCTTTCACTTTACATTGGGTTTCTGGAAGTCAGCCTTCTTGTAGTATGTAGTTGGTTGTAGGGCGGTCATTCTCAGTAAACATGGCGTGGCTACACCCAATACTGTTGGTGGGCGGTGGGCAGTGTCCAGTGCTTTGCTAGTATGAATAGCGCTGGCATGAAGATGTTAGTGCATGTCTTTTAGTGGACATTTGTGGTGTTGTGTACCTAGGGGTAGCATTGCAGGGTCACGGGGTGTGCGTTTGTTCCCCTTACTAAATGCTGGCAATAAATTTTCTAATGTGGTTGTACCATGTTACTCTCCCAAATGAGAAGATAACTATTTCCTCTCTTATACCTGATTATCTTTTTATTTTTTTTTAAGGATTTATTTATTTATTTGAGAGAGGGAGAGAGCAGGCGTTGCTTGTGAGTGGGGGAAGGGCTGGGAGGGAGTCCAAGCCGACTCCAAGCACGGAGCCCAACCCAGGACGGTCCCTCCCCACCCTGAGATCACAACCTGAGCAAGACCACACGGCAGACCGAGAGTCTGACGCTCAAGCAGCTGTGTCACCCAGGCCTCCCTTGATGATCTTTTTCATTGTACCCAGTTTGGTCCTTTAGCCTATTTAGCCACACGTTTTCTGATAATTTACTACTTCTTAACCGGCCTCAAAAATGTTTTCATTGAATTGGTTTCACTGAAAAGGAAATGGAGAAGCACTAAACGAGTTGTATTTTATATATATAGTGATTGAGAAATAGAATATAAAAGTAGCTCATTTTCAGTGAGCTTTTACTGTATATCTTCCAGGCAATATATCAAGGGTTTTACCTGTATCAGCTAATAACTTAATCCTTACAATAACACTAAGAGGGGTAGGTATGATTATTAGTCTCAGCTTACAGATGAGGAAACTGAGGTAGAGCTGTTAAAAAACTTGTTCAACAAGTGTCTGGGTAGCTCAGTTGGTTAAGTGTCTGCCTTCGGCTCAGGTCATGATCCCGGGGTCCTGGGATCGAGTCCCGCAGCAGACTCCTTGCTCAGCGGGGGAGTCTGCTTTTCCCTGTTCCTCTGCCGCTCCCCCTGCTTGTACTCTCTCTCTCTCTCTCTCTGTTTCTTATAAATAAATAAATAAAATCTTAAAAAAAAAAAAAGAAAAAAAACTTATTGCAGATCACAGGTCGTCTACAGATAATCTGGTTGCAGGACCATGTACTATAACTTCCACAGAATGTTTTTTGTATCTTGAGGTATATTATTAAAATAGATTTTAAAATAAGTGGCCACATAGGTTTTGAAAACAGACTGGAAATAAATTCTTATAATATCCTAGAGGAGTTCCAAAGCGGTGAGTTAGGATGGCCCTGGCTGGCGTTTGTTAGAGCAGGAACCTCGGTACAGTGGCTTTCACACGTGTGTTTTATCACAGCCTGGAATGGTGAGTTGTGATATTCTCGGTTCATCTGTATTCCTGCTCTTTGTGTGCTTAGGCTACCTGCCTCATGGTCTCAGTGATATCTGCCAGTGTTTTTGTTGTGACGAGGGGTGAGTAGGGTAACGTAAATCACTTAACGCATTGCCTAGTTGGTGACAGCACAAAGTGATGAATATCAACTGCTTTTACTAAAGGACAATAACAAACCCCTTTCCGTAAGTTCTCAACACCCCCAGGGTTCTGTCCCCCACACCTCAGGGCCCTCGTCAGTCTCAGTCTGTGGGAAGTCCCAGAATTTCAGCTTTGGCAGAGAGCCTGGGGCGACCTCCTCCAGCGCAGACTTCAGGTCTGAGCACACGTCCTTGGATTTGGGATGTCCTTCGCTGTTTGAGATAATACGTAAAGAACATGAAAATAAATAATAGAAAGACAATGAAAATAAGCACTTTTTGAGCACGTGGGTACATGTCTGTCACACACTGAAGAGATTCTTTGCCTTCATTTTATCACCTCATCCCCATAGCAACTCGGCGAGACAGCTTTATTCCCGTTTTGCAGATGAGGTTAGAGAGGCCAAGTAGCCATGGTGGCCCATCAGAGAACATCAGAACTGGGCAGTAGTTAAAGTGGTAAGAGCAGATTTTATCCAGGAACTATTGCAATGGGGGAAAAGAGACCTTGACGTAGAATTGGGCTCACTTCTGAATAGGATGTAGACAAGTGGCGATTGATAGCCAAGTGGCAGAGTGGGTGTTTGTGGTGGTGGTGGGGCGGTGTTAAGGGGAGTGAAAATCCCTAAGAGAAATTACAGGCAAGAGCTGATTGTGGTTAAACAGACCTCGCAGGATTCTTGCTGAAAGCGAGCCGGCTGATCAGATACCACGTAGGGAGTGGTGGGTGGTGGGGAAGAAGATTTCGATCGCGTGTCGAGGATAGGGAGTTTCTGCTGACTTGACTCAGCCCCCGACTCAGCAGGGCCCTACCTGGATGGACACTGAAGGTCGAGGCTCGGAGGGCTTGGAGGAGTCTCATTAGAGTTAGGTCAAGCAGCGAGTCAGGCCCTCACTAGCAGGACTGCAGAACCGGGACCGAAACTTGGGCCAGTCTGACTCCATGGCCTGCCGTTCATTTCTCCAGAGCTGCGTGCCGCCTGGAAGTCTCTGAGGGGCCTGTGGTCAGCAGTGGGTGGGAGGGCAAAGGAGTCAGGTGCCTGCACAGAGCTCTCAGATTTTCTAGAAGGGTCTGAAAGCACCTTCAAGTTGCATCTACCCATAGATCACTATCTGGAGTATCAGTTAGGAGCTAAGAGGTCTTGTCAGGAAGCACTAGATCTGGTACCTGAGCAAAGGCAGGTTTTAACTTCTGAACTTCGAAAAAGCAAACTAGAAGTTCTAGTTAACCTCTCCCTATTCTAAACCCTTCAATGTTTTACTGATTTGTGACCTGGCAGGATGGAAACAGTTAGATGGAGTGACTTGTGAAAACTATCCATTTTGTTTTTTCAAGTGCCCCCCTTGAGTGTTGGACTTATTTGTCTTATTCACAGCCTTAAGTGAAGAATTTTTTTGTAATTTAAAAAACATTCACTTTTGTAGCTTTTCCAGTGACATCAGGAAAAAGTCTGCCAGTAATGCTTATTTGCCAACTAATAAATAAAATAAAAACAATGACTCTCCTTTAATCATTTTCTGTAGGTCATTTAGAAAGCATTGGTACCAGATTTGTTTCCCTAGCACAAAAGCTTTTCAGAGCAGTGAGCAGCTGTGAAGCCTGTCTGGTTATCAATTGATTTCTGATTGAAAGGCATAAGAACCCAGAATCTAATGATGGGAAAGATGAGCCTTCTTTTTTATTTTCCTCTCTAGATTTTCCCAGTCACTTGAGTTTAAAATGATTCGTACTGCTGAGAAATCAGGAGACAGGCCATTATGATTTGGGAATTTCAGGAAAACAGATTAATATTAGATATGACACTGTACAAAGAAGAGAGAGGGGTATTTTCACATGGAATTTGTGAGATGAATGAAGGTATAGATTTTTTTACCTAACAAAAATAGGTCATGGATTTGACTTTGTAAAGAATTTTTATACTATTAAAATAAGTACATTTTTGATAGTTTGGAAAGGAAAATTTGCACATTTATGTAAGAAAATAGTTTCTCTGCCTAGATTCTTTCATAAACCAGTTGAGTATTTGTGTTTTGCCATATGTAGTGTTGACTTTAATAAAATTTAGTACACTTATATAAAAGTAAATTTCAGAGTGAATATATAAAGAAATAGATCACCTGAGCTGGACTTAAATTGTTCCATTTATTATCCTTAGTTCGTTCTTTCTTTCTTTCTTTCTTTCTTAAAGAGAGCATGTAAAGGGTTAGGGAAGGAGAGAGAGGCAGAGGGAAAGAGAGAATCCCAAGCAGGCTCCATGCAGCCCCAACATGGGACTCGATCTCATGACCTTGAGATCATGACCTGAGCTGAAATTGAGAGTTGGGAACCTAACCAACTGAGCCACCCAGGCACCCACCTCAGGATTTGTAATTAAGAAAAATCAAGGATATATATTTACTCTACCAGGCTTCTGGAATAGCGGAATTTCTCAATTGGGGCAGGAGAAGATTGTGTGGTAGTTGTGGTATTAAATGTAAGTAGTATAGTTCAGTTGCATGTTTTTGTAATATAATTTTAAATTTGGAAAGTTGGTTCATTTTTTGTTTCAGAAACTGCTGAAAATAAAATTTATGAAAATCTTTGCCAGGTTTGGGAGGAGGGGGATAGATACGATGGATACCATTTTTCTAATGGAGTCAGGGAGTAAGTGAGACTTTATCAAAAGAGATGTCAATTAAAAATAGGTAAGAGAAAAAAATGGATAAGAGACACTCTCCTAGGGAAGACGGCCATATGGGGACAAATCAAGAGCAATTCTAATTCTAAAGATGTTACATTATAAATATTGTGTATGGAGATGTATAATTTGGGTTCCTATCAGTAATCTTTTGGTTCAGTAGTCACACAGTATCTTAATAAATCTGTAATGGGTGATAGGGAGTAGGCATTATAGGATTAATATTTGAATGGATAAATTATTTAAGAGTTAATTACAACTTGAATTATAAACTACTCATTATCGCTATTGGACAGCAAAACTTAACTAATTCTGATTTGTATTACTCACAATATGGAAATAAGAGATTTGAATAAAACTTAGTCCCCAAAATGTACTTTGGGAGGAAATTCTAAACAAATATCCGTTTTAACAGTTATTGATTCTTAGTAGTCTGCATTCTGTGTCACATTTTTTTTTAAAGATTTTTATTTATTTATTTATTAGAGAGAGAGACTGAGAATGAGAGGAGAGAAGGTAAGAGGGAGAAGCAGACTTCCCGCAGAGCCGGGAGTCCGACATGGGACTCGATCCCGGGACTCCGGGATCATGACCTGAGCCGAAGGCAGTTGCTCAACCAACTGAGCCACCCAGGTGCCCTCTGTGTCACATTTTGATAAGACAGTCCTCAAACCTTATTTGAAAGTGAGGTAATTATTGAACCTTCCTATCAGTTAGAATTTAAACAAGAGAAGTTTAAAGAATTACTAAACTTCAATAGGAGAGTGATTATAAAAATATAAAGTGAACTCTAAAGCGTACCTACCCTAAGGTTGAGGGAGATTACCAAAGGAAAGATAAACTTGGAAAAGGGATCCCCTTCCCTAAGACTGGACTGCATACCTCATTGGAAGAGGCATAGTTTCATCCCACCAGATGGTGGAGAAGTTCAGTGGACTGTCTGGATCACAGCTGGGCTCACAGAACGCAGGAAACAGCCCTCTGATGGACAGGCTAGTGGAGGCTGCCAGACTGGGGCTCAGAGTGGGTCAGGTGTTGGGAGGGAGCCCGATTGCTGCCAGGGTGGTGCACAGAGTGTGATGACCTGTGTTGAGGTGGATGCAGGAACCAACCCTCTGGGACACAGGTGAGCACAGGCTGGTGGGTGGGTAAACCGGGAAATCAGGGAGCTGCTGCTGGTGGGAGGCTTGGAATGCACCAGTATCTGCACTAGGAGGGCAGCAGTGGGTTGGTTATTGGGCTCAGGCTAGCCCTTTGGGGTCACTGAAGGCTTGTGTACTTTGGCCTTGTCCATGGACCACGGTGCCAATCAATATCCCCATACACAGGCAGTTATGACACCCCCTTCCTCCTACAAGGTCCTTATGATGCCCTCTACTGATAAAACATAACCTTGTGCTCACTGTAAAGGGAGAAATACTTCAAGTTCGGTTCATTATCTCCGAGCAAGTACTGAAGGATGAATTTGGAGTTGAGAGACAATAGGTTGATAATTGGCACAAAAAGTTATAGAGCGATGGGGCACCTGGTTGGTTCAGTCAGTTAATTGTTGGATTCTTGGCTTTGGTGCGCATTGTGATCTTGGGGTCATGGGATCGAGCCCCACATGGAGCTCCACACTCAATGAGGCTCTGCGCTCAGCAGAGAGTCTGCTTGGGATCCTCTCCCTCTGCCCCTCCCCCCACTTGTGCTCTTGCTCACTCTCTCTCAAATAAATAAAAATCTTTAAAAAAAAAATGCTAGAGTAGGGCACCTGGCTGGCTCAGTGGGTTAAAGCCTCTGCCTTCAGCTCAGGTCATGATCTCAGGTCCCCACATCGGGCTCTCTGTTCAGCGGGGAGCCTGCTTCCCCCTCTCTCTCTGCCTGCTTGTGATCTCTCTCTCTGTCAAATAAATAAACTTAAAAAAAAAATGCTAGGGCCCCTGGGTGGCGCAGTTGGTTGAGCGACTGCCTTTGGCTCAGGTCATGATCCCGGAGTCCCGGGATCGAGTCCCATATCGGGCTCCCAGCTCCATGGGGAGTCCGCTTCTCACTCTGACCTTCTCCCTTCTCATGTTCTCTCTCTCTTTCCTAATAAATAAATAAATAAAATCTTTAAAAAAAAAAATGCTAGAGTGACATGCCCAACAAGGAAGAAATAAACCTTAAAAAAAAAAAAAAAGTGCCAATAAGTTACCTGCCAGCTAGAATGAAGCTATTGACACTCTAAAGGAAAATAACACAATTCAGACTCCTTAGAAGAAATCATGTACAGGTCCAGCATACAGTAGTGAATAATTACAAATATGAAGAAGCAAGAAGGTGTGAACTATAACCCAGAATAAAAGCTGTCACTAGACACATACCTTGAGATGACGCTATTGTAGGAATTAGCAATTAAGAGCATTAAAGCTTCTTAAAAGCAAATATGGTCTTATGGATGAGGAATCTCAAAAATACAGAAACTATATAAAAAATAATCAGATGGAAAGTCAAGGACTGGATGGAACTAGAGGGTATTATGCTAAGCGAAATAAGTCAGTCAGAGAAAGACAATTATCACATTATCGCTCTGATATGAAGAATTTGAGAGGCAGGTCAGGGGGTTATGGGGGGGTGGGGAAGAGAAATGAAACAAGATGGGATGGGGAAGGAGACAAACCATAAGAGACTCCTAAACTCACGAAACAAACTAAGGGTTGCTGGGAGGTGGGGGGGGGTAGGGATATGGACATGGGGGAGGGTATGTGCTATGGCAAATGCTGTGAAATGTGTAAGCCTGATGATTCACAGACATGTACCCTGGGGTAAATAATACATTATATGTTAATAAAAAATTTTTTTAAAAAAAGTCAAGGACTAAACAAGTAGATCTGAAATGAAAACATTTATTGGGTGGTTGTAAATGCAGACTAGAGTCAGTAGAAGAAAAGGTCAGTGAGAAATAAGTCAGATCAATCAAAGTTGTTTGAAAAGAAAAGGAAAATAGATGGTAGGAAAAATGAACAGAGCCTCAGTGACCCGTGGGCAGTATCTAGCTATCTAACACATGTGTAATTGGGGTAAGGAAAGGAGGAGAGAGAAAAAAAATGTGGCGAAAAAAAGGTTTTTGAAGAAATGATAGTTAAAAGTTTTCTAAAATTGGTGGAAAATGTCAACCTACAAATTCAAGAAGCCTAATAAATCTTAGAATAAATCCAAAGATAACCACACTTAGGCACAAGCAGTCTGCTGAAATTGCACGATTTAATAAAAAGGATCCCAGGGGTGCCTAGGTGGCTCCGTGGGTTAAAACCTCTGCCTTCGGCTCAGGTCATGATCTCAGGGTCCTGGGATTGAGCCCCACATTGTGCTCTCTGCTCAGCAGGAAGCCTACTTCCCCCTCTCTGCCTACTTGTGATCTCTCTCTGTCAAATAAATAAATAAAATCTTTAAAAATAAAATAAAATAAAAAATAAAAAGGATCCTGAAAAACAAAATAATAGGGACTCCCGGGTGGCTCAGTTGGTTAAGTGGTTGAATGTCTGACTCTTGGGTTCAGCTCCGGTCATGAGATTGAGCCCCAGTCTAGCTCCGCGCTCAGTGGGGAGTCTGCTTCTCACCTCCACTTGCACACTTACTTTCTCTCTCTCTCTCTCAAATAAATAAAATCTTAAAAAAAAAAATGAAAAAACCAAACGATGAGGGAGGGAGGAAGCGGGAACACTAGGGAAATAGTAGGAATGTTGGCCGACTTGTCAGGTGCAGTACAAACCAGAAACAATGGAGTAACATCTTTAAGAGAAAAACAAAAGAAATTGTCGGTTAATCTAGAATTCTATATTCAGGCAAAAGTAAAGGTGAAGTAAAGACATTTTCAGATAAATGAGAGCTGAAAATTTTATTAGGGAAAAGTTTTTCAGAGATCTTCCGGCAGACTTCCTCAGAGGTTCTATTATTCGCTCAGAGGCCCACAGTGTACGGCCAGCCATATGGCTGTACAGCGGGGAAGGCTGCAAAAACAAGGACCTGGCATTTTCATCCTCTAGACTGAGGTTTCTGTCATCAAGAAATAGATCAGGGCAAAGAAAGATCAGTTGTTGTTTGGCAACCAGCACTCTTTGCCACATAGCAGTTAAATTACTTTTGTAATTAGAAAAAAAAAGCCAATCTGGGCGCCTGGGTGGCGCAGTTGGTTGGGCAACTGCCTTCGGCTCAGGTCATGGTCCCGGAGTCCCGGGATCAAGTCCCACATCGGGCTCCCAGCTCCATGGGGAGTCCGCGTCTCACTCTGACCTCACTTCTCATGCTCTCTCTCACTCTCTCTCTCTTTCCTAATAAATAAATAAATAAAATCTTTAAAAAGAAAAAAAAAAGCCAATCTGTTACTTGGCACACAGATGCAGGTAAAATAGAAAACAAGTCACATGGTAGGTTGGCCATTTACGGATTCTGAGACTTTTAGGAAAGCCGTAGACATCACTTGTATTCCTTCTTCTTATGCATTCAGTATTCCAAACCTGCTTGCCACTGGGCGTAAAAAGATAATACGTCTTGACCTGTGTGCTGGAGGGATAAATAGGCAGTTCTCACACGGTTTTAGTGACCACCTTCTAGGCAGCATGTTATCTTTTTCATAGAGCAAACGAGTTTTCTTTGAAACACTGGCCAGGAAGCAATTAAATGCAACTGGAATTGTCATGGACTATTTCCCGGTAGTGAAAGTGCACAGTACTACACGGTAGTCACAGCGGCAATGTTGGTGACTGTCCTTTGTCGAGGGCCAAGGGCTATCTTGAGTGTTTTCAAGCCTTCTACCAATCTGATGTGTTAAACATTATCTTTGTCATTTTTTATAATTTTGGAAACTGAGGCTTCAGTTTCAAGTACAAACTTTACTAAGGGCATTCTGTCATTAAGGGGCAAAGCCAGGATTTAAATCTAGGACAGTCTGATTCTAAAGCCTGTGTTCTTAAACTGGATACAGGATGGCTATGGGCTGACTTGCTTTCTTTTGATTAAAGCATATTACCTTTTCAGTGGGTTGTAAGTTGATTCACATCAGGCGCCAGGCGCTCTTTTTTTTTTTTTTTTTAATATTTTCTTTATTTAACAGAGAGAGAGAGAGAGATCACAAGTAGGCGGAGAGGCAGGCAGAGAGAGAAGGGAAAGCCCTTCTGAGCCCTGCTGAGCAGAGAGCCCTATGCGGGGCTCGATCCCAGGACCCTGAGATCATAACCTGAGCCCAAGGCAGAAGCTTTAACCCACTGAGCCACCCAGGCGCCCCATCACACACCAGGCACTCTTAGAAGAGTTACATGTGATTTGCTTATTCCTGGTTGTTAATAATTTTATAAGTGTTCTCACAGGGAAACCAGTCACTAAAATGTAAATTGAAATTATTTGGTCACTTGCAGGAGAATGTTTACTCTGTCCATGTTTGTTGTGTTTACCTTTAATTTACTCATTTAACATCTAGAAGAAATTAAAGAGACAATTAAATTTCCTGGTTATTTTATAAGCCAAAATCAGAACTGGCCACTACCAGTTGCTTTGTGATCCTGTAAGGTACTAATTTTTCTGGCTTCGCTTTCCTCTTCTTCTTCTTCTTCTTCTTCTTTTTTTTTTTTTAAAGATTTTATTTATTTATTTGACAGAGAGAGAGATCATAAGTAGGCAGAGAGGCAGGCAGAGAGAGAGGGGGAAGCAGGCTCCCCGCTGAGCAAAGAGCCTGATGCGGGGCTCGATCCCAGGACCCTGAGATCATGACCTGAGCCGAAGGCAGAGGCTTTTACCCACTGAGCCACCCAGGTGCCCCAGAGGCCAGATTTTGAGACCTGGGTTTCCTCTGCATTTTCTTGGCCAAGTCATTTAACCTCTGAGTGGTCATTTTCTTCGTATGTTAAGGAGAATGATGCTCTCTTACACTTTAACTTCTAAAAGTTCTGGGTATTAAATGAGTTATTTTTTATTTCTCCACATGTGCTAGTGTGACTGCCTCGGATTCTGAGCTAGTTTTGGATGCAGCGTAGCTGCAGAGTCAGAGCCAACACCTGGTTTTACTCTTACCTTGTACCTTGGGTACAAGTCACTTAGCTATCGGGTTTTCTCAGTGCCAGTGTGTGTATGTAAGGATTCATATATTTGAAATCCTTGTCATCCAGTAGCTTTTTTTTTAAAACCTATTCTAATATAACAGAGAAGAGTGTGTACCTTACCAGTTTATGTACAGCTCAAGGAATTTTTACAGTGAACATACTCTAATTACCAGCACCCAGGATCATGGATCGAGAAGCAGAACATTACCAGGGACTCTTAGAGCTAACATCAAAATGGGTTAGGTACAAGCTCTCATTTCCAAAGTTGGTAATCTTCAATTACAAGATGAGTAAGTTCTGAGGATTGAATGAACGTTCTGCTTGGTGATAATAGTGGATAATACTATATTCTTGAAATTTGCTGAGAGTAAGTTGTAATTGTTCTCAGCACACACATACAAAGGTAACTGCGAGGTGATAGATGTGTTAATTAACTTGATGGTGGTCGGTATTTAACAATCTATATGACTATCAAATCACGTTGTAGGGCCCCTGGGTGGCGCAGTTGGTTGAGCGACTGCCTTCAGCTCAGGTCATGGTCCCGGAGTCTCGGGATCGAGTCCCACATCGGGCTCCCAGCTCCATGGGGAGTCCGCTTCTCACTCTGACCTGCTCTCTCACTCTCTCTCTTTCCTAATAAATAAATAAATAAAATCTTTAAAAAAAAAATTACTTCTGATTTCTGTTAAAAAAAAAATCACGTTGTATGCTTTAAATATGTACCGTTTTATTTGTCAATTATACTCAGTAAAGCTGGGGGGGAAAAACATTACCATTATCCCAGAAGCCTCTTCCAGTTGGTTCCCTCAAAGGATAAACTGCTAGCCTGACTTGCAATAGATTAGATTTTGAACTATATATGAAGGACATATTGTGGTTATGTACAATCATATATATAGACACATGTACATTTACATATCTCTCAAGAGGCAAAAATATTATAAATATGTATGCGTAAACATTATACACATTTATGCTTTTAGATTTTAGTGGGGAGGGCTTGCCAGTTTTGTTTCTGACTTCCCAAGATGACATATTTAAATTTGTTGGGATTTCCTACTGATATTCATTATATAAATACTCCAAATCCTTCTCAGCTTAGGATGGTGTTATGTCCATCATAAACACCATTTAAGTCAAATGCAGTTAATACATCTAATGTACCAAGCATCATAACTTAGCCTAGCCTACCTTAAATGTGCTCAGAACACTCATGTTAGCAAGGTTGGGCAAAATCACCTAACACAGAGCCTGTTTTATGTAATGAGATGCTGAGTAATTCATATAATTCGTTGAATGCTATACTGAACGTGAACAACAGAATTGTCAGAATGGTTGTCAGTGTGGGGGTTGTTTACCCTTGTGATCGTGTGGCTGATGGGGAGCTATGGCTCACTGCCCCTGCCCAGCATCGTGAGAGAGGATGCCACTGCGGATTGCTGGGAAAATACCAGAATTCCAAATTAGAGGTATGGTTTCTACCGAATGTGTGTATTACTTTTGCACCATCATAAAGTTGGGGACCATAAGTATGGGGCCGTCTGTTTCCATGTATTTATTATCCATTTAGTACTTCTAAGTACTGGCATAAAAGCAGAGTTATCAAATATGAAAACTTTTATTCTAGGTCCAGTGGCATTGCCGAGCACGGATGGTTGCAGGAGCCAATTTTTACATTGTCGGACGAGACCCTGCTGGCATGCCTCATCCAGAAACAGGGAAGGATCTTTATGAGCCAACTCATGGTGCCAAAGTGCTGACAATGGCCCCTGGCCTAATCACCTTGGAAATAGTTCCCTTTCGAGTCGCAGCTTACAACAAGAAGAAGAAGCGTATGGACTACTATGACTCTGAACAGTAAGTTTTACATTCACAGATCTAGGGAACACCTTCCGCTCTAGCCGCTCCCAGGACATGTTGTCTCAGCTCTACAATAACTTGACTGATGGCAGCTTTGCTGTACCCATTTCAGGGAAAGGCCAAACCTAGGAAACTAAATTCTCAATCTGCTAGCAGTTAGAAGCCAAGATAAAAATTGAACCTCGGGGGTCCGGGTGGTTCAGTCAGTTAAGCGTCTGCCTTTGGCTCAGGTCATGACCCCAGCGTCCTGGGATCCAGCCCCGCATCGGGCTCCCTGCTCAGCGGGGAGCCTGCTTCTCCCTCTCCCACTCCTCCTGCTTGTGTTCCCTCTCTCACTGTCTCTTTCTGTCAAATAAATAAATAAAATCTTAAAAAAAAAATTGAATCTGGTTTCATGGTCCATGATTTCAGGAATTTTGTTGTGGAGTTGTTGAGGGCAGTACCGACATTTCTTTGCTATATCTACTCTATGTTATAGAGCGTGTAGAAGGAGTCCAGGGACTTAGTGATGATTGGTTTGATAAGCCCAGAAAATCTGTGCAGTGAGAGAGAATTTAGTATTTGTGCAATCCCTATGGGACAGGCACTGTCCTTATGCTTGATAGGTATTAAATTAATTATTCCCCACAATATCCTATGGTATTGTTGTTATCCCCATTTTACAGATTAGCAGTAAGCTGAGGCATACGAAGTTCAAATAACTTGTAAAAGGCCACAGAGTAGTAAATGGCAGCCCGGCAGTTGAACCCAAGCAGTGTGTCTCCTGAGCCTGTGCTCTTGACCGCCAAGAGTGCAACGTGTTTCTTCAAAAAGCTTAGGAGGGGCAAAAAACCAACAAACTTTTAGTACAGAGTACGGGTAGTGTTGAACATGATCTGTGGCCCTTCTGTGTAGACAATAAGAGTCTGAATTTAGAGTGGTGGTTTATGGCCCTCGAATAGGAAGTTGGGGTTTCTAGCCCTGTCCTTGCTGGGTGACCTGAGAGTCCTGTGTGTCTCTGGCCTGGTTTCTTCTCTAAAGTGATGGCAGTGGATGAGTTGATTCCATCTTAGCTTCAAATCTTTACTTCTTTCCATGATCTGTAGCACCTAATTATTTTTACCTTTTAGCAGATACTTGTTTTGTTGATATGATGCTTATTTAGTACCGATTACGTCTCCTTATGTAGTATACTTACTTTTTTGGAACAAATTACAATTCATGTACAAATAGAACGGGTATTTTTTATGTTTTCTAACATTTACTTCTAGTGACAGGTGTGAACTGAACATTGACTGTGGTCTAATGACCTTTAAGCCGAGAGCCCTCATCCTTTCTTCTGTGATACTTTACAATTAATTCTGTATTCAGGACTAATGCCGACCCTGGCCCTGTGTCCTCATTTGGTGTGGCCCACTTTGTATGATGGGGAAAAGAAAGAAAAAGATGCCTTTTCTAGGTCAAAACATTTTCTTGTTTCTAAAAACAACATAAAGTTTGGTGTCATTTGGAATATCTTTGTGATAAATGATAAATTTTCTGGGTGAGAAATAGTATTATTTACAGTGGAGTTTAAGGGATTTATTGGCTTCCCATTTAATGGTCCAAATAATTCTGGAGTTTATGTTAGGTGATAGCAGGCTTTTCAGAGTGATGAACTCCAGCTCAGATAGGAGTCAGTGAACAGGAGAGGCTTATGTAACTGACAGAGGCAACTCCTAACTGTACCTGTGGCCTGGATGTGGGCTTCAAGACAGGAGCTCTTCCAGACTTATTTTCCGAAGATCTGCATTGTGGCCCACATTCCAGCATACTTCTGGACCACGCCAAGAGAAGAATTTGCCATAATCCATTTTTACTTTTATAAGAGACCAGCATTTGCCAACACGTAGAAATAGTTCTAAATCGTGGCATGTTGTGTTTTGTTTTGTTCTAAGAATATATGTGTCTGTGTATGTTGTTTGTGTATGTGTATATATGTAGGTGTGTGTACATACACTTATGTGCACACACACGGTGCAGTTTCGCTGTCTTACAGACAGTGCAGCTATAAGAGTTGCAAATGGGCCTTTTCTTCCAAAGGGATGCTTTGAAAGCTTTAACAAGAGAATTTTAAGAAAAATAAAAGCAATTTTAGTAAACCTCGAACTATATTATCACAAAAGGTGATTGAAAATATAAATTAAATATTAAGGAAAGTAAAAAAAAATAGTTTCTAATACAGTCTTGTCCTTTTGTGGTTAAAATTATTTAGGGCCACCATCAGAGGTTCTAAAATTCTGAGGAGAGGCCTACACACCAGCAGTTCATAGGAATCTCCCCAGCCAAGAACCCTTGACGGAGGGTAGCATTGCTTTCTACAAATTAAAAAATTTTTTAAATTAATTAATTTATTTATTTGATAGGGAGAGATAGCACAAGTAGGCAGAAGCAGGCAGAGAGAGAGGGAGAAGCAGGCTCCCCGCTGAGCAGAGAGCCCGATGTGGGGCTCAATCCCAGGACCCTGGGATCATGACCTGAGCTGAGGGCAGCGGCTTCAACAACTGAGCCACTCAGGCGCCCTGCTTTCTACAAATTTGTGACACTTAAGAGTGTCAGACGTGGAATGCTGGGCTGGGAAACCTTTTACTTCTATCCAGCCTGTAGCTTATTAGTTTGTGTACAAGATGTTACGAATATAATCTTGTTCCAAAAGTAATGATTAGTTACAGAGTGAAGACAAAGAAATAGAGTCATTCTGTTAGTGGCTAAGTAGTTAAAACTTAGGTGAATTTCCATGCTGATGAGTTAAGGAAACAAAACTAACTAGAGCTGAGCTGTTCTTTTACCCTTCTCCTTGTTCTGCTGTCTCATTACTGTGGTTTCTTTGCGTGCATGGTCAGGTGACTCCGTCACCCGGGGGACCCAGGACCCATCTGTATGTAGTTGACTGATGGTCTGGGAAGCCCTTGATAACTTTCATGTTGTGTTAAATCTGTGTAGTATTGCTTTAAGTCTCTCTTTTAATCATTCAAAAGCTAAATAATTACATCAGTTCTCATAAGATTTTCCAGTGATGAATTCTATATTAGTTGCATGAGTGGCTTATTTTCTTGGAATTTTTTTGAGTTACCAAATCTTAATAAATTGTAACTTGGGAAGCCTTAAAACTGCCTTCGTTTTCTAGTTTTTTATATTTGTGTTCAAATATAATTAAGTTGATGGGAATATGTTGGAAAGTGATTAAAATTTTGTGGAAAGGCGATAGTCTTTGATGTAGTGAGAAAACACAGTTATTAATTATACACATATGAGGTTGTCTTATGTTTGATTAATGGATGTTATTCAATGCCAGCTTTTATGTAATTAATGATTTTGTAGGTTTTGATTTAATTAAATACTAGTGTAAGACAAGGCTTAGGGAGAAAGAAACAAACTTCATGAAGATTTCAAGCAAGATATTGATAGGAATTATGATAAAAATCATCTGTTTTTACTTAGGAAGTTAAGTAAGTTCATATTTGCTATAATAGTGATTCAAGGAAATTTAGTTTTAGGACTACAAGATTAAATCCCATTTCAGATATTACAAACAAACTTTTAGAGGGAATTCAGTTATTTGTAATGTTTTCTCCTTTATGCAGTAAATCTTTGTATTTGGGTAGAAAAATGCAAAATTATGGTTCAGATTATTGAAATAGCAACTCAACAAAAAGCACACCTGAATGAGAGTGGCCTTGTGGAAGTGGGTGAATGAAGGGACAGGTAGATGAAAGTATTCGTGATCTGATTATTTTCGCATTATCAATAGAGTATTTTCATAGTTTTAATGCTGGAGTAGATTTTTTTTTTAAAGATTTTTATTTATTTATGTGACAAAGAGATAGCACAAGCAAGCAGAGTGGCAGGAAGAGGGAGAGAGAGAAGCAGGCTCTCCGCTGAGCAGGAAGCCCGATGCAGGGCTCGATCCCAGAACCCTGGGATCATGACCTGAGCTGAAGACAGTCGCTTAACCAACTGAGCCACCGAGGTGCCCCAATGCTGGAGTAGATCTTAATTCATATATTATTGCTCATTAAAAAAAATAATTGTAGGTGTCTCTTAAGGCTTTTGCTATAGCCTTCCCTTCTTTTCTATACTTTCCACAGGAAAGCTCATCTTTCTAGTGGTTTCTGTGTGATGACTCTTAAAGCTATACTTCAGTGTTTCCAGGTTGCTAATTGTGTTAGCTTTCTAGTGCTGCATAGCACATGACCACAAAGTTAGTGGCTTCTGACAGTACTACTTATTATCTTACAGTTCTTTAGGTCAGAAGTCTGGGTGCACAACATTGGATTCTCTGGCTGGGCCAGGCTCTTATCTGAAAGTCCTGGAAAAAAATCCACTTCCAAGATGACCCTTGTTGGCAAAATCCAATTCCTTGCTGCTGTGGGGCTGAGGTCCCCATATTCTTATTGGCTATTGGCTAAGGATTGGTCTCTGCTCCTAGAAGCCATTTTATGTCCTTTCTTGTGGGCACCTCCATCCCAGCAATAGAACCTTCTTCATGGTGAATCCTTCTCATACTTCAAATCTCCCTGACTTTCCCTTCTGTTATCAGCCGAGAAAAGTCTTTGCTTTCAAAAGGTTCCGGTAATTAGGTTAGACTCAGATAATTTCACAATTTTAGATCATTTGATTAGTGTAACTCATTGCAAATGACCTATATTGGTAGTGACATTCTTTGTCTTCATTCTTTCATAGACCCCTCTTTGGAAAACATTTTAGAGAAGTCAGAAGCTTGTGTTTTCTATAAGTAAAATAAAAGTACCTTTTGTCTCTCATGGTTAATATTAGAAATGATAGAATATCCAGAGATGTGTGGTATTTTCATTATAAAACCCAGTAGTACTCATGTCCTGCCTTTTTAATTAGTTGTAACATCTGAAAGAAGAGGTGGGGGCAAGGGGAGGGGGCCATGCATCGAACAATATAAGGGTCCCAACTGGAACTCTGATGTGCTGGAATAGACCATATGGGAGGAAGATATATTATTTTTAATGCCAGGGACACCAAGGTAGCCTTGAACCAAAGAAGGCCGAAGATCTCCTTCGGGACGCCTGGGTGGCTCGGTGGGTTAAGCCTCTGCCTTCGGCTCCGGTCATGATCTCAGAGTCCTAGGATCGAGCCCCGCATGGGGCTCTCTGCTCAGCAGGGAGCCTGCTTCCCCCCTCTCTCTGCCTGCCTCTCTGCCTACTTGTGATCTTTCTCTCTGTCAAATAAATAAATAAAATCTTAAAAAAAAAAAAAAATCCACTCCTTCTCTCTACCCCAAATCCCTGACCAGTTTTGACCACTCTTATGAAATAAATGAACATAAGTATAAGTACTAGAGAATAAATAGAGCAAATGTGACAGTTCTCAGGAAAATATTCCCCTTAGTGCTTAGGATAGAGTAATCTCCCCACTAGAGTAATATAAGGTACTCCTAATACCCCGGGCCTGGTGGAAGGAAAATTGGCCTTGGTCATGTGTGCTTGCTCTTTAAACCTTTGTTCCTAGAAAGTTGCTGCTTTTTGGGTGAGTGGGGCACCCTGATTTTGATGCCTTTTTGGGTGGTAACAAATGAATAGGACACATTCCCCCAGTGGTCAACCAACTAAAAAAAACAAAACAGACACGTTTTAAAAAATTTTTTTAGGGGCGCCTGGGTGGCTCAGTCGTTAAGCGTCTGCCTTCGGCTTGGGTCACGGTCTGGGGGTCCTGGGATCGAGCCCCGCATCGGGCTCCTTGCTCGGCTGGAAGCCTGCTTCTCTCTCTCTCTCTCTCTCTCTCTCTCCCACTCTTCTGCTTGTGTTCCCTCTCTCCCTATGTCTCTTTCTGTCAAATAAATAAATAAAATCTTAAAAAAAAATTTTTTAAAGCATTTTAAAGGGGAAAAAAACCAATATTAACAATTTAAAAATAACACGCCATCACCATTTTTTTCCTGTGCTTTGATTTTATTCTTTTTCTGTACATTCGTTTAACTCAGTTGAGTTTCTAACATAGAATTTTTTTTATCCTGCTTTTTTTTTTATCCTGCTTTTAATTACATACTTTTTACGAGCATCTTTTCACGTGATTCCAAGTTCTCTGTACGCATCGCAGTGCTCCTTGTTCGTTCTGATGCCAGACTGGGCCACGCGTCCCAGGAGCTGTGTGCGCAGCACAGGGCTGAGTGGGGGGCACTGGAGGCCCCGCCATGCTGCAGAGCAGGACTGGCCTACAGGCTTCCTCGTGGCTCACGTGTGCCCTTAGGTAGTATCTGCCTATTGAACCCAGTCCCACCTCTTGCGCCCGTTGTCCAGCACACACAGAGTCTGGTGTTTCTACATCGGGACCTTCAAATGCCACACGGTTGAGGCCTGGCCGTGATCTCCCCTCAGACAGTAGGGCGGTGCCGCGTGGTCCCTGATCTCGCTTCCTGCAAAGAGCTCCAGGGGGAAAGAGCCACCAGACTTGTGTTTGGTATCGTGATTTTCTTTCTTTTTTTCTTCTATCTACTTTTCTTTTCCCTGTGACTTTGGGATCTTCTCACTTTTCTTATGTTTTCTGCCCTTTTGGAGGTAGGACGGGGATTTCCTTATTATAACAATATCAAGTCAGTTTCTTTCTTAACAACCCGCCATTCAGCAAGCTTTCTTAATCTTGGCATTATTGGTATTTGGGGCCAGATAATTTGTTGGGTGGGTGGGGGGGTCTGGTGCGTTCCAGGATGCTTGCCCTGGGGAGGGAGAGCTGAGGTTGCAGAATCACCTCTGTTGAGACTCAAAAGATTTGTAACAATATTGGCATATTTGGTTACTTATTTTCTTTTTAATTATTTCATCATTAGTGACAAGTCCAAAATAGGTTTTGTTTTTTTTTTTTAAATCTTTCCAGACTCTTTACTTTCATATTTGGAGCTGATCTCCATGTTTTGACCAGAGAAGCTTCTCTGATTGCTTACCGTCTAGTTAGCAATTTTTAAGAAGCCGATCTAATTGAATATGAACTTTCAAAGGATACAATTGATGGGCCATCTGCTGACCCCAGCTCTTGGCCATTTGAGCAGCTCGTGCCAGTGACTCTGATGGTCGCAGATGTGGACTAAGAGACAGCAGATGGTTGTAAGATTTAAGATCTTCAACAAGAGGCCAAGAGTCATTGTACTTCGGAGTGAGTCAAGATGCTGGCCACATGTCGTCAGTACATCCCACGTGGGACAACATGCTGGTGCATCCCACAGGGTCCCACGTAGCTGGCTAGATGGTGTGCTTTTTCCTCCTCCCTGTCATTCGAGCCCCTTTCTTTCTCGAAGAGCTGTGGATTGTAAGAATCTGTGACCAAGTGGTTTTGAGAAGGAAAAAAAAAATCCAACATACTTGTGTTTTCTTTTTTCAGGTGCCATGGGAGATTGGTTAACTAGTGTAATTATAAGGCTTATTAGAATTGCTTTGTAGTGAAAGCCTCGGGGTCATTTATTTAGTAGCCTTTTCTGCTTCTGGCAGATTGCTGATTACTCACAGGTAAAGTGGAGAGCTAATTTTTAGATTATTCCCCACATGTCTGCATTTCTACTTGATTTAATTATTTCTGTAAGGTGATGCCTAATTAAAGATGAACTATGAAAAATTCGATTATGGGTAATGTGACTCTTGTGCCGAGTCCTTGCACCTGCCTTCTGATAAAAAAGTGCAATCCTGCTATGACAGCGCGAGTATAAGGCGGAGGAAAATAAATGTGTTTTCTGTAGCCAGGGTGGAACCGCCACCATGTGGGAACAGAAACTCCCATTTCATGTGTTGAAGAAATGTTTGTGGCATGCAGGGCAGATGGAGTGTGAAATAGCATCAGGAAAAGAGGTACCCAGGGACCTTGTTTTTTTTTTTTTTTTTTTAATTTTTTTTAAAGATTTTATTTATTTATTTGAGATAGAGACAGTGAGAGAGAGCATGAAAAGGGAGAAGGTCAGAGGGAGAAGCAGACTCCCCGTGGAGCTGGGAGCCCGATGTGGGAATCGATCCCAGGACTCCGGGATCATGACCCGAGCCGAAGGCAGTTGCTTAACCAACTGAGCCACCCAGGTGCCCCCCAGGGACCTTGGTTTTAAAATGCAATTTCAGAAGGAATGAAAGCAAACTTCTGGATTCCAGACAGTTTGGCATCGTGGGGCTGTAATTGGTCTGGCTTTTTTCCTTTCATCAGATAGTCAGGACACAGTCATCCCGCACACTGTCCTCTCACTTCTTTCTCCTTGCCTTCAAGAACCAGCATTTGGTGCATGGGACACAAGGTTTCTTTTGTTGAAATCAGACTTCCTCAGCAAAGTTTATTTAGGGTGCAGATCAGTGAACCTCCAGAGCTAAATGAGCTGATTTTACATCGGGTTGGAGTGAGGATGTTTAGATACAGTTGGATAGCTCTCTGGACCGCTCTGCCCTCTTGGCTTCCTCTCTGCCCCTGCCCTCAGCGGTAACCTGGCTAGCCTGGAGACAACGTCAGCACTGTTGGTGGATTCTATTTTGAATTCATTCTCACACAGCTGCTTCTTACCCTTGAAGACAGGCTTCTCATCTTTACTGAGAAGGTTGAGACCATCTGCATTAACTGCCTTATCTTTTTCTAACCCCATATCGTCACTGATTCTTCTTTCCTTGATGCTTCTCCTTGTCCAAGCTCTCCTTCCTGTGTCCTTCATGCCAGACTTCCTTCTCCATCTTTCATTTCTCTCCTGGCTTTCATCCTCCACCCTTTTCTCAGTCTTGCCATTTATTTTTTCCCACCTATAGAGGTGGTGCTTGCTAAAACCTTCCTTTTCCTTTAAAAAAAAAAAATCTCATCTTTTTTCCACTCTGTATCTCTGCCAGTTTATTACTCCGTCTCTTTTCTTCACCATCTACTAAAACTCGTCAGTTAAGATTTAATTTCTGATTTGTAAGTCCAGTAGGTTTTTTTCCTCATAGTTTTTGTCTCAGCCTCTCTGTGGCCTTACCACTTTAGGATTTCTCTTCTTCTGTGACCTCCATATCATCTTGGTTTTCCTTCTACTCCTTTGACAAATCCTTTTCCTTTTGCTGAGTCATCTTTCTTTGGAGAGCTTGCCTGTTTTCTCCAACTAACTCAGTTTTCATTTTAGTGTTGATGAATTTACAGATTGTTTCTAACCCCAACCTTACTGGATGTTTTGAAATCTCTCACAAGTCTTTCTTCTTTTTAGGCCCGTCCCACATACAGTCAATTTCTTTTTCTCCCTTTAGGTTGTTATTCGTATAAGAGAAAGATGTTGGCTTACTTCCTGTGTCAACTGTGGTAACCAGCCATCGGCATGGGCCTGTATGTTCTAGAAGATCTGGCTTGTCTTGCACCTAGAACAGATGGTAGAAGTGAGAGATAGCTCCTGTTTGAAACTATTTGGATCCATCTTTTAAGGAATATCTGTTAACCTTTCATTGTTTTTGATCATCACTGAAAACGTATTTAGACATTTAGAAGTGGTTTTACCTAAGCAGATGCGAGCTCTTGAAATGTTGAGCTGAATGCAGGTGTATATTTTCCTGTCTTTTTGGTAGTTGAGGGAGGAAGAGCTGGCAGCGTGACTAGGGGAAGATGTTGCATACTTGAAGTTAAGTAATGCTTTTCTGCTTAATGGTAAGAGATGATTTTCCTGTGCCTGATGAAATGAGTCACACTATTTTGTATTGGTTTCCTCCATGTACAATATTCCAGAATAAAATTTTCAGATATGTTTCAAAGGGGGTTGGGGCATTCACTAAAGTCTGGGTATCTCACTGGGGAGTAGGGCCACCAGCCAATCAAAGATGTAGAACTTGATTCAGGACCAAGAGTTGTGTTGATCTTAGGAACTAACAGTTGTGGTCAGGCATAGGGCCAGGCCAGGTGAAAGAGATACACAGAGCCTGGTGATAATACCACCAGTTGCAAGGCCCATGAGCAGTGGGGTCATTGAGCATACAGACAAAATCAGAAAAGCAGAAAGAGAAACCAGAATCTGGTACAAGGTTTGGATCATGAGGAAATCACAATACTTGGTCTTTCTTGGTCCGGAGCCCACAGTCTGAGAGCTCCTAGGTAGATCAAATGAACCAGGTCAGGAGGGTGGTATGTGGGTTCCCCTGCCTAAAGTGGAAGGTAGATCGGAGAGAAGACAGATGAAGATGATTATGGAAGAGATCATTATGAAGGTCACATAGAAATCTCTGATGTGAGTAATCTAGATTTAGATAAAAGGGAATGTACAAGTAGTTTGGATTCACCACAGCAATAAAAAACCCTGTATTCCTCCTTTTTTTGCCAGAAGATGAAAAGTAGTGACTCGTTAAGACTGTATGTGGGGGGGCGCCTGGGTGGTTCAGTGAGTTAAACCTCTGCCCTTGGCTCAGGTCATGATCTCGGCGTCCTGGGATCGAGCCCCACATCAGGCTCTCTGCTCAGCAGGGAGCCTGCTTCCCTCTCCCTCTGCCTGCTTCTCTGCCTACTTGTGATCTCTCTCTCTCTGTCAAATAAATAAATAAAATCTTTAAAAAAAAAAAAGACTGTATGTGGTTCTATATTGAACCAGTAGACTTTGTCTGTACATATACCTTTTCATTCTTTTATATTTTATCAAAGATTTATTGAGTTCCTGATAGGAAAGCTAATAAAGTACCTGATCACTGGTTCATAAATATTTCTATGTCCCTACCACCATTCAAATGTACTCTTTACTGTTAATTAACGCCTGCTGTGTAAGTGTGGATTAATAGCCATTATAACTTCTGTGAAACCAGAATAGGAAGCATAATGCTGTAGCAGCACCTTATTTATCTGCTTCTCAGGGGCAGTATGCCAAATAATTGAGGTTTCAGGTTAATTTAAGGATAAATTTTTAAAAATTACTTAAAATCACTTTGGGTAGAGAGTTTTTAAAATTAACTTTTACTTATAAAAATGATTGATATTTGATTTTGATATTGATAATTGATAAAAATGATTGTAGAAAAGCACAGAAAACATGAGCAAAATTAAAAGTATTTGTGATAATACTCTACAGAAATAACCATTATTAATATTTGGATATATTTCTTTATAGTCTTCTCTCCACACACTCTGTATTTTAACAAAATTGCATTTGTATTGCACGTACAGTTTTGTGTCCTGATTATTTTACTCAGTGCTATACCATAATTTATTTAGAACCTTCAGCCTTCAGGTCATTTACAATATTTTACTATCCCCAAACAACTCTCAGATAGCTACCTTTATGCATAACATTTGTGTGCATCTGGTTATTTCTTTAGTGTAGATTCCTGGCAATGTGATTTTTACTTAAAATATATACTTGGCATCCCTCTAGAAGCATGTGGCAGCTTACGATTTATGATCCCCAGGTTAACACCACAAGTAATGAAGTAGGGAGGGAGCACACAGCTCCTTACTAGGAGTAAACACAGCCTGTGATCTGGTACCCCAAGTGATCTAGAGCACTTGATGGGTCCTGGGCTGCTATGTAGGTCGGTTCTCCTTGTTTGAGGGAAGAGGGTGAAATTACTAGAAGACAGTATGTGCTATAGCCATAGGTGCTCAGTACTTAGTGGTTTTAAGGGCCTTTGTGTATTTTTGAATATAAGATGATGAGAAAAATGAACACCACTTTTATGGTATCAGTGGGATAGTATCCATTATTGCTACTTAACTTGCGTTTGCTATAATACGATAGTTTTTCTCTTAATGCCCCATTATGCATTTGACCTTTCGGATTCAGATTTCCTAAAACGTTTTCAATTTGTGGTAGCTAAATTGGATTGAATACTTTCTTGTTTTTGTAAATTTCTAGTTCTAAATTAGTAGTTGGCATGGGCTGGGGAGGAGGTAGTAAGGGGGGCAGGTGGGTATGGCTGTAAAAGGGCAAGCCAAGGGATGGTCACGGTTGGGGAACTGTTAATGCATCTTGACTATGGTGGATACATGAACCTGCACAGGTGATAAAATTGTATAGAACTAAATACACAGAGCAGGAGTAGAACGAGGGAAATCTGAATCAGGTTACTAGGCTGCATCCATACAGATAACCTGATTGTGATACTATGTTGTAGTTTTGCAAGATGCTGCCATTGGGGAAACTGGGTAAAGGATACATGAGCTCTCGCTGTATTATTTCTTACGATTGCATGTGAATATACAATGATCTTAGCAAAAATTTCAATTAAAATTTGTTTCCTAGTTCAAAAAATGGGTAATTTTTGATAGCATGGTGTTTTTTGTTCCATGGCAAATCTGAAATCAGATCATTCATTTTACAAGTACTATGTTTTATGCAGATTTCTTTCCCATTAAGCTTATCTACCATGAACAGAAGAACAAAAGCTTTTTAAAGTTTCACTATGATGGAGAGTCTAAAAATGGGAAATCATTTTCTTTTTTTCTTTCAGCCACGAAGACTATGAATTTATTTCAGGAACACGAATGCGCAAACTTGCCCGAGAAGGCCAGAAACCTCCAGAAGGTTTCATGGCTCCCAAAGCCTGGACTGTGCTGATGGAATACTACAAATCCTTGGAGAAAGCTTAAGCTGTTGACCCAGTCACTTCACCTTTGACACTTCACTGAGTAACAAGAGGGGACCACATAATTACTGTTGGCTTTTCTTTGTGGTGGTGTCTGTCTAGATACACTTCCTAAAAACAGACCGTTTTCCTTAACTAGCATCAGTTTTGTTCTGCCTTACGAGTTTTGTTTTGAACTAGTGTAACACACTGCTGATTTTAATGTATCTTTTCCACTTATTATAGTTAATATTCCTACAGTACAATTTTAAAATCTTGTCTTTTTATATTATATTTATGCTTCTGTCTTATGATTTTTTCAAGCTGTTATATTAGTTGTAACCAATAGTATACACATTGAATCTCATTTTTCATCCCTTGAAAAAAAAATCCACCGAACAATAAACTTGGTTAGACTTTGTTTTGGGAATTTTACAAAACATCTGTAGAATTAGATTTTCTTTTTCTATACTGAAAATTTAAACTGCTTTCTTCTTTCCTTCCAAGAAGCTATTGATCTCTCAGCTAGCCATTATAATCTATTCTTGTGATCTGTATAAGCCCTGAATGAACTTTCTTTATTCAATAACATTAAACTTTTTGGCTTCTTATTTATGTGACATTTTTTGGTTTGTTTACATGTAACCTTTCCTTCTTGAGAAATGTTTCTGATGGAGGGAAAATGCAGGCATCTTTCATTACTGGAGTATAATAATTAGTTCCTACACTGTGTTTCATAGTGTTAATTTTTAAGTGCGAAAATGATAATGCATTCTCAGTCTATCCAAAAACTCAGTTTTCCCAGATATTTCTCATATTCTTAAACACCTAGGGTGGTGGTACCTGTAATAGAGACCTGGTAGAAGGAGTTAGGGGGGTGACAGTTGGTCCATTTGGGCAGGGGGCAGCTTATCAAGTTTGCTTTTGTAGAATATCCTCAAGTAGACCATTCAAGTGGACATGTTTAGTTAGGAGCTGGATATACAATTTTGGTTGGGATGCCAGCATTTTTTTTTAAAGTAGTGTGGAGCCTAATGAGGGCTTGAACTCATGATCCTGAGATCAAGACCTGGACTGAGATCAAGAGTAGCTACCCGAGGATGTGGAGAAAGGGGAACCCTCCTACACTGTTGGTGGGAATGCAAGCTGGTACAGCCACTCTGGAAAACAGTATGGAGGTTCCTCAAAAAGTTGAAAATAGAGCTACCCTACGACCCAGCAATCGCACTACTGGGTATTTACCCTAAAGATACAAATAGAGTGATCCGTAGGGTCACATGCACCCGAATGTTTATAGCAGCAATGTCCACAATAGCCAAACTATGGAAAGAACCTAGATGTCCATCAACAGATGAATGGATAAAGAAGAGTGGTATATATATACAATGGAATACTATGCAGCCATCAAGAGAAACGAAATCTTGCCATTTGCAACAACATGGTTGGAACTAGAGGGTATTATGCTAAGTGAAATAAGTCAGTCAGAGAGACAATTATCATATGATCTCTCTGATATGAAGAATTTGAGAGGCAGGGTGGGGGATCGTGGGGGAGGTGGGGGAGGGAAATTAAACAAGATGGGATGGGGAGGGAGACAAACCATAGGAGACTCCTAAACTCACAAAACAAACTAAGGGTGGCTGGGAGGTGGGGGGGTAGGGATAGGATGGCTGGGTTATGGACACTGGGGAGGGTATGAGCTATGGTAAGTGCTATGAAATGTGTAAGCCCGACGACACAGACATGTACCCTGAGGCAAATAATACATTATATGTTAATAAAAAATAATAATTGGCAAAAAAAAGTAACTACCAACTGAGCCACCAGGTACCCCTTTTTATTTCTTTAAGTAGGTTCCACACCCAGCATGGAATCCAAGGCTTGAACTCATGACCCTGACATCAAGACCTGGGCTGAGATCAAGAGTTGGACATTTAACTGACTGAGCCACCTAGGCATCCTGGGGATGCCAGCATTTTTTATTTGTAATCATAACTTTCTATGAAATAATCATGATCTGGTCTTAAAAATTTAGCATTAGAAAGAGATGGCAGGGCCACCTGAGTGGCTCAGTCGTTAAGCAGCTACCTTTGGCTCTGGTCATGATCCCAGGGTCCTGCTCAGCGGGGAGCCTGCTTCTCCCTCCCCTCTGCCTGCTGCTTCCCCTACTTGTGCTCTCTCTCTCTCTGTCAAATAAATAAAATCTTTAAAAAAAATGGCAGAGTATACATGGAGATAGTATATTGTCATTAAGGTGAATGAGAATGAAATGCCACTAGGCAGAGAAATAGAAGGAAAAATGCAAAAAAAAAAAAAAAAGTGAAAGTGGATTACAGAAGGATTCAATTAGTGAGAAAGTTGATAAATAGAATGGAGACTATGAGTAGATACTTCCTAGTGGCTAGGTTTATTCATTAGTGGATACTGAATAAATATATTCACTAGCAGCTGATAGAGAGTATATGGGTAGATATGTTTATGGGAACAATTAGAGGTGACAGTTGATATGGTTTGGGTGCCACATTATCTAGATCTCTTTATTTAGGGAGAACTCCTTTACATAAGTCTACAAAGGTTGAAGAGAATCACAGATACTCCCTCTCCAACCACAAACAGCTAAGGTATAACACAGCACCTTAGCTAATTTAGAAACTCCTACCTATAATGTTGAATGTGTAGGGAGTGATGCCAAGATAATGAAGACCATACAAGTCCATAGTTTCATGGTGGCAGTGGTTGAGTTGAGATTCTGGGGGCCATTAGTGTCAAGTGGAAGGGGAACCCCTGGGGATAGGGTCTTCTGTGCAGAAGTAGTACCCCATCTACAATATTCTAGTGGTGTGACCTTGGATGAGTCCACACCAGCCTCCTTTCATTTCTGACCATTTCCTAAGCCTCATTCTTTTGCATTTTCCATCAATTCTATAAGATACCCAATAGCCTTCCTATAAATTCCTTTGCTACCAAAATTATCTGGAGTTTCTATTGTTTGGCACCAAGAACCCTGATTGTAAACATGTGAGAAGAACGTGTATTTCATTTAAAAATCTTAATACTGTTAAAACTTCAGCAGCACATTTTAAGAGTTAAAAATATAGAAGAAAACATTTTTTTAAAAAAAATACTTGGCACTTCAGAAACTTGGCCTTTCAAAACTACAAAAATGTACTCACAAAATTAAGATGAAAACATGAAGAAGAGAAGTTAATATTAACAGCATTAGGGTGAAATGTGGTCTAAAAAGGAACTTTCTGTTCTATCATGTAATTATCCTTTCTGAATCTAGTCTCCACTGTGCCTCCAGCCCGCCAAAGAGGTACATGATGAAAATGTGATTCTAGGCCCCTGGGTTGTTGGGATTGGCCACCCACTCGAGTGTTCCAGAGAGATGGGAAGAAAATAAAGGCACGTAGTGATACTAGTCCACAGGTTGGTATGAGTGTCTTTAATCTACAACTCTGATACACACAGACATTTAATTTTTCTTCTTCCTGCTTCATAAAAAGTCCAAACCAATCTTTAAAACATTCAACCCTTGTACTAAAGCTCTCTTGCCAAGTGGTCTTGGAAATCTCAGTGCCATTTTTATCTATCCATCAGCTGGAAAAGGGAATGGAAAAAGACTTTTTTTTTTTTAAAGAAAGGAGGAAAAGAAAGTGCAATCCTCTTGGAAGAAATATAATGTTTTAAATCTGTCAATTCTCTGTTCTACTCTGGTAATCAAGACCACATATTTGAATTTCATTTTCATCCAAGAGGAGAGCAATTATGTCTATCTCTTGGAAGTCAGCATTCAAATCCTTTATCAAGAAAAATTTCGGAAGTCATGCTCCTCACATATGGTCTATTTTTATTAGCACAGATGTATCCAGGGGTGAGTTGGCTCACAAAGTAAGGAACTATTTGGCCACTGGGCCGCTTTTATGTGTGTGGTATATTTCTTAGAGGGCCTACAAACCTCTTTGGTTATGTTTCTGCTGGATTCCATTCCCTGCTCCACACATTCTTGTCTTGAATATAATTATATATAAATTGCACTAAGAATATCCTGCCCACCTAGGTCCCAGTCAGTCTTCTCTGGACTGAGGTAGAAGCCAGCCTCCCCGAAGATAACGTACCTAAGGGCTGATTAAGCAGGGTGTGTTAAGATCGAAGCTGCTTCCTTGTCCTGACTTCCTGTTTCCCCAGATTCCCAGGGAATTTAGGGCCTAGATTTGAGGCAGCAAAATAGGAAACATGAAAAATTTCATCCGGGACCTTTCTCTCCCAGACCTGCACCAACACTGAGCATCTGCCTTTGTCAAGAAAGGGAAAACAAATCCTCGGAAATGAGCTAGAACACAGGCTCCCTCTCTGCATTTCTCACAACGGCTCTGGCTTATCCTCTTTGAATAGTGTTCTCCAAGAGCTCAACCACTCTAATTGCCCAAAAGAACGTAGGCAGCTCTTAAGAGTAAACATGCGGGGGCCTTGCTGCACAATCAGCTCCCCCAAGAAAAACCAACTGAGTTTGAGTAATTTAAAAGAAAGACAGTTATGTCTCACACCTGGCTTCACTGCCTGGGTTGCCAAAACTTGTCCTAAAAGACTTGCAGCCTCAGAATTGGCTAGAGCTATTTTGTGCGATATTTGTGTACTACCTCAGCACTGATGGAGGGATTTAACTGTTGATATGTTGGGAGCTAATTCCAATGGGCGACTCACATGCACCCATTAAAGAATTTTTTTTTTTTTTTAAAGATTTTATTTATTCATTTAACAGAGAGAGAACACAAGCAGGCAGAGAGGCAAACAGAGGCAGAGAGAGAGGAGCAGGCTCCCCGCCGAGCAAGGAGCCCGATGTGGGACACGATCCCAGGACGCTGGGATCATGACCTGAGCTGAAGGCAGCTGCTCAACCAGCTGAGCCACCCAGGCGTCCCCCCATTAAAGAATTTTGAGTGAGAAAAAAGTTAAAAGCTTAGATATCTAGATGTTTTGGCTGAAGCTGAAGAACAAGCTTAAGAGAGAGTACAGTTTTGTGATTAAGAATTCAGGTTTGGAAATAAAATTTGGCCAATTCCTTGTTGGTTTTGTGATCTGCAGCTTTATGAGGCCTCAATTTTCTTACCTATACAGTGAAGGTTATAGTCAAGAATTATATGAGGCAATGTGTGAAAAGCACTGTTCCTTTATTATTATTATTACCATTATTATTATTATCATATGTAAAGATGTAATCTTTTGGCCAAGAAACAGTGAAACCAGTATCTGAGAGACTTATAATCTTTGCTTCATAATACCGTTCTCTAGCCTACTGAACAAAGTGACTACACATTTATGTCACATACAAATCTAAGTCAGTCAAAACAGTGTTCCTGGTTCAGCCATACATTTTTCCCTTACTTTTTCCTTGTGTCCAATTTCTCCTGTTTCCCAGATTAAGAAAACAAGTACATTTTTGCAAAGAGAAAAAAGAAAAATATACACATTTGTCTAAAGCATCGACTAATTCAAATGCAAAAGAAAGTCATTGAAAAAAATAACACTTTGGGAAACCATCAAAAGATATGTTTTTCTTTTCTTTTCTTTTTAAAGATTTTATTTATTTATTTGACAGAGAGGAGAGAGATCACAAGTAAACAGAGAGGCAGGCAGAGAGAGTGGGAAGCAGGCTCCGCACTGAGCAGAGAGCCCGGATGCGGGGCTCTATCCCAGGACCCTGAGATCACGACCTGAGCGGAAGGCAGAGGCTTTAACCCACTGAGCCATCCAGGCGCCCCGAAAGATATGTTTTAACTAGTGGGGGACACCTGGGTGGCTCAGTGGGTTAAGCGGCTGCCTAGAGCTCAGGTCATGATCCCAGGGTCCTGGGATCGAGCCTTGCATGGGGCTCCCTGCTAGCAGGGAGCCTGCTTCTCCCTCTCCCTCTGCCTGCCGCTCTCCCTGCTTGTGCTCTCTCTCTCTCTGACAATTAAATAAAATCTTGAAAAAAAAATGGAAGTCAGGATTAGAAAGGAAGTTTATTCTTAACATTAAGTTTAATGAAGAAGGTCTGTTTTAATTAATGTGCTCATTAGTTATATTAAAGCTGCATTTTACAAGCGTTATACTTTTCATATAAAAGTTGAGTTCAGCTTGTTTGATACCTCTGATCAAAGCATAAAATCTTAAATATATTTGATTTTTAGAATTGCCACACAAATGGTGCGTCATGTACTAGCTAATGATTTTCATCTTCTGGGGATATAACGTATTAGGAATATGAAGTACAAAATTGTATATTGTTTCCCAAAGTCTTCCACGTAGGGGGTCAAAAGATCTCAAGGGGTGCCTGGGTGGCTCAGTTAGTTAAGTGGCTGCCTTCAGCTTAGGTCATGATCTCAGTCAGGGTCCTGATATCAGCCCCCAACCTCGGCCCTGCTCTGCTCAGTGGGGAGTCTGCCTCTCCCTCTCCACTCTCCCTCTGTGCTCTCTCTCTCTCAAATAAATAAATAAAATCTTCAAAAAAAAAAAAAAAGATCTCATAGTTAAGAGTAAGATGGTGAATAAAGAATAGCATAAAATCTAAATTTATCTTGAATAAACATGATCAAAATCTTAATAGCAAATGTTTCATGAGTGCTTACTATTTTATTTGCCAGACACTGTGCTAAGTGCTTTACATGTATTATTTTATTTGGGGCTTATAACAATAACTGGCATAGCAAAGAATATTAAGAAAGGAGAAGGGAAAAACAAAAGTTTAAAAAATGAGAATTGAAATAAAAATCGACTATAACATTTTGCTAGAAGAGAAATGAAAAGATAACTTCGATAAAGAAGTTGGGTGTAAGATAAATGGACCAACGCAAGAATCTCCCTATTAATAATAACTGAGTACAAATGAAACTCAGTTGGAAGAGGTGGTAGGAAGACCTTGACTTCCTGACCCAGGAACTGACCCCAGGGCGAACGGAGGCTCCTCACCCCTCCCCTTTGCTTTGAAATGTACATTTTGTGGCGCGCCCTTCCAAGAGTGGGGGCAGTTTTCCAGAATGCGACTTGAGAGAGTGGCGTGTTTGGGGGACTTTCTGGACAGTATATGTGAGTGAATCCTATTAAGGCCTCTATAAAATCTTTTTTAAGATTTTGGTGGGCTGAAGTGGAGAGCTACTCGTCTTCAGGCTGCGGAGACAAGCCTCCGAGGTAAGTTCTCTTGCTGCTTAAACGTGCCACCTCCCCTCCGGAGCCGCTGCCTCTTTGTTCCTCCTCTCCTCGCCCTCCCTGTGTGGGGGCTGGGTTCCGATTTCTCCGGGAAATTCCCGAGTTCGGGAACCCAAATATCCCAGTGATGACAGCCACACCACCTGTAAAATACTTAGCAACAAATTAAGAAAAGAACAGGGTCTAGTTGAATAAAACTATAAAATGTTATGAAAAGATATAAAGCAAGATCTGAAAAGACTAGCCGTTTACTGCGTTACCTCCTGAAAAGACTGAATACCATAGGAATGTCAATCTTCCTGAGATTAATAAGTGTTTGAGGCAATTAAAACCTCTATCAAATTTTGAGTTTTAGATGAAATAATTTTATTAGTTCATTTGGAATAATAAATACCAAGGGATAAGCAAGAAAATTATGAGAAAGAAGTGAGGGGAGATTTAACTCATCAGCAGACTCAAAGATTTATGATAGATAATAAGTGTTTGTTTTAAGTCACAGAGTTTTGGGGTGCTTTGTTATACAGCAATCACTAATCAATAGGGGTATTACAGCTCATACATGCTGACTCAGTTGTACTCACCCGTCGAACATGGCTGGGGAAATTGGGGTTGTGATTGAAGGTAAAGAGAAATAAAGGAATTTGGAGTAGGGACTAGAAGCTTTACGATTAGAAGTGTAAATTATAGGGTCAGCTAGAATAGTGTTGACAAGATAGAAAGTAGAATTAGGCAACAGTGTATACTAAAAAAAGAAAACAGTGTTGAGTTCCTGGGCTATAAAATGGACGGTGTTCTCAATAAAATACAAAAATGATAAGCCGAGTTCCCCGGATCAGGGGCTGGCCCGTGACCACCTGGTTCGCCTCCGATCTTTGTAAATCCAGTTGTGTGGGAACATGTTTCTGGGCATTTGTTCAAGTATGGTCTGTGGCTACTTGTGTGAGTAGAGCAGAGCCGAGTAGTTGAGTCTGGGACTCTTAGCTTGAAAAGCTGAATATACTTGCTGGCCCTTTACAGGAAGATCTGCCAATCCCTGCTCTAGACTGACCATTATTTCTTCAGCAGGGAGTCCTGAGGCAGAGCTTCTGCTAGAGGAGGGGAGAGGCTCGGGGAATGGAGCGATCCACACCATAGTTAGTCTGTGTCTCTCACCCTTCCATTCCCTTCCCTTCTCTGACTTGGAGGAGAGTGGGGCAGTAGGGGGACATGGCTAAGGGAAGGAGACCCAGACCCTTCCGTAGACTTAACCCCACAAGGTCAAAGAGATCAGGGTGATGTATGCTCAGTTGCCTCCTACCATGGGAGTGAGATTGGTTGTTTATGACACTGAAATGTCCAAATAATTCAACTGTCAGACATTCAGTCGGACTCAATTCAGGGCCGGGTGGAATGAACCGTGCACTGAACAGACCTCAGTTTTTAGTGCCGTGTCTACTCAGCAACATTTCTTCTGGTCATAGGAACTAAAAATTTGTGAATATAAATAATTATATTTTTAAAGTAGGTAAAATGCAGAGAATAAAAAATAAATATGAATTTTAAAAAGCAACACTTCCAATAGTAGTTCGCTTCTGCACTTACAATGACTGCCAGAAATAAAAGAGAACAAAGAACCTCAATAAAGAAAAGATAATATAGCTTAGAGACGAACTTGTAAACTCAGTTTTGAGTGATCAAATTACATTAAATGGAAACTTAAAAGGCAGTCTTTTGAGAAAAGGGTCTAGAATAAGGACTTAAAACTGTGATAACTCAGAAAGACAGCCAAGGTGTGATGGTGGAAGTAAAGAGCTCTGTTTACAGGGGAGTTTGGGGTATGATATTAAATGAAATTTTAAGAAAACGTTTAAGTACTTGTTCCAGAACTTTCCATGTAGTAGGTGTTCAACATATGTTTGCTTCCTTCCCTTCCTTCCCTTTCCTTCCTTCCCTCCTAGTGGACACTAGGAGTAGTCTGGTCTTCATTCCACCTTCTTTACAGATGGGGTTCAGATTGTGTTGAGGGTGGCACTGTGCCGAGCCCCAGGGGACGGGTCATGAAGCACTTGGACTGATCATGACAATATTGTGGTCAGCTCTTCTAGCCTCCCCTGTAGCGTTCATCAACCATGAGGACCAATTTGGGCCAAGGAGACCCAAGAGGACTTCTGCTGGGCTGGGGGCTTTGCTTTCCTCACAAGAGAGAGAGGACACAGCTAACAACACAAAATTTCCTTTCTTTCTGACCAGTAGGCAGACAGGAATGTTTCCTTGAGAACCTCTATAACAAGATAGGATGATGGCATTTAGCAATTTCTGTTCAGTTGTTTAGAGTCTAAAGAAAGGTTTTTCAGACTGTAGCCTTGACCCATCTGTATTAAAGTCACCTGGGTTGGTATCTCTGGGTTGAAGCCAGGGATATGCATTTTAAATATGTGCTTTGTGTCCTTCTTATATACCCTCCAGTCTGATATCTGGTGCCATTAAAGTTGAGGTGGAAAGTTCATTTGAATTGAAAAGGTTAAATGTTTTGATTTGGATATGCATTCCAACCAAAGACTTTAATAAGCTTTGGAATTGATGATAAGCTCCAGAAGTGTGGTTTATGGAGAAGTTATCGTTTAGCATCACTGAATAAAGCCCTGATCCTTTGGACATTTTTGAGAAATATTTAAGTTGAAAGTAACTGGCGTATTTTCCGCTATAGGCGGAGGTGGAACAAGGACGATCCTCTCCTCAACGAGGGTTTTGGTAGGTTTCTCTCCTTTGCTAGAAGGTTCAAACCTGTTTGCTTTCCCATAAATAATTTCAGGGATTCCTGAAATACTAAAGGCCCATGTACTCTTTTTAAGGAACACAACAAGACCACCACTAACAATAAGAACGTTTTTTAAGCCCCCTTTCTTTTTCTTTTGGTTCCTATGTTACCTCTTTAGGGGTTTGCAGTTTGCCTGATGCAAGACTCCATCTGGGGAATTGACAAGACACTCCAGATGACCCTGTCTATCTTAGTTGAAAGCTTTCTAATCAATTAAATGAGATTAAAAAGGAAAAGTTGGGGCGCCTGGGTGGCTCAATGGGTTAAAACCTCTGCCTTCGGCTCAGGTCCTGATCTCAGGGTCTTGGGATCGAGCCCTGCATTGGGCTCTCTGCTCAGCAGGGAGCCTGCTTCCCCCTCTCTCTCTGCCTGACTCTCTGCCTACTTGTGATCTCTCCCTCTCTGTCAAATAAATAAGTAAAATCTTTAAAAAAAATAAAATAAAAAATAAAAAGGAAAAGTTAACAGGCATTATGAGGTATCTGTAGACATCTCCAGATTCCCCCAAAGTTGATCCTGCTGTAGAGGACCCTCCAACGCTATGGAAATAAGCCGTGTGGCCCCACACAGTGTCATATTTCCTGTTACCCTTTCAGCTGAGGTGTCAGGTGTCAAAACATAGGCATTTTTCTACCCAGACCCCAAGTCATTCTCCCATTCTCTCAGTATTTCTCTTACTCTTTCTCCACGGCAGTTCTACTACAATGGAAAGGTTATAAAATATGAGAGGAAGGAATACTTTAGTCTCAGAAAAATGCTCACACCGGGCACCTGGGTGGCTTGGTTGGTTAAGTGACTGCCTTTGGCTCAGGTCATGATCCCAGGGTCCTGGGATCGAGTCCCACATTGGGCTCCCAGCTCCCTGGGGAGTCTGCTTCTCTCTCTGACCTTCTCTCCTCTCATGCGCTCTCTCAATCTCTCTCTCTCTCAAATAAATAAACTAAATCTTAAAAAAAAAAAGAAAAAAGAAAAATGCTCACACCAGAGACAGGTGGGCATAGTTTTGTCCTATGAGTTTTTTTTTTTTTTTAATTTTTTATTAACATATAATGTATTATTTACC
>CM052800.1:79449409-79614814 GCA_028533885.1 Nasua narica | reverse complement strand
AGCTTTTTTGATTTCATCTTGGTTAGATTTTATTTCTTTTATTTCTCCCAAAAGGGATTTTATTTCTCCCGAAAGGGATTCTTTAATCTCTTCCATGCTTTTTTCGAGCCCAGCTAGCAATTTGATAACTGTCATTTTGAACTCTATTTCCGACATATTACTGATGTCTATATTAACTAGGTCTCTAGCCATCGGTACTGTCTCTTGTTCTTTTTTTTGTGGTGAGTTTTTCTGCCTTGCCATTTTATGGAGCTAAGAATAGATGAGTGAGAGAGAAAAGTACTCTGGAGTTCCACAGTTCTCACTGATTGATGAACTTGGGCTTGGCTGGATATTCTCACTGATCTTCTGGGGAGAGGCCTTTTCAACTTGGTTCTCAGATGTCTTTGCCTGAGGTGGAGTCGCCACGCCCTTGCCCAGGGAGGGGCCAAGCAATTTGCTCAGGTTCGCTCTCGGGAGTCTTTGTTGTCCTATGAGTTTCTTGTCTATGCTGTTGAGTTTTCCTCAGGCTCTGGGAAAATGCAAGCAACTTTGTCACACTTCATGGAGTCTGGGCATTCTGTTACCATGAGAAATGGCTCACTGCCTCTTTGGCTGCCAAGAATCACTTGTGGAGGATTCCCACCCATCAATCCTGAAGTAAGACCTGTGATATGATTATGGAGAATCTTTCCCCAAGCAAGAGACTTTTGATGATAACCAGGGCTTCTGGTTTGAGGAATTTACTTAAAAAATGATATCGATTTAAATTTTAGAGAAAATCTTGTCACAAAAAGTCACTGGTTACACACTAGTGAAAAAAACCAAAAATATTGGAAGTTGATCGGCTACACTGGATTTATTATTAATGCATATTAAAACACCCTAAAGGATCTTGTTTTACTCTGGCTAGAATGCAGTGGGATTAGATGTAAAGTGTTAGAGTATGGGCACATTTTGCTGGACTCCAGACTGTCTAACTTGGGCTAACTGAATGTTCAGGAGAGCATCACCTTTGCCTGCCTCTGGCAATTGGGGAATTGGTGATGTTTTTAATTTTTTTTTGTAAGATTTTATTTATTTATTTGACAGAGGGAGACACAGCTTGAGAGGAAACATAAGCAGGGGGAGTGGGAGAGGGAGAAGCAGGCTTCCCGCTGAGCAGGGATCCCGATGTGGGGCTTGATCCCAGGACCCTGGCATCATGACCTGAGCCGAAGGCAGGTGCTTAACGACTGAGCCCCCCAGGTGCTCCTTCTGATGTTTTAATGAGAGACATTTCATACATGTGGAGGAGCAAAGCCTACTGCAGTAAGAACAAAACATTTATGTCGGACCCAATAGGAGCAGCCACTATAGGTTTTTACTTACGAGAGGTTTTTACCCCTTTTATGGGTTTTTACCCATAAAAGCAAGCAAGTGGGGTTTGGTAAATACCTTTGGCCATGGGGTGCTGAGTGGAGAGGAGGAACTAAAGAGCAAGGGACAGAAGAACCTGCTAAAGGGCTGTACTTTTCCCACAGCGGGCTTGGGGGCCTGGCTTAGGTGTTCAGAGCAGTAATGGAGAAGGGAGGATGCTTTTACTATCAACCCAAATGACTCCCTGGGCCTTGCAGCTGTCCTGCTTTCGGTGGCCACACGCTTTACCTTCATTGTTCTCCCAGGTGAGCTTTGGACAATGCAAGTCCAGTAAGACCAAGTTTGTTCCTTTTGTTGAGGCTCTAAATCTAGATGTGTCTGCTTTTTTTTTTTTTTTTTTAAGATTTTATTTATTTATTTGACAGAGAGCGAGAGATCACAAGCAGGCAGAGAGAGAGAGAGAGGGAGGCAGGCTCCCTGCTGAGCAGAGACCCCCCCCCCCCCCGATGTGGGGCTTGATCCCAGGACCCTGAGATCATGACCCGAGCTGAAGGCAGAGGCTTTAACCCACTGAGCCACCCAGGTGCCCCTAGATGTGTCTGCTTTTAGAGTTGGTGCCTCAGGAAAACCTCTAGGGGGTCCCTCTTTTTCCTTTTCTCTGGGGGGGTCCTGCCTCCAATTGGTCTACTAACACTGCCATGTTCCAGAATACTCCCACAAGATTCTAAGAACACCTGTGATGCAGCCTTACCATTGAGCTTCTAGGAAAACTTGCAGGTGTCCTTCCTTCCTTCTTCCCTTCCTCCCTTCCTTCCTTCCTCCCTTCCTCCCTTCCTCTCTTTCTTTCTTCTTCTTTCTTTCAAGATTTTATTTATTTATTTGAAAGAGAGAGAGAGCACAATGGGGGTTGAGGGGCAGAGGGAGAAGCAGACTCCCCACTGAGCAGGGAGCCCGATGTGGGACTCGATCTCAGGATCCCAGGATCATGACTTGAGCTGACGGTAGACGCTTAACTGACTGAGCCATCCGGGTACCCCAGCAGTTGTCTCGTCTTGATTGGAATTTCCAGGTGTTTGAGGTTGAGGCCTGAGGAAATAACACTATCAGGCTGCATTTGCTGTGGGTCACAATGCCTGGCATTGGGTGAAGGGCTTTTCATACATTAACTCTACTAATCTTCACAGCCCTGTGGTGTGAGGTAACACCTTTGTCCCTGTTTCACAGATGCAAAAACTGACGTTTGGGTTAAGTCTTAAGGTCACATTCTAATAGGTGTGGAGTTTGGAACAGGAACTGGGGTGTGACTGATTCCGGAGCCTAACTTTGTGTGAAACACGGTTTCCGTTGAGGGGTTTAGAGGTGCTCAGAAGTACAAATGAACTCTTTGAGAGGCGTAGGTACTTAAAGATAACAATATAAGACTGAGATAAGAATAATAAATAGTTGAACATGTACGGTGTACCAGGTTCTATGTTGAGTGCTTATCTCGTTGCATTCTTGCAACAAACTTAAGAGCTAAATAAAATTCCCATTTTATAAGTAGGAAAATGGAAGCTTAGAGAGGTTAGGGAAATTATTCAAGATTAGGGAGCTAGTAAAATTCAAAGTGAGGACTAGATTCGAACTCAGGAATTTTGCAAAGATGGCACTCATTTTAGGCTATGAGTCAACGCTAGTTCGTAGGTATTTTCTGATTAATATAAGATTCTTAGAGTTGAGGATATCCCTTAATCTAGACTCACAGGTTTTTCTGAAGTGTTATCTGAAGACCTACGGATCAGAGTTGCTTCTGATGCTTGATAAAAATGCACATCCCCAGACCCACTGAAGCAGAATCTCTAAGAGAAGGGGAGGAGAGATTTGCATTTCTGAGAAGCCCCTGCTTGATCACCTCCTGGCAGATTTCCAGGAGCAAGAGCAGAGGCATTCTATGTCTAGGGGCCCAGGTCTGAAACTTGCCCGCTGGTGCTCCTGCCATAGTCTGTTGGCCTCAACAAGTCGCAGAGCTGCCCGGCTTCAAGGGGAGGGGAAATGCAGTTGATTCTTGAACATGGTTTGAAACTGTGGAGGGTTTTTTGTTTTTGATAAATGCAACACAATACCATCAATATATTTTCTCTTCCTTATCATTTTTTAAAAAATAACATTGTCTTTTCTCTAGTTTACTTTGTTGTAAGAATACAATATATAATACATAGAACATAGGGCGCCTAGGTGGCTCAGTTGGTTGAGCAACTGCCTTCGGCTCAGGTCATGATCCTTGAGATCCGGGATCGAGTCCCACATCGGGCTCCCAGCTCCACGGGGAGTCTGCTTCTCCCTCTAACCTTCTCTCTTCTCATGCTCTCTCTCACTTTCTCTGTCTCTCAAATAAATAAATAAATAAAATCTTTTAAAAAATACATAGAACATAAAAATATGTTTTTTGAAAATTTATTTATTTCGAGAGAGAGAAAGAGTGAGCATGCAAGTGGGAGGAGGGGCAGAAGGAGAGGGAGAGAGAATCCTCAGGCAGACTCCATGGGAGTGCGGAGCCCGATGGGGGGACTCCTGAGCTGAAATCAACAGTTGGATACCATCCAGATGTTCAGAAAATATGTTAATATTTATGTTATTAGAAAGGCTTCTGGTCAACAGCAGGCTATTACTAGTTAAGTTCTGGGGAAGTCCAAAGTTGTAGGTGGATTAATGGCTGTGCAGGGCTGGCTACCCCTAACTTCCAATGTTGTTCTAGGGTCCACCGTAGTCTCTATCTCTTTTTTTTTATTTTACTTTTAATTTTTTTATATTAACATATAATGTATTATTTGCCCCAGGGGTACATGTCTGGGATTCCTCAGGCTTATGGAACTCACAGTACTCACCATAGCACATACCCTCCCCAATGTCCATAACCCAGCCTCCCTATCCTTCCCCACCCCCCCGAACCCCCAGCAACCCTCAGTTTGTTTTGTGAGATTAAGACTCTCTTATGGTTTGTCTCCTTCCCAATCCCATCTTGTTTCATTTTTTCCCTCCCTACCCACCATGACCCCCTGCCCTGCCTCTCAAATTCCTCATATCAGGGAGATCATATGATAATTGTCTTTCTCTGACTGACTTATTTTGCTTAGGATAATACCCTCTAGTTCCATCCATGTCCTTGCAAATGGCAATATTTTGGGTTTTTTGATGGCTGCATAGTATTCCATGTATATATGTACCACATCTTCTTTATCCATTCATCTGTTGATGGACATCTAGGTTCTTCCCATAGTTTGGCTATTGTGGACATTGCTGCTATAAACATTCAGGTGCATGCGCCCTTTGGATCACTACATTTGTACCTATAATTAATTAATTAATTGATTGATTAATTCCATTTGTATCTTTAGGGTAAATACCCAGTAGTGTGATTGCTGGGTCATAGGGTAGCTCTATTTTCAACTTTTTGAAGAATCTCCATACTGTTTTTCAGAGTGGCTGCACCAACTTGCATTCCCACCAACAGTGTAGGAGGGTTTCCCTTTCTCCACATCCTTGCCAACATCTCTCATTTCCTGACTTGTTAATTTTGGCTATTCTGACTGGTGTGAGGTGGTATCTCACTGTGGTTTTGATTTGTATTTCCCTGATGGCGAGTGATGTTGAGCACTTTTTCATGTGTTTGTTGGCCATTTGGATGTCTTCTTTGCAGAAATGTCTGTTCTTGCCTTCTGCCCATTTCTTGATTGGATTGTTTGTTCTTTGAGTGTTAAGTCTGATAAGTTATTTATAGATTTTGGGTACTAGCCCTTTTTATCTGATAGGTAATTTGCAAATATCTTCTCCCATTCTGTCAGTTGTCTTTTGGTTTTGTTGACTGTTTCCTTTGCTGTGCAAAAGCTTTTGATCTTGATAAAGTCCCAATACTTCACTTTTGCCCTTGCTTCCTTTGCTTTTGGTGATTTCTAGGAAGAAGTTGCTGTGGCTGAGGTCAAAGAGGTTGCTGCCTGTGTTCTCTTCAAGAATTTTGATGGATTCCTGTCTCACACTGAGGTCTTTCATCCATTTTGAGTCTATTTTTGTTTGTGGTGTAAGGAAATGGTCCAATTTCATTCTTCTGCATGTGGCTGTCCCAATTTTCCCAACACCATTTGTTGAAGAGACCATCTTTTTTTTTTAAAGATTTTATTTATTTATTTGTCAGAATGAGAGAGAGAGAGAGAGAGCACAAGCAAGCAGAGTGACAGGCAGAGGCAGAGAGAGAAAGCAGTCTCTCTGCTGAGCAAGGATTGCAGGACTCAATCCCAGGATGTTGGAATTGTGACCTGAGCCGAAGGCAGCCACTTAACCGACTGAGCCACCCAGGTGTCCCGAGACCATCTTTTTTCCATTGAACATTCTTTCCTGTTTTGTCAAAGATTAGTTGACCAGAGTTGAGGGTCAATTTCTGGGCTCTTCTGTTCCATTGATCTATGTGTCTTTTTTTTTTTCAGATTTTTAAAATATTTATTTATTTGAGAGAGAGAGAGTGAGAGAGACAGCATGAGAGGGAAGAAGGTCAGAGGTAGAAGCAGACTCCCCATGGAGCTTGGAGCCTGATTTGGGACTCGATCCCGGGACTCCAGGATCATAACCTGAGCCCAAGGCAGTTGCCCAACCAACTGAGCCACCCAGGCGCCCTGTGTCTGTTTTTTTGCCAGATATTTTTTTGTCTTGATGATTACAGCTTTATTATAGAGATCGAAGTCTAGAATTGTGATGCTGCCAACTGTGGTTTTCTTTTTCAACATTCTTCTGGCTATTTGGGATCTTTTCTGGTTCCATATAAATTTTAGGATTATTTGTTCCATTTCTTTGAAAAAAAAATTGATGATATTTTGACAGGGATTGCATTAAATGTGTAGATTGCTTTAGGTAGCATAGACATTTTCACAATATTTGTTCTTCCAATCCATAGCATGGAATATTTTTCTATTTCTTTGTGTCCTCCTCAGTTTCTTTCATGAGTACTTTACAGTTTTCTGAGTACAGATTCTTTGCCTCTTTGGTTAGGAATAAACCGAGGTATCTTACGGTTTTCAATGTAGTTGTAAATGGGATTAACTCCTTAGTTTCTCTTTCTTCTGTCTTGCTGTTGGCGTATAGAAATGCAACTGATTTCTGTGCATTCATTTTATGTCCTGACACTTTACCCAATTCCTGTATGAGTTCTAGCAGTTTTGGAGTGAAGTCTTTTGGGTTTTCCACATAAAGTATCATATCATCTGCAAAGAATGAGAGTTTGACTTCTTTGCCGATTTGGATGCCTTTTATTTCTTTTTGTTGTCTGACTCAGAAGTCCTGCCGAGGCTAGGACTTCTGGTACTGTGTTGAATAGCAGTGGGGATAGTGGACAGCCCTGCTGTGTTCCTGACCTTAGGGGAAAAGCTCTCTTTTCCCCATTGAGAATTACATTTGCTGTGGGTTTTTCATAGATGGCTTTGATGTTATTGAGATATCTACCCTCTATCCCTACACTTTTAAGAGTTTTGATCAAGAAAGGATGTTGTACTTTGTCAAATACTTTTTCAGCATCTATCGAGAGTATCATAGTTCTTGTTCTTTCTTTTATTAATGTATTGTATCACATTGATTGATTTGCGGGTGGTGAACCAACCTTGTAGCCCAGAAATAAATCTCACTTGGTCATGGTGAATAATACTTTTAATGTACCGTTGGATCCTATTGGTTAATATTTTGGTGAGAATTTTTGCATCTATGATCATCAAGGATATTGGTCTGTAATTCTTTTTGATGGGGTCTTTGTCTGGTTTTGGGATCGAGGTAATGCTGGCCTCATAAAAATGAGTTTGGAAGTTTTCCTTCCTTTTATTTTTTTGGGAACAGTTTCAGGAGAATAGGTATTAATTCTTCTTTCAATGTTTGGTAGAATTTCCCTGGGAATCCGTCTGGCCCAGGGCTCTTGTTTGTTGGGAGATTTGTGATGACTGCTTCAATCTCCTTACTGGTTATGGGTCTTCATGTTTTCTATTTTTTCCTGGTTCGGTTTTGGTAATTTATATGTCTCTAGGAATGCATCAATTTCTTCCAGATTGTCAAATTTGCTGGTATATAGTTGCTTATAATATGTTGTCATAATTGTTTGTATTTCTTTGATGTTGGTTGTGATCGCTCCTCTTTCATTTATGATTTTATTAATTTGGGTCCTTTCTCTTTTCTTTTTGATAAGTCTGGCCAGGGGCTTATCAATCTTATTAATTCTTTTAAAGAGCCAGCTCCTAGTTTCATTGATTTGTTCTACAGTTCTCCTATTTCATTGATTTCTGCTCTGATCTTTATTATTTCGCTTCTCCTCCTGGGTTTAGGCTTTCTTTGCTGTTCTTTCTCCAGCTCCTTTAAGTGTAGGGTTAGGTTGTATATTTGAGACCTTCGTTGTTTCTTGAGAAAGGTTTGTATTGCTATATACTTTCCTCTCAGGACTGCCTTTGCTGTGTCCCAAAGATTTTGAACAGTTCTGTTTTCATTTTCATTTGTTTCCATGAATTTTTAAAATTCTTCTTTAATTTCCTGTTTGAATAAAAAATAATTTCCTGGTTGACCCATTCATTCTTTAGTAGGATACTCTTTAGCCTCCATGTATTTGAGTTCTTTTCTACTTTCCTCTTGTGATTGAGTTCTAGTTTCAAAGCATTGTGATCTGAAAATATGCAGGGACTGATCCCAATCTTTTGGTACCAATTCAGACCTGATTTGTGACCCAGGACGTGATCTATTCTGGAGAATGTTTCATGTGCACTAGAGAAGAATGTGTATTCTGTTGTTTGGGGATGGAATGTTCTAAACATATCTGTGATGTTCATCTGGTCCATTGTGTCATTTAAAGCCTTTATTTCCTTGTTGATCTTTTGCTTAGATGATCTGTCCATTTCAGTGAGGGGGGTGTTAAAGTCCCCTACTATTATTGTATTATTATTATTTTTTAGATTTTTATTTTATTTATTTGACAGAGAGTGATCACAAGTAGGCAGAAAGAGGCAGGCAGAAAGAGAGAAGGGGAAGCAGGCTCCCTGCTGAGCAGAAAGCCCGATGCGGGGCTCAATCCCAGGACCCTGAGATCGTGATCTGGGCCGAAGGTAGAGGCTTAACCCGCTGAGCCACCCAGGTGCCCCATATTGTATTATTTTTGATAAGTTTCTTTAATTTTGCTATTAATTGGTTTATATATTTGGCATCTCCCATATTAGGGGCATAGATAATTAAAATTATTAGATCTTCTTGTTGGACAGGCCCTTTAAGTATGATACAGTATCCTTCTTCAACTCTTTTTATGGTCTTTGCTTAAAATCTAATTTATCTGATATAAGGATTGCCACCCCATCTTTCTTTGATGTCCATTAGTGTGGCAAATTGTTTTCCACCCCCTCCCTTTAAATCTGGAAGTGCCTTTGGGTCTAAGATGAATTAGATGAGACCCAGCCTATCAATGGGTCTTGTTTTTTTTTTTTTTTTAATCCATTCCGATACTCTGTGTCTTTTGATAGGGGCATTTAGCCCATTTACCTTCAGGGTAACTATTGACAGATATGAATTTAGTGCCATTGTATTGCCTGTAAGGTAACTGTTGCTGTATATTGTCTCTGTTCCTTTCTGGTCTATGTTACTTTTAGGCTCTTTCTTTGCTTAGAGGATCCCTTTCAATATTTCCTGTAGGGCTGGTTTGGTGTTTGCAAATTCTTTTAGTTTTTGTTTGTCCTGGAAGCTTTTATCTCTCCTTCTATTTTCAATGACAGCTTAGCTGGATATAGTGTTCTTGGCTGCATATTTTTCTCATTTAGTGCTCTGAATATATCATACCAGTCCTTTCTGGCTGCCAGGTCTCTGTAGATAGGTCTGCTGCCAAGCTAATATCTATACTGTTGTATGTTACAGATCTCTTGTCCCAAGTTGCTTTCAGGATTTTGTCTTTGTCACTGAGACTTGTAAGTTTTACTATGATGATGGGGTTTGGACCTATTTTTGTTGATTTTGAGGGGTGTTCTCTGTGCGTCCTGGTTTTTGATGCTTGTTCCCTTTGCCAAATTAGGGAAATTCTCTGCTATAATTCGCTCCAATATACTTTCTGTCCCTCTCTCTTTTCTTCTTCTGGGATCTCAATTATTCTCATATTGTTTTATCTTACGGTATTACTTATCTCTCAAATTCTCTCCTTGTGGTCCAGTAGTTATTTGTCTCTCTTTTGCTTGGCTTCTTTATTCTCCATCATTTGGTCTTCTATATCACTAATTCTCTCTTCTGCCTCATATATCCTAGCAGTAAGAGCCTCCATTTTTTTATTGCACCTCATTAATAGCTTTTTTGATTTCAACTTGGTTAGATTTTAGTTCTTTTATTTCTCCAGAAAGGGATTTTATTTCTCAGAAAGGGATTCTCTAATATCTTCCATGCTTTTTTCGGAGCCCAGCTAGCACCTTGATAATCTTCATTCTGAACTCTAGTTCTGACATAGTAATGTCCATATTGATAAGGTCCCTAGCTGTGGGTACTGCCTCTTGTTCTTTTTTTTGTGTGCATGTGGTGAGTTTTTCTGCCTTGTCATTTATCGAGATAAGAATAGATGAATGAAGGAACTAAATACTAAAAGGTTAGCAATGACCCCAGAAAAATATACACTAACCAAGTCAGAAGAGACCCGTAACCTGGGACAGAAGAAAAGGGAAAAAACGAAAAGAAAAAAAAATATATTAGACTGGTGAATAAACAGATTCACACACTTGATTTTTGGTGTATTTTGGTCTGTTAGAAGAAACTACCTCCCAAAATTTTAAAGAAAGAAAAAAAATGCACCCCCCCCCACACAAATAAGGGCAAACATGACAAAGGGATGGAATATGACTGTAAAGATGAAAATTTAAAAAGATTCTAAAAAAGGAATTGATATTATAAGTAGATTGAAAAAAGAACAAAAAAAGAGGGAAGAATGTGATCCAGCTGGAGACCAAAACAAAGCTAGATTTAGGGTATATTTTGATCTATTAGAAGAAATTGTATCCCAAAATTTTATTTTTTATTTTTTAAAAAATATTTTATTTATTTATTTGAGAGAGAGAGAGAGAGAGAGAGAGAGAGAGAGATCACAAGTCGGCAGAGAGGCAGGCAGAGAGAGGGGGAGAAGCAGGCTCCCTGCTGAGCAGAGAGCCCAATGTGGGGCTCAATCCCAAGACCCTGAGATCATGGCCTGAGCTGAAGGCAGAGGCTTTAACCCACTGAACCACCCAGGCGCCCCTGTATCCCAAAATTTTAAAGAAGAAAAAAAAACTTATATGTATACAAAAAATAAGGTTAAATACAATGAAGGTATTAAATAAGAGTATGACAATGAAAATTTAAAAAGTTTTTAAAAAGGTATTGATAAGATAAAATAGTTAAGAAGTGTTAAAATAGGAAAGAGGAAGAATTAAAAAAATAGAATATGAAAAAAATAAAATAAAAAGATTAACTTTGAAAAAGTAAAGGATCATGGGGAAAAAGCCATGAATTCTATGTGTTGCTTTTCCACTGGCTCTGGCATTCCACAGTTCTCATTGATTGGTGGACTTGGTCTTGGCTGGATGTTCTTGCTGATCTTCTGGGAGAGGGGCCTCCTGCAGTGATTCTTGAATGTCTTTGCCAAGGTGGAACTGCACCCCCCTTGCCAGGGGTCAGGCTAAGTAATCTGCTCAGTTTTAATCTTGGGAGTTTTTGTTCCCTGAAGCTTTCCGTAGAGCTTTGGAGTATGGGAATGAAGATGTCGGCCTCCCAATCTCCAGCCTCGTAGGAGCTGAGAGCTCAGGGCCCCACTCCTCAGTGCGCTCTCAGAGAAAATCAGTCAATCCCTTTCATCTCCCTGGTCTCCCACTGTGCTTTGTGCTCACTTGGCCTGTGACCGAGCATTTCTGTCTCTGGTGCACAGCCCTTTTTGTAGTCTCCAAACCCTGCTGATCTGCAGCGTGCTCCCATGCCACTCTTCCTGGAGGTAGAAGGTGAGTCTCCCTGGATCTGCTGCTTGTTGTGTCCCTGTTAGAAGAGCACTGGCCTGACTGTGCTTTGGATTATGGTTTAAGGTAACCCCAAGCTGAAAGCCCCTGCCTTCCTCTGTCTCTGCAGCCGGCTTCCCTGTTCCGATACTTCAAAGCTCTGCTGCACTCAGGAACCCCTGTTCTTTTTGTGACCCCACGGATCCCGAGACCACACTGTCCCCATGAGGGCTCCACCCCCCGCTTAGCCACTGGAGTGACATCTCTCAGTGGAGCAGGCTTCTAAAAGTTCTGATTTTGTTCTCTGCTGCTCTCACTTGCCAGTAGCCGGCCCCTTCTGCCATAGTCTCTCTTTCTCTATGTTGCCTTGGATTCACTTCTCTGCTCTTCCTACCTTCTGGAAAGTGGTCGATTTTTTGTTCCTAGAATTGCTGCTTTTCTTCTCTCTCCTGTTGAGTTTGTAACTGTTCAGAATGGTTTGATAACTATCTCGCTGAACTCCTGGGAACTGATGATACCTCGGTCTTCTACTCCTGCCATCTTGCTCCTCCTCCCTGTAGTCTCTATCTCTCTTTTTTTTTAAGTTTTTATTTATTTATTTGATAGGTCACAAGTAGGCAGAGAGGCAGCCAGAGAGAGGGGGAAACAGGCTCCTTGCTGAGCAGGGAGTCCAATGTGGGGTCAATCCCAGGAACCTGAGATCATAACCTGAGTCGAAGGCAGAAGCTTTAATGCACTGAGCCACCCAGGTGCCCCTGTAGTCTCTATCTCTTGATGGAAGGAGCTGCAAAGTCAAATTGCAAAGTCTCATTGCAAAGGCTAGGAGAGGGATATTTTGTGGTCATTTTTGCACTTCATTAAAGCAGGAATCCCACCAAACAGTGGGCCTGACGTTGCCCCCTCTCTCTTTCATTTCCTACAATCTTGTCTCGAAGTATTGCCTTTCCCATGATACAGAGAATACGGGGACACTTAGTTTCACAGAAACAGAATAAGAAGGTGGGTTTTGTAATGAGATGGGAAGAGACTGTGGAAATCCTTTTTTTTTTTTTTAAGATTTTTGTTTATTTCACAGAGAGAGAGAGACAGCAAGAGAGGGAATACAAGCAGGGGGAGTGGGAGAAGGAGAAGCAGGCTTCCCACTGAGCAGGGAGCCTGATGTGGGGCTTGATCCCAGGACCCTGGGATCATGACCTGAGCTGAAGGCACATGCTTAACGACTGAGCAGCCCAGGAGCCCCTGTGGAAATCCTTTTGTACCTTAACAGTTACACTACATTTCTCGTGGCGAAGTACTAAAATGTTGTTTAACTTCAAGATGTATTTTGCATTTTTTTAAACACAGAGACAGGCTTGTTCCAAATTTTTTGTCCTCGTCTGTGCAGACAAATGGTTGTCAACAGTATACCACCCAACAGACATTTCTTGAAAATATAAACACACTTATTCTATCTTCCAAGTTTAAAGTGATGTTTTAGCAATGAAAAAGAAAGTAATTGCTTTTCAAAAAAAACCCCTGCTGTGAACAAAGCATTTTTAAATTGGATGTTTGGAATTGTTCCCTGTTTTGTGATTTTATTGTCAAAAACAATGTAAATGTGTCATGTACGAAAATTTTCTTCTCTTAAACTTAAAAAATTCGAATCTAAATTTTCTGTTAAATATCCTTCAAATAGACAGTGTGAGTGTTTTGAAACGATTCAGTAATAGTGAGAAAATGCAATATTTTCTGGTTCATTTACAAAGAAACTGACATCAGAGAGATGAAAATTTACTAGTGGTATTTTTTCTTTAAATCCTTTTTTTTTTAAGATTTTATTTATTATTTGAGAGACAGAGAAAGTGAGAGAAAGCATGAGAGGAGAGAAGGTTAGAGGAAGAAGCAGACTCCCCGTGGAGCTGGGAGCCCGATGCGGGACTTGATCCCAGAACTCAATGATCATGACCTGAGCCAAAGGCAGTTGCTCAACCAACTGAGCCACCCAGGTGCCCTTACTAGTGGTATTTTTACAGAAAAACATTGAAAATTAAACTTCCAGATTTACAAGCAATTATATAGTTTCTCCATGTGGATTAAAATATCTGCTTAAGGAGCTTTTTTCAGATGATAGCAACATCATGAAATGTTCAGCTGTGGTTTAAAAACATAGTAAGTTCTATTTAATCATGTGTGTTCACTAAAATCATTAATATTGATGTTAAATTTTAAGTGTAAACAATGTTCTGAGAAGCAGTAATCAATATAATTTAAATTTACTTAAAAATATAGATTACATTTATCTTTTTCAAGTTGAAAGTTCAGATTTTCTATCTTTACATTGCATAATAAACAATGACTTATAAGACAATGGATACATGTATTGAAAATAAATGATCACGCCCATTAGCTTGGCTCTTATTAAAATACCACAAAGTGAGTGTTGGTGAGGTTGTAAAGAAACTGCAGGGGCGCCTGGGTGGCTCAGTTGGTTAAGCGACTGCCTTCGGCTCAGGTCATGATCCCGGAGTCCCGAGATCGAGTCCCACATCGGGCTCCCAGCTCCATGGGGAGCCCGCTTCTCACTCTGACCTCCCTTCTCATGCTCTCTTTCACTCTCTCTCTTTCCTAATAAATAAATAAATAAATAAAATCTTTAAAAAAAAAAAAAGAAACTGCAAACCAAGGTTGGGGGGGGGATGATGCTGGTGGGAATGTAACATGGCACCAGAGCTGTGGAAGATAGCCTGGCGGTTCCTCACAAGGTTACACGTGGAATTACTATATGACCTAGCCCTCACCTGCTCAGTATATACCCCAAAGAACTGACAACGCAGATATCTGTGCACCAATATTTTTTTTTAAAGATTTTATTTATTTATTTATTTGACAGAGAGAGACATCACAAGTAGGCAGAGAGGCAAGCAGAGAGAGAGGAGGAAGCAGGCTTCTGCTGAGCAGAGAGCCCGATGTGGGGCTTGATCCCAGGACCCTGAGATCATGACCTGAGCCAAAGGCAGAGGCTTTAACCCACTGAGCTACCCAGGCGCCCCACTGTGTACCAATATTGACAGCAGCATTACCCACAGTTAGGCTGACGGTGGAAACAGTCCATCAACAGATGAATGGTAGTATTCTGCCTTAAAAAAAGGAATGAAATTCTGATATATGCTACACCATGGACGAACGCGGAAAACATACTGAGTGAAATAAGCCAGATCCCAAAGGACAAATATTGTATGACTCCACATTGAAGGGGTACCTAGAACAGACAAACACAGAGGCAGAAAGTATCGTAGAAGTTACCAGAGGCTGGGTGGAATGGAGAACCAAGAGTTACTGCTTAATGGCTATTGAATTTCTCTTTGGGCTGATGAAAAAGTTCTGGAAGTGGCTGCACCGTATGGTGAATGCACTTACTGCCATCTGGTTGTACACCTAAAGGTAGTGAAAAGGAGAAAGTTTATGTTATGTATGTTTTATAACAATAAAAATATAAACAAGGGTGCACATTTTTGGGGATGTCTGTTCAAAATACTACCAGTAAGTACAAGCATACGGTAAGAGAAATTTGGCGATCACTGAGGGAGGGGGTTGTTTGGTGAGCTGGACTCATAAATAAATGTAGAAAGTAGGGGTTCACCCGGGCTTCTGGGTGCCATCCAATCAGATGTCAGAGAGCACAGAGCCTTTTAAGGATTTTTTTGTAATTTCTCCAAGTTACTACTTTTGGTCATCCCTGGCTTATTTCCAGTAGTAATAATGAACAGTAAAAAGCATTTGGACAAAAGAGCCCATGAGATTTTCCTTAGAAAAAAGTCAGGGGCACCTGGGGATGCCGCATTATTTGGTTACTCTGTAGGGAAGTTGAAATTTGTATTGGTTTTCTAAGGCTGCCATGACAAGTTACCATAAACTCAGTAGTTTAAAATAGCCAAATAGCATCTTTTTACAGTTTGGAGGCCAGAAGTCTGAAATCAAGGTGTTGGCAGGACTGAGCTCTCACGGAAGGTCTAGGGGAGGATCCTTCCCTGCCTCCTCCAGCTTCTGGTGACTCCCTGTGTTTCTCCCTTGGCTTACAGATGCCTAACTGCAATGTCTGCCTCCCTCTTCCCATGGCCTTCTCTGTATATGTGTGTCTTCTCCTACATCTCTTATAAAGATACTCATCATTGGATTTAGTATCCACTTGGGTAATCCAGGTAATCCAGATCTTCTCTCAAGATCTTTAACTTAATGATATCTGCAAAGACCCCTTTTCCAAGTAAGGTCCCATTCACAGGTTCTGGGGATTGGGTTGTGAACATGCTTTTTTTGTGGGGTGGGGTGGGGTGGGGAATAGGTACCATTCAACCAACTAAAAAACTCAGGATATTAAAGGATGTTGGTGGCTTCTGAAAAGAAAAAGCCAAATGTATGGAACCAGAAACAAGCAACAGAGAATCATATCTGCCCTGACACTTCATGGGCTATAAATTTGTGTAATTTGTGTAATTCTTTGCTACGGTTTCAAAATTATTTTTTTCTATCTTTTGCTTTGTCAGTATTAAAAGGTAGAACAATTAGAACTTTCTTAGCATGAAATCGTGACAGGCAATACTAACTGCTCTAACAATCTCAAAATGTTGGCGGCTTAATACAGTTTATTTCCTGCATTTATCATAGTCTGCAGGTACATGTAGATCATTCTATATTTTTTTATTAACATATAATGTATTTTTTGCCTCAGGGGTACAGGTCTGTGATTCATCAATGCTCACCATAGCACTCACCATAGCACATACCCTTCCCAATGTCCATCACCCAGCCACCCTATCCCTCCCACCCGCATCCCCTCCAGCAGCCCTCAGTTTGGAGTCTCTTATGGTTTGTCTCCCTCTCCGGTTTCATCTTGTTTCATTTTTCCCTCCTTCACCTATGATCCTCGATCTTGTTTCTCAAATTCCTCCTATCAGTGAGATCATGTAATTGTCTTTCTCTGATTGACTTATTTAGTTTAGCATAATGTCCTCTAGTTCCATCCACATCATTGCAAATGTCAAGATTTCATTTTTTGATGGCTGCATAGTATTCTATTGTATATATATTTATACCCCTCCTCCTCCTCCTCCTCCTCCTCCTCCTCCTCCTCCTTCTTCTTCTTAGATTTTATTTATTTATTTGACAGAGAGAGAGAGATCACAAGTAGGCAGAGAGGCAGGCAGAGAGAGGGGGAAGCAGGCTCCTTGCTGAGCAGAGAGCCCAATACGGGGCTCGATCCCAGGACCCTGAGATCATGACCTGAGCTAAAGGCAGAGGCTTTAACCCATTGAGCCACTCAGGCACCCCTATATCTTCTTTATCCATTCATCTATTCTGTTCCATTGATCTATGTGTCTATTTTTGTGCCAGTGTCGTATTGGTTTTGATTATTACAGCTTTGTAGCATATCTTGAAATCTGGGATTGTGACACTTCTAGCTTTGTGCTTTTTCAAGTTTGCATTTTATGTAAAATGGAAGCATAGAAACCTTAGGTAAAGTTGTCATGCAAGGAATTGTCACAATGTTTAAGTTCCCAAGACAGATTGAGGGTAGCTCTGGGAGGGGTCCCTTAGCAAGGTGTTGTTGAGGGATCTTGATTTTAAGCTCATAAACTGACAGTGTCCTTGATTTTCAGCCCATGGTTGGTTATGGTTAAAAATTTATTTCAAAATGACCCTGAGCCAAATGTTCTATTTCTCTAACAAGAGTCAAAACCAAGTACGTCTTTGGGGGAAGTGACTTCACTTCTCTGAGCCTTCGTTTTCTCACCTATAAATGAGAATCTCACAGGGATTTGGGGGTTGATAAAAGAAAATATTCGAAAGAGGCTAACTCAAAGTTCCTGGTACATAGTAAGGGGTTCATAAATGTCCATTCGGAATTTTATTCTGGCTTCCCATATTTTCTAGTCAGAGCCTGGGTCCCGCTCCAGTGTGGCACTTGGGTGGGCAACGAGGGTATAGAGGAAACAAACACCAATGTAAGTAGTACAGCCTGGTCCCCCAACTCTGCTACAGCACATGGTTGTCAGATTGTTCCGGAATATGTGGGATTCCAGATATTCATATTTATAACCTTAAACGTCATCAAAGTTTTAAGTGAGGTTTTCCGTCTTATGGGGGACAGAGTGGTGGGTTAGGAGGCAGCATAAATAGGCTTATTGTCATAACCCATTGAGTATGTTTGGGGATAAGGAGCTGGGATGAGGCAATATGGCCACATGTCGGATGATGATCTGGCCCAGGGTGAATTGCTGGGGGCTTCTGGGCAAGCACAGCACCGAGCACGTCAGGGCTCTGAGGGTCTGCTTTGTTCTCTTTTTCTCCTTCAAGTATCTCAGATCCATTTGCTGGAAAGATCTGAGCAAGACAGGTTGGTCCCATGCCTGGAGCTGTTGCATTGGCTTTGTTTTACTACATTTTTCTTTTTGTCCATCTTGGGTCCAGGACTATGCGCAGTGAAGAAATAATTGCAAAGGAAGCCCTCAGCTTCTCTTCTTTACAATATACAGGGGAAGTAGGAATTGTACATTGGTCATGAAGCGTTCTTCATTAGACTACCGTTTTCCTGGATATGGGAAAGAAAGATTAAGAGCCGCCATCTTTGAAAACTTCACAGTGGACAACTGATCGTACAATTTTTTTTTTAAAGATTTTTTATTTATTTATTAGAGAGAGAGAGAGACTGAGAATGAGAGGGGAGAAGGTCAGAGGGAGAAGCAGACTTCCCGCAGAGCCGGGAGTCCGATATGGGACTCAATCCTGGGACTCTGGGATCATGACCTGAGCCAAAGGCAGTCGCCTAACCAACTGAGCCACCCAGGCGCCCTGATCGTACAATTTTTACTGTCTTCGTTGTAGAGTTTTATTGGAGCTGGAGGAGAAAAAACATCTGTTCTGACTCCTTTCTGTATAATTAAGCTGTATTTTTCCCTGGCGGTCAGATAGTCAATACAAGTCTATTGCCCTCTAGAATTCAGGTTCATGTAGGCAGGGGTTTAAAACCAGTACACAGATTTCACGAATCCCTTGAAATTTACATTGCATTGCTCCAGAGATGCCCTGACTGTCCCCTTCCAGTTATTTCTCCTTTCTCCACAGAGGAAACCACACTCTTCTTTTGGGAGGTCACTTCCTTGCTTTTATTTATAGTTTTATCATTGAAGCATACATCTCTAAATACCAGAGTTTGGTTTTGCCTGCTTTTAAAGTTTTATATATATGCTGTCATCCAGTATGCATTCTTTTTTTTTTTAAGATTTTATTTATTTATTTATTTGATGGCGGGGGCGGGGGGAGAGACAGTGAGAGAGGGAACATAAAGCAGCGGGAGTGGGAGAGGGAGAAACAGCTGAGCAGGGACCCTGATGCAGAGCTTGATCCCAGGACCCTGGGGTCATGATCTGAACTGAGGACAGACACCACCCAGGTGCCTCTCAGTATGCATTCTTTTGCCTGGATTGTAATTTTTGGTTTTATGTTCGTGAGATTCATTTCTTGTTGTTACCTGTGGCTCGTAAATCTGGCTAACAGTCATGAGCTTTGGTCTACCCTTATCGTGTTACAGTACCTGAAGGGATTTTATTTTTTTATTTTTATATTTCTTTATAAAGAAAGGAAAGAAACAAAAATTTGAGTATCTACTTTCGGTTAGACACCATAAATCTGAATGTTTGTGGAAGAAGAAAGTGAGTGTTATGTCATGTGCTTTGGATCTTATTTGTGGAGTGTTCAATAAGGGAAATAACTAATGTACAACACATGAAAGATAATCTTGGATCTAAATGCTTGCTCCTTAGTTTGAAAATACAGAGTCATACAGGTATGTGTGTGTGCATTTGCTTGGGTATCTATGAAAACCTCTATTTTGTGCATGGAGAGAAAAAAAAAGGTTTCTTTCAGACACTAGATTATCAGCCCCTTGTCAAAGTGTAGTGAGTGTTTCTGTATTTGGCTACCTTAATGTGCTGATGCATTAAGAGGAATTTACTTTGCTTTGTTACAAACTTAAACCAACAGTTACAATCTTTCCTCCCCAAGAACAGAGATAATGGAAGATAAGATTATTGATAAAATCCATCCAATTCTATATGTTTGATTCAAAACCAGAGACACACAAAACTTTTGCATTTATAAAGTACAGAGATTAGGAAGCACATGCCTGCCTTATCTTCTACAGGCCTTCAGCAGATCCAACTTTATGTACTGATTCATTTAAAAATAGACCTTCAGCTCATGCTTTTGCAAATGAGGAAAGACCTGGTGGATTTTAAGAAACAGCAGCAGCTCTACTAACATTCTCTCTTTGCCTGTCAAGAATGACTTTTTGTGGGGGCGCCTGGGTGGCTCAGTGGGTTTAAGCCTCTGCCTTCGGCTCAGGTCATGATCTCAGGGTCCTGGGATTGAGCCCTGCATCGGGCTCTCTGCTCTGCAGGGAGCCTGCTTCCTCCTCTCTCTCTGCCTGCCTCTCTGCCTACTTGTGATCTCTTTCTCCCTGTCAAATAAATAAATAAAATCTTTAAAAAAAAAAAAAGAATGATTTTTTGTGTGTTTGGCAGCATCAAGGTCTAAATTGGAAGCATCATGAAACGGGATCCCAGCAACTTGGAGCACATTTCCATGCTTATAGTTCACTCAAGTGAACCTACTCATTCACAGAGTGGTGCATATGTCTTTTGTGGTGAAACAAAGAAGGTCTTGAGGACTCTACATCACACACTTCATCCACTTGTGAAAAGTGTCCATTTTTGACTCCAAGGGAAGAGGAATCAGGACTTTCTGTGTATTACCGGTATTTAAGCCATTAAATAAACAATGAGTAATCTCAGTTCATGGCGAGCACTCCGTAGAAGTATTTGGAAGTTGTTACTCTAGGCTACTGAGTTCTGGCAGCCAGCATCTGTGCAAACAACATTTGTTCTGGCATCCAGAACTTTTGATAGGCATTTTGGCGACATTACAAAGGCCTTTCTGCCACCAAAAGGCCTCCTTGCCACCATGGTATTTGCTGACATGGAGGAAAAGCAAGCACTCTTCTGACCTTATTTATCTAATGAGCAAGGCTCACAGTGAGGAAGCAGTTTAAGCTTGCTTATTTCCAGAGTATAAGAATGGACGTGGATACTTTATGTCCCCCTTAAGAAGGAGTAATCAGTAAATCCTCCCAGCCGCCTGAGTTACTGAGAGAAATTATAGAACTTTCTTTTTTTTTTAATTAACATATAACGTATTATTTGCTTCAGGGGTACAGGTCTATTAATCATCAGGCTTACACAATTCACAGCACTCACCACAGCACATATCCTCTCCCATGTCCATAACCCAGCCACCCTATCCTTCCCCCCACCCCCCAGCAACCCTCAGTTTGTTTCCTGAGATTAAGAGTCTCTTATGGTTTGTCTCCCTCTCTGGTCCCATCTTGTTTCATTTTTTCCCTCCCCACCCCCCAAAACTCCACACCCTGCCTCTCAAATTCCTCATATATGAGGAGATTATATGATAATTATATCTCGTTGACTTATTTTGCTTAGCATAATACTCTCTAGTTCTGTCTATGTCATTGCAAATGGCAAGATTTCATTTTTTTGATGACTGCATAGTATTCCATTGTATATATATATATATACCACATCTTCTCTATCCATTCATCTGTTGATAGACATCTAGGTTCCTCCCATAGTTTGGCTATTGTGGACATTGCTGCTATAAACATTCAGGTGCATGTGTCCCTTTGGATCACTACATTTGTACCTTTAATTAATTAATTAATTGATTAATTCCATTTGTATTTTTAGGGTAAATACCCAGTAGTGTGATTGCTGGGTCATAGTGTAGCATTGCACCCAAAACTCCATACTGTTTTTCAGAGTGGCTGCACCAACTTGCATTCCCACCAACAGTGTAGGAGGATTTCCCTTTTTCCACATCCTTGCCAACATCTCTCATTTCCTGACTTGTTAATTTTGGTTATTCTGACTGGTGTGAGGTGGTATCTCACTGTGGTTTTGATTTGTATTTCTCTGATGGAGAGCGATGTTGAGCACTTTTTCATGTGTCTGTTGGCCATTTGGATGTCTTCTTTGCAGAAATGTCTGTTCCTGTCTTTTGCCCATTTCTTGATTGGATTGTTTGTTCTTTGGGTGTTGAGTTTGATAAGTTCTTTGTAGCTTTTGTCTGATATGTCATTTGCGAATATCTTCTCCCATTCTTCTCCCATTTTTCTCCCATTCTTTCCATTCTTCTCCCATGCCTTTTGGTTTTGTTGACTGTTTCCTTTGCTGTGCAAAAGCTTTTGATCTTGATGAAGTCCCAATACTTCATTTTTGCCCTTGCTTCCTTTGCCTTTGGCAATGTTTCTAGGATGAAGTTGCTGTGGCTGAGGTCAAAGAGGTTGCTGCCTGTGTTCTCCTCAAGGATTCTGATGGATTCCTGGCTCACATTGAGGTCTTTCATCCATTTTGAGTCTGTTTTTTGTGTGTGGTGTAAGGAAATGGTCCAGTTTATTCTTCTGCATGTGGCTGTCCAATTTTCCCAACACCATTTGTTGAAGAGATTTTTTTCCATTGGACATTCTTTCCTGTTTTGTCAAAGATTAGTTGACCATAGAGTTGAGGGTCTGTTTCTGGGCTCTCTATTCTGTTCTGTTGATCTATGTGTCTGTTTTTTTGCCAGTACCATACTGTCTTGATGATTACAGCTTTGTAATAGAGCTTGAAGTCTGGAATTGTGATGCCGCCAACTGTGGTTTTCTTTTTCAACATTCTTCTGGCTATTTGGGGTCTTTTCTGGTTCCATATAAATTTTAGGATTATTTGTTCCATTTCTTTGAAAAAAATTTGATGGTATTTTGACAGGGATTGCATTAAATGTGTAGATTGTTTTAGGTAGTATAGACATTTTCACAATATTTGTTCTTCCAATCCATAAGCATGGAACATTTCTCCATTTCTTTGTGTCTTCCTCAATTTCTTTCAGGAGTACTCTATAGTTTTCTGAGTACAGATTCTTTGCGTCTTTGGTTAGGTATAAACCTAGCTATCTTATCGTTTTGGGTGCAATTGTAAATGGGATCAGATTAATTTCTCTTTCTTCTGTCTTGCTGTTGGTGTATAGAAATGCGACTGATTTCTGTGCATTAATTTTATATCCTGACACTTGATTGAATTCCTGTATGAGTTCTAGCAGTCTTGGAGTGGAGTCTTTTGGGTTTTCCACATAAAGTATCATATTATCTGCAAAGAGTGAGAGTTTGACTTCTTTGCTGATTTGGATGCCTTTTATTTCTTTTTGTTGTCTGATTTCTGAGGCTAGGACTTCTAGTATTATGTCGAATAGCAGTGGTGATAGTAGACAGCCCTGCTGCATTCCTGACCTTAGGGAAAAAGCTCTCAATTTTTCCCCATTGAGAATGAGTTTTGCTACACAGAACTTTCTTAACGTCAGAAACTCATTTTTGGAATTCTGATGTTCTGTACAATAAATGGTAACTTGATGCTCATTCCTTATTTATTTAATTATTTTTTAAAAGATTTTATTTATTTATTTGACAGAGAGAGAGAGATCACAAGTAGGCAGAAAGGCAGACAGAGAGAGAGGGGGAAGCAGGCTCCCCACTGAGTAGAGAGCCCGATGTGGGGCTCGATGTGGGGCTCCATCCCAGGACCCTGAGATCATGACCTGAGCCTAAGGTAGAGTCTTTAACCCTCTGAGCCACCCAGGCACCCCTCCTTATTACTTTAAATAGGAAATACACGTATGATACACCACTCCCTCCCCACCCCACCCCTGTTTTTCTTAAATGGAGTGAAACCAGTAATTATGTATATGGCTTATGTAAATAAATAACAGAGTGTAAAATACTTACGATATTGTATTGTGATCACCAAACAATAAAAATAATCATTGATAAAGAGTTGCTTTGCACGCAGTGGCACATTAGTTTCCTCTGTGTTCGCACTCTTCAGCTTTCAAAAAGTTTGTGTAGAGTCTGACATTTTAACAATTGTACTTGGAATCGCAGAATTTTCCTATACATCATTTTGTTTAATATGTTGTAATGAATGTGATGGTTAATTTTTTTTAAAAGATTGTATTTATTTATTTGACAGAGAGACAGAGATCACAAGTAGGCAGAGAGGCAGGCAGAGAAAGAGGGGGAAGCAGACTCCCTGCTGAGCAGAAAGCCCGATGCAGGGCTCCATCCCAGGACCCTGAGATCATGACCTGAGCCGAAGGCAGAGGCTTAAACCCACTGAGCCACCCAGGCGCCCCGATGGTTAATTTTATATGTCAACTTGACTGGGCTAAGGTTGCCCAGAGAACTGGTAAAACATTATTTCTGGGTGTGTCTGTGAGCTCATTTCTGGAAGAAATTAGCATTTGAATTGGTGGCCTGAGAAACCAAGATTGGTCTCCTCCATTGCAACTGGCATTGTCCACCCCCTTGAGGGCCTGATTAGAACACAAAGCCAGAGGAAGGGCAAATTTGCTGTTTGAGCTGAGATACCCATCTTCTGCTCTCTGACTTCAGTGGTCTGGGTTCTCTGTCCTTTGGACTTGACTAAGACTTAACACCATGGGCTCTCTGATTCTTGAGTCTTTAGACTGGGACTTACACCATTGGATCCTCTGGTTCTTGGACTTTTGGATTCAGACTGAGCCCCACAAGCTTTCCTGCATCTCTAGCAGGCAGACAGCCTATCAGGGGACTTCTTGACTGCCATAATCACGTGACCAATTCCTATAATAAATTTCCTCTTACGTAACATATCAGCGTATATCCTATTAGTTTTCTTTCTATGGAGAACCCTGATAGAATGAGTTTTAGAGATAGAACTCTAAATCTTTTTTTTGTATAAACATCAGCCAAAATAAGTTGTGCTGAAAGATACATACGAAGGTAGGAATTGAAAACCAAAAGATGTTATGCCATAAAACATTAGCCAGTGAGATGTTCTGCAGTGTATGACTCTATAAGACTCTATTTTAAGTGCAGAGCCATTAATCTATTAAATTATGATACTCAAGTACTTACTGTCATTGAGTGGTCTGTAGGAATAGCCTATAACTTATTGAGCACTCCTGTACCAAACAAGGCCTTACAAATTTAGGCATTCAATAGAAGAGGAACCCTTTTAAGCACCCCTCCCCACCCCCTTGCTCTCTCTTTTGTTGTCTCCGTCTCTTTGATCCCTGCTCTTTTTTCTGCAGACTTCTAGTTTCAGCCCTCAAATCCTGATATGTTTTCTTTGCTCTGGGAAACTTCTCAAATTTTTACAGGGTTTTGCAAACTCCAATGTTTTTGGTTTTGGATTGTTGATACTCTCCCTTGGCCAAACTTGGCTGATGTTGAAAGAGAAGAGGAAGATCTAGGGGATGTGAGCAGAAGGGGACTCCGGACTAAGCTTTGTGCTCTGGAAGATCCTGTTTATCGTAAATATACATACATGAAGTAGATTGATTGATCGATTTAACATAAATGTACACACACGAAGTAGATTTATTTATTTATTTAAGAGTGGATGGATTGTGCTGCTGTCATTATCAGCGATATAAAGTACTTCAGCATGCAGGAAGGATTTGAATGGCAAAGATGCCTAAATAAGAGAAAAGACAAATGAGTTAATTCACCAAACCCTTCCTCCTCAAAATCAGCTTTTCAGATAGCATAAATGTAATAGCTTCTTTGCATAGTGAAATATCATTTCCCAGTAGTGCCTAGAGTCCATTTTCTTCTCTTTATGCTTCAATTTGTAGATCCAGAGATACTTAGGAAATTAGCAAGCTATTCCCAATAGTTTGTATCTGGTTGCTGTAGATCACTTTCCAACATCACATAATAATACATAATAAAAAAATAGAATAAAATATAAGTAAACAACATAAATAAATATATATTATATGGTATATAATATAATTATATATTATAAATAAAATATAAATAGAAATATAATAAAAACATTTTAAAGCATTAAAATTGATATTGATTTATATAATTTTATTTGATTTTTTAACATTCCACAATAATTTTTATTTTGCCTTTTGATTTCTGTATTAATTTTGAATATATTAGAAGAAAATCATTGTTTTTGTAAAATATATGGATAATTTTAATTTAAAGTTTTAATTTTATTATTTTTGATGCTAGTATAGACAAATTTTATATAGTTTAAATATCATTACTTTTAAAAAAATTTGTTAGATTTTTATTGCTGGTAGAACATACACTATGTAAAAACCATTATAACAGCATATTAATGATTTTCTGAAATGTAGGTAAGAACATTTATGAGATATGTAACAATTTGTGAAAAATATAGGTCTTTTATTAGTCATACAGACATCACTGCCTCATCAATGGAACATTCAGACATGTAGTACAGTGAGTAATTTCTGTCTGTTCAAAATCTTTTGCCAACTTGAAGTCGTATAAAAACCATAGCTTTACACAGTCTTTCCAGTTTGGTCATGAATGTATTTGTCAAGGTAGGAGGATAAAACATACTTTACTCAATGAGTTGAGCTTTCACTTTTAAATACTTGAGTAAATGATATATGGCCCGCCTGCATTTTTCCCGAGAAAGAGAGAAGCAGGCCAGGACATGAGAGAGCTAGCTTCAGGTGTCTAGGCGCCTAGGTTGTTACAACCAGCCTGTGGTTTTCTCAGTGGGAGAGACAATTGCGCAGAACACCGACATCAGAGGAGGTCCCTGTGATGGAACAAGATAGAAACACGAATACTCTGGAATCATGTTCTGGGTACGAGAATATTTTCCAGTGTCAACCACACTCCAATAAAAAAAAAATATTTTCCAAGCTGAAAAATGACCAAACATTGCCCCTTCTCCTAGTTATTATGAGAGACTGCTACTTCTTTACCCATAGAACCCAGTTTCCACCCTCTTCTCATTTTCTAAGATCCTCAAACATAAAATTATACCCATTTCTTGCCAGCATCCAATCCTTAGTAAAGTCTCACTGCCTTAAATCTCCTCAAAGTCACTTAGTACAAGCCCAAATCCTGTAGGTCCCTTCCAATACCCTCTTTCTAAGAAGGCCCACATTCCTCATGATGATCATTCTCTCTTATTGCAATGAGTCAGAATTCCCACCACTCTATGGAGGCCTTCCTGGTAGTCTTTGGCTGGAGGACTTTGCCCATACGCTTGCTTCAGGACCTGCAAATATTTAAGGGAGGTCCTGCCTGGAATGTGAATTCCAATTCGAGCTCAGCTCCCCTACCCGTTGGAGTCGTTGCTGCTTCCTCACTAGTTACCAAGGACCAAACACGTCTCTAAGGTCATGATTAATTCTGCCGCAGACAGCACAAGAGGAATGGAAATTCCTTCTCTTGAAAGAACTTCAGTCCTGTTTCTTGTGAAATGATAAAGCTGGTGTCATTTAGTTATTCATGGAAGAATTCAATAAATATTTATCAAGCACCAGTTATGTGCTCGTCACTATTAGAGTTGATGAGGACATGACAATGAATAAATAGACAAAAGTTCCTGTGTTTGTGGCACTTACATACTATGGAGCATTTTGACTTTTTATTACGTTTGGTTTATATTAACAGGGTCTCTATATTAGATGCAAATGCCTTTTTCTTAGTCATTCAAGATGGATAACACCAATGGAATGAAGCTTTTTTTTTAATTTGTTTTTTTTTTTTTTTTTGAGATTTTATTTATTTATTTGTCAGAGAGAGAGAGAGAGAGTACAAGCAGACAGAGTGGCAAACAGAGGCAGAGAGAGAAGCAGGCTCCCCACCGAGCAAGGAGCCCAATGCGGGACTCGATCCCAGAATTCTGGGATAATGACCGGAGCTGGAGGCAGCGGCTAACCGACTGAGCCACGCAGGCGTCCCTGGAATGAAGCTTTTTGAGGACCAGTCATTCTCTGTCCCATCTTTCCTCCTTTGTGCCCCATCCCTTACTGAACTGGGGGGAGGAGGGTTTAAGTTTCAAATCACACAAAACTGAAGGCTAGATTCTCTGAAAATTGGTCTGTTTTGGTAAAGTTATCTGCTATCAGTAACATGTATGTGCTCACATAACTTATTAAATTTAAAAAATTGGATTCAAATTAAACATGTCCACTTTCATCTCTAGCATCTTGCCGGCACTATTTGAGGAAATCAGAGCTTGACTTTGTAGTCACAAAGATAACCTTAATTCTAGCACTGATGAAGTTATCACAAAATCAACATAATGAAATCCAAACTTAACTCAATGCCACAAATTTGTATTGAATACTTTCTATGAGAAAGGATGGTATCTTTCCTTTATGAAGGTTACAACGCTTTGCAAACATTAGTGGACATTTCCAACATAATGCGTAGATCTGATCTTAATAAATTTGTAGCGTGCGGTATATACATATAGCTTACTGTATATACAAAGCAACATTTTTAGTAATGACTCATATATAATAGTGTCTGCAATATGGTTTCCATTATAGCTTTAGTCCTCATCTGCTAGTAACTTTCTCCAAATTTAATCTTTTGGGTTGAAATTTTCCATGCCTGGTTTAAGCTCAAAGGTATTTAAAAAATTATTTTTTTAAAGTTGCAGGGCCATTCCTTTGGCTATCATATATACCTCTTCTAATTTCAATGTAGGCAAGAGGGGGAAAAAGGGAAAGATTTTAGTATATGGGTATGGTATTTGTGTGTTCAGCTAGAACCATAAAAAGGCCTTTATAGCTTAGACCAAAGATCATTTCGCTCAGCTCATTTCCTGAAGTAACTGGAGCAGGTTCCCTATTATCTGATATGCTTTGCTGTTGCAGGAACTATTCCTCTCTATAGAAACGGGATAAAAGGACCCTTGGAGATGCAATTCCCATGGCATTTAAGTATGTAGGGTTAACCAATTACTGTGATGACTTGCACGCTGTGCCTTGTCTCTGAGGCTCTTGGCCTGGGAGTTCTAGCCTCCATCATACTCTTCCCCCCCCCCCGCCCGCCCCCCCATGCAGCTGATATGCAATTGAGGAAATCAAAAGTGCTGTCTCATAGAAAATATGGACAATTCGGTATTTATATTGAAAAAGATGTTTCTTGTTTTAGTTTTGGTATTCACATTGCCAAACTTGGGACTGTCCTGCAGACATTATCTTTGTCCTAGGAGATCTATAAATGAGCTATAAGTACACCCTCACTCTTCATCCTAAAATAAAGAATAAGCATGCGGCCTTCATGGAGAGGGTGGTGGGTTGATGCTTATTGGTGTACGCAGATAAACAGCATTCTGGAGGACAGAAAAAGGAGGAGGAGCTCAGGCAAGAATTCTTTCTGGGCCCACACAAGAGAAAATGAAATACCTCATATCTCGCATTCTCATGTGTCTCGAATCTTCGCCTCACACTGGATTTAAACTTTATTCCTATCTTAAATGTCATTAGAAAGTCATCACTTTTGAAACCGTGTGGCTTGATCTTTACCTAAAAAAACATCAAATTGCCCCAAAGGCATTTAAAAAGATGACATCTTAAGTGTCCTCTTTCTAGAGATTTAGCGGGGCACGTATATTTGCATAACTGGTCTGCGTGCCTGTCTGTCTATTCTCTCTGTCGCTCTCCCATGTAGGCATATACATACACGGCCGTGTAGATTCAGAATTTTCCACAAGGAACAAAGGGAATCTCATAATGAAAAGCAACATTTTTTATGGATCCTTGCCAAGGTACCGGATCCTTGCTCCTTTCCAGTTGATTTATCTTAATGATTCTCTGTCAGGGAAAAGCCTTTATGAATTCTGCATAACGTCCTATTCAATTACAGCAGCATGCTCGCCTTGGCTTTGCAAAGCTAAACTTGAGATGATTTTTTTCCTCTAAGAATCTCTCCCACATTCAGTGACAACATGAGACCAGTTACTGCTGGAGGAATGCCATCCTCAAATAGTTTTTTTGTTTTGTTTTGTTTTGCTTTCGGACCCATGCTTTGAAAAGTTAAACCTGGTCAAGTTTTATCTACCTTACTCTATATTTGAATCTGGCTTTTCATTTCTTTCCTCAGTTCAGTTAGATCCAGGTCTTAGAACTATGCTTTGAATTAGTTTTATGTATAAGTAGACAGAATACATTGTCAGAGTGTTCGCTCTCAGCCTCATCCTTCTACAGAGGAGCATGGGCATAGCTCGAGGTTGTTCTGGAATAGTGCTGTCTGACTGAACTTTCTATGATAATGGAAATATTCTATAATCAACTCTATGCAGTAAGATAACCATCAGCCACTTGTGGCTGTTGAGCATTGGCAGTGTGGCTAGTGTGACTGAGAAACTGAATCTTAACTGTTATTTAAATTTAATTAATTCAAATTTAAATAGCTTCCTATGGCTTTAGGGGCTACTCTCACAAGACAAGTCTGTAGAATTTAACTCTTGAAAATTGCACCAAGATTTTGACAAAAGGCGGTTCCTGTAGTGAACTCCGCCAAACTTAGTACCTTAAACAATGATTTAATATTATTGCTCATGATTCAGTGGGTTGACTGCTCATCCGAGTAATTCTCACGTGGGGTTTCTCAGTTGCCTACTGTCAGATGACACATGGGACTGGAGTCTTCTGAAGGTTCAACTGCCAACGTCCAATATGGCTCCCGCCCCATGCCTGGGTGCCTGGACTGGTTTGTTTAGAATAGGTGGGGACTGGCCAGGCATCTGTCTCTCCATGAAATTTCTCCAAGTGACAAGCTTGGATTTTCTCACAGCATGGCAGTCTCACGTAGTTAAATTTTTATATTGTATCTGCTTCCCCGGGGGTGAGTGTTTGAAGAGACAGAAATAGGAGAAGCCATGTGGTTCTGGCATGGAAACTGGCTCAGTGTTCCTTGTTCTGTGATCTATTGGTCAGAGTAATCACAGAGATTGTTCAGATTTTAGTGAAATTGTCTTAGATCCTACCTCTGGATGAGAAGGGGGTAAAAAAAATTGTACCCATTTTTAGTTCTTCAGAGCTATTCTGTAGCGTGGCAAATTCTCCGAAGTTCAGCTGGTAGAAAGATGTGAAGGCAAATGCTTTCCTTTTCCTTGTTTACCTGACCAATAAAGTAATTTTGGGGAGGGGGGCACCTGGGTGGCGCAGTCCTTAAGCATCTGCCTTCAGCTCAGGGCATGATCTTGAGGTCCTGGGATCTGGAGGCTCCTTGCTCAGTGGGGGATCTGCTTCTCCCTCTGCCCCTCCCCCCTCATGCTCAGTGCACGCGAATGCGTTCTCGCTCTCTCACTCTCTCTCTCAAAATAAGTAAATAAAAATCTTAAAAAAAATTTTCAGTTGCTCATCTTAAGTCCCCCAAAATGACAAGAGCAAAGAATTTTGTTCTTTTGTTAGGGTTTTTGGTAATGTCTAAACTGAATTGGGGACCTTAGATATGAGGAGAAACTTAGTGTTTTTATTTTAACACAGGATTCAGCTTCATGCGAGGAGCAAACACCATCGGCTGAGGTTATTTTCATGGTTCTAAAATGATTGAGAACACCAGATTCTGGTCAAAAGTCCTCTCCACACTGCATGCATATGAGTGTTTTTTTTTTTTTAAATTTGTGAATATGTAATGACTGTTTAAATTTTTTGTTTTGTTGATGCAGCTTCAGTGGTTTTGTCTTTTTATTAAAAAATTTTTTTCTGCCACATTTACCATCAAGTTGATCCTTTTTTTTTAAATTAATATTCTGGGGTTAGCAAAAACTCCTCAGTTCCTATAAGTACATAAGCTTTGTGTATCTTTGGATATCTCATATCTTACAGATACATTTGCTCATTTGATTTGTATTTCATTATACATTCAAAACATTTCTTCAGTTTAGCATCAACTTTCTTCCACTTTAAAACAACTGCCTAGAGGGGCACCTGGGTGGCTCAGTGGGTTAAAGCCTCTGCCTTCGGCTCAGGTCATGATCTCGGCATCCTGGGATCAAGCCCCACATCGGGCTCTCTGGTCAGCAGGGAGCCTGCTTTCCCCCCTCTCTCTGCCCGCCTCTCTGCCTACTTGCGATCTCTCTGTCAAATAAATAAATAAAAATATTTAAAAAACAAAACAAAAACACCTGCCTGGATATCCTGTTGTTAGCCAGCTTCCACCTGTCTTGTCCAAGAAAATTATGTTCAGGTGAACATCACGTCTCTCTTTTTTTTTTTTTAAGGTTTCTTTATTTATTTGACAGAGAGAGAGAGCGATCGCAAGTAGGCAGAGAGGGGAAGCAAGCTCCCTGCTGAGCAGAGAGCCCAATGTGGGGCTCGATCCCAGGACCCTGAGATCATGACCTGAGCTGAAGGCAGAGGCTTTAACCCACTGAGCCACCCAGGTGCCCCTCACTTCTCTTCTTGAAGGCTGACTGCATTCCAAGATCGGTGTTAATTGTATTGTCTTGCCAATCACCATTAACCAGTAACGTTCACAGGACGTCGTGTGACGGCCTGGGTCTAGGTCTCTGAGTCGTAACGGACGGTAAGCCATTCCACCAATAAATTTGTAGCTTGTAGTATGTACATACAGCCTTTGCTTCAGTCTTGGGATCTCACTCACATCCAGCTGCCCCCGTGTGAAACGGCCTCTGAAAGCATCTGCTGATAATTGCTTTTACTTGGTTTTCTGCTCTTTGTTTCTTAGATCTTCATGGCAGAGAGTGTTTTTAGGTAATCGAATTCAGCAAGGCTTTAAGATCTACCTTGCAGAAGGAAACCTGGCTGGGTAGGGCTTCTTTGGTGCACGCCACACACTTACTAAAGGGGTGCTTTTCTCATCCCTGGAGGACAAAGGAGTAACTGTTGATTCCTTTTTCCATCCACTCCGTTTTCTCGTTCCTGCTGTCACCTCCATTCTGATGCCACAGTCAGTCTCCTAACCCCATCCCCGGAGGCCCTGCTTTGGTGGGCTTTAAGTTCCACTAGTTTCAGCTAGTCTGGGAGAGCTAGCCGAAGTTCTGGCCCTCTTTATTATCAAGAGCCGTGGCTTGTGTTACCCGGCAGGGCCTTCTTAGCACAGAGAGAATGGGTAAACAACGTGTATGGTTTTGGGGTCCGAGGTGTTCGGCAGAATGGGGAAACCAGGGCCTGGGGCCTGAAACACAGTTTGTCCCTCCCATACCTCAGGGCTTTTCAGCTTCTTTCCGTCCTCACAACTACCATCTAGTCCAGACCATGGACAACTCGTCCAGTTCCTCCCCTCCCCAGCAACTGCCCGAGTGATCGCTTGAAAATGTGTGTCTGATCACGTCTGTCCCCTGCTCTCATTACTTCCTGTTGCCCTTGGCATAAAGTCAAATATCCTTACCCTGATCGGAACGGTGTCCATGTGTCCTGACTTATCTCTCACCACATCTCACGCACTCATTTAGCTCATGCCACACTGAACATTTGCAAGTAACTCAAGTCCACATCCTCTTTGCTACTCAGGGCTTTTTGCCCATGGACCTGTGCCCCCTTCCAGTAAAATCCTTCTCCTGACTGTTTAGCTGACTCCAACACTTCTGTCCCCAGTAAGTCTTAGTCGAAATATCACTTTCTCCAGGACACCCTCTTCTCTGGCTCCACAGACTAGACCTATCCCACCTGTTACGTAACCCTCTTCGCTGCCTTGTCACACTTATTGTACTTACATCACTGGTGCTGCTTTTATTTTCTCCTACAGAGTTCGTTTTGTGCAGGTGGCGACCATGTCTAATTTACTCACATTGTGTCCTCAGCCCATACAATGCCTGCACCCGAATAGGCACTTAGTTACTAAAAAGCTGAATAAGTTCCACGTAAGAGAAACATCTCCGATAAAACATTATTGTTGAGCATGACTCTCAAACAAGAAATTATAATGCAAATAACTGTCAACCCAAAACGGCTTTGTGACAAGAGATTTCCTTATTATCAAAAGAGTGATCAGACCCCCTCCCTGCCTTTGGGTCTGATGCTTGCAGTAAGGAGTACTTTTTGGAACACAGGTAATACATTCACAGTGGTGACACTGTCTGAGGTATTTTTAGACGATCTCAGTACCTGGGTACCAAGAAGGTCGTAAGTCAAAAGTGACAAAAGAGAAAAGAGCTCTTCTTGTGTAGGGAGCCGCGGTCCTCATTTCACTTTTTGGACCTTGTGCGCACATCGTGCCTGGCCAATCTCAGCTTTACATGAAAGGGCTTCATCGGCTTTGAAAAAACCATATGGTAAAAAACATCGACACATATTTCTTCTGATACCTTCAGGCACTGCTGAGCAGCTGGTATTAATGAATAAGTGAAATCATGGTATGTTGTTGCTAGGAAGGACTAGTTTAGAGCCAGGAGAATTATAGATTACTAGGCAAGAACACACAGGAATAGAAGGGATGTGTGATTTCTGCATTTCATCTAGATTTGGCCACCTGTCTTGCTGGAGGCAATACAATGCTGGGCTGATTAGCAGGTATTAATTCTATTCCTACTGATGGTGGTCCTGGGAGATGGGACCCATAGCTTCAGTACTTACCAAAGTATTTCGGAGCCAATGTCCCTAGCTGAAGCCACTCGGGGAGCTATGAATAGAGACCCTGGTTTTAAACAACATTTTGTGATGTCGTTTCTCTAGATTTTCCATCTTTCCATACAGAAAACGTATTTATTTCCTCCCACTATATACATTACAATTTTTATTACGTTGAGACACAATTCCTACTATCATCTTTTAAGAGACTCAATTCTTACTATAACCCAGATGGAGGAATTTCCCCGACCGTCTGCCTGGGATCCTTTCCAGCTTCATACAAACTTTGAGGCAAAACTCAGCCCTTTCACCAGGTTCAACAACAGAAAATCCAAGCAGACATTTTGGTAGTTTTTGGTAGTTTTCATGTTGTTTTGCATTTCACTTTGCGACAACCTGATTGATACAGCTCAAGTGTTTCCTTCAGAGCCCTGACTGCCAACTACATCATCTACCTTGCCCTTTGCCCAGTCTGTGTTCAGTCCCTCTGAGTCCACTTTTTCTCTTCTAAATTCACAGGTACCTTTTTAGCAGAAAACCTGGCTGGCTTTAACTCATATGCTTAAAAGAGAATTTGTTTGTTTTTTTTTTTTTTAACGATTTTATTTATTTATTTGACAGAGAGAGAGAGATAACAAGTAGGCAGAGAGGCAGGCAGAGAGAGAGGGGGAAGCAGGCTCCCTGCTGAGCAGAGAGCCCGATGCGGGGCTCGATCCCAGGACCCTGAGATCCTGACCCAAGTTGAAGGCAGAGGCTTTAACCTACTGAGCCACCCAGGTGCCCCTTAAAAGAGAATTTGTACGGAAAAGGTTGTTGACCAACAATGGATAGGATAAAACTTTCTCTAAGCCTTACCCGAGAATGTGTTGGATTTTGTGTCTCCTCTTCCTTCCCCTACCCTGTTTTTTTTTTTTTCCCCTCTTATCTTCAATTTGCTGCCAATTAAAAAAAAATTATTATTTGTCTTGGGTGCTTTGTTCTCAGGTTTTGGAAGTAATAAAATAAATTCCCAAGGGAATTGGGCTGTGAAACTTTTCCTTCTTAATGCATTTGTTTTTGTATAGTTGGCAAAACTATAGCGTAAAGCAATTATAAAAGTACTTGAGCTGTTTCTTTTTTTTTTTTTTAAAGATTTAGTTTATTTATTTGAGAGAGAGAGAGAGATTGAGAGAGCGCATGAGAGGAGAGAAGGCCAGAGAGAGAAGCAGACTTCCCAGGGAGCTGGGAGCCCGATGTGGGACTCGATCCTGGAACTCCAGGATCATGACCTGAGCCAAAGGCAGTCACTTAACCAACCGAGCCACCCAGGCGCCCTTGAGCTGTTTCTATACAGATATGGGTGTGCGAGTGTTCTCCCATTCTCCCCATGCAGCTGTCAAGAGCTTCACCTTCTTTTTGGAACCTAGACTATTCTAGCTCATTGCAACAAGATTAATCCAAAATGGAAGACAAGAACCAAGCACATTCTTAGCATTTGGATAGGTATAAATTCCAACGGGTGGCTTTCTATCTAAGTCTACATGTTGCTGCAGGGAATTTCTTATCAGATATTGATGGAAAGGATAGTTATCTTAGCTTTCTAATGGAAGCTATGAAGAGCCTATAAATGTTTTACTTTTTTTTTAATGTTATTATAAAATACAATAAGGGAACTTTGGACGCACAATCAAGCCAGAATCCAAAAGAGGTTTCAGAAAGTTAGAGTGGTGTGTAGAAGCTGAAATCATATTGGATAATGGAGTTATGGACAGTAGGTAAAGGCCTAAATAGCTGGTGCTTGGGATTTTGATGTCCGCATCAAAGATGGAAGAGAAGTCTAGGTTGAAGGCCCTGTTGGGAATGAGACCTTGTGTTCAGTATTCTCATTTTTTTAATTACATTTTTTGAAATTTTATTTATTTGATTTTATTTATTGACAGAGAAAGAGAAAGAGAAAGAGAGAGCAGGGTGAGGGGCAGAGGGAGAGAGAAAAGCAGGCTCTCCACTGAGCAGGGAGCTTGATGTGGGGCTCGATCCCAGGACCCTGAGATCATGACCTGAGACAAAGGCAGACACTTAACCCGCTGGGCCACCCAGGCGCCCCTTTAAAGTTCAGTATTCTAAATATATAATAATAGCTGACATTTAATGTGTACTTACTATGTACCAGGAACTGTTGAAGCACTATATATAACCTTTTAGAACTCTTAATATTTCCAAGAAAATGGAGAGAAAAGATTTAGCTTGAAGAAGTACCAGAGAAAAAAAGGAAGAGGGAAGAATTAAGAATCATCTGGAAATGAAAAGGAAAACACATCCACATCTTTTAACCCCTTAGCAACCACATCATCCTTTTAAAGAAGCTGCACTTCATTCTGCTGACAGAAGAGGGTGCTCTTGAACTAGGAATCCTAATGCATAACAGGAAAAATCAGACTAACTCAATCGGGAAGGTACTGGAAGAAGAAAATAAAAGTGGAAATAAAAATATTTTGACTGGTGAAAACTACCCCCAGAGAATCAATCAAGGAGTAGAAGAAAGTTATAACACAATACCCCACACTGAATTTAATATCAGGCAAGTATTCAGAGCTATTAAAAATTCAACTTAGAATAAAAAGTCAAGTAATAATAACAGAAATAGTGAAAAGTGTGAGAAATGTACTGAGGGTTGATTGAAATTGGGAAAGAAATTGAAGGAAAAATTAATCTCAGAGTGAAGATTAAGTTATAAGGTGCCTGGTAGAGAATAGACTTATGTGACAATTTAATAAAAGACATTTTTATTTTATTTTTAATTTAGTTTTTTTTTAAGATTTTATTTCTTAATTTGAGAGAGAGAGAGAGAGAGAGAAAGAGAGAGAGAGAGTGTGCATGAGCAGGGGGGAGGGACAGAGGCAGAGGGAGAAGCAGACTCCCTGCTGAGCAAGGAGCCCGATGTGGGACTCGATCCCAGAACCCTGGGATTATGACCTGAGATGAAGGCAGACACTTAATTGATTGAGCCACTCAGGTGCCCTAAAAGGCATTTTTAAAACGTAGAAAAATAGCTAAGAGAAAATAATATAAAGAGTGGAGTAGGAGGACCAGCAAAGATGATTAAAAGACAATGAAATTCCAAATCAAGTATAATTGGAGTCACTGGAAAAAATAAAATAAGATATAGCAATGAAACAGAACTAATATTTAAAACTATAGTCCAAGAAAACTTTATGGACGTGAGAGAAAACATAAATCTAACTATTAAAAGAGCCCATGGTAAATGTAGGAATATTGATTCAAAACAATTAACTCTGTGACTTATTCTGATAAAAATATGAAACAGTGAAGACAAATTAAAAATCTTTAGGTTTAAATTATTTATAAGCATAAGAAAATGAAATTAGCATTAGATTTATCAAGACAAATCAAGATATAATTGGGCAGCATTTTCACAAAACTCAAGAAAAGAAAACGAGAGACAAGTATTTTCTATCCATCCAAGTTATATCTTAAGTGATATATTGGTTTCATATGGATGTGTTAATAAATCACTGAAACTTGCTGGTTTCACAGAAGTTTATTCTAACAGTTCTGGAGGACTGAAATCAATGTGTTGGGAGACCATGCTCCCTTTGAAGATTCTAGAGAGGGGTCCTTCTTGCCTCTTCCTAACTTCTGTTGGCTCTTGGTAATTCTTGGCATTCATTCGTTTATACCTATGACATTTCAATCTCTGCCTCTGTTTTCACCTGGCCTTCTTCCTTCTGTCTCTGTTCATCTGTAACCAAATGTCCTTCTTTCTCTTATAAAGACACTAGTTATTGGATTTAGAGCCCATGCTAAATCTAGGATGACTTACCTGGAAATTTTTGGCTAATTACATCTACAGAGATGTATTTTCCTGATGCTGAGTGATGTTGAGCATTTTGTACATGGCCATTTGTGTGTATTCTTTGGAAAAATATCTGTTCATGTCTTCTGCCCATTTCTAGACTGGATTTTTTTTGGGGGGGGTGTTGAGTTTAATAAGTTCTCTATAGATTCTGGATACTAGTCCTTTATCTAGTAAGTCATTTGTAAATATCTTTTACTATTCCATAGGTAGCCGTTTAGTTTTGTGGACTGTTTTCTTTGCTGTGAAAAAACTTTTTATCCTGATGAAGTCCCAATAGTTCATTTTTGCTTTTGTTTCCCATGTCTTTGGAGATGTGTCTAGCAAGAATTTGCTGTGACTGAGCTCAGAGAGGTTGCTGCCTGTATTCTCCTCTAGAATTTTGATGGATTCCTGTCTCACCTTTAGGTCTTTCATCCATTTTCAGTCTATTTTTGTGTATGGTGTATGAAAGTTTCATTGTTCTGCATATGGCTGTCCAATTTTCCCTATACCACTTGTTGAAGAGATTGTCTTTTTCCATTGGATATTCTTTCCTGCTTTATTGAAGATTAGTTGACCATAGAGTTGAGGGTCCATTTCTGGATTCTCTATTCTGTTCCACTGATCTGTATGTCTTTCTGTGCCAGTACCATGCTGTCTTGATGATTGCAGCTTTGTAATACAGCTTGAAGTCCAGAATTGTGATGCCCCCAGATTTGGTTTTCTTTTTTTTCAACATTACTTTGGCGATTCAGGCTTTTTTCTGGTTATGTACAACCATATTGTTTGTTCCAGCTCTGTGAAAAGTGCTGATGGTATTTTGATAGGGATTGCATTGAACGTGTAGATTGCATTGTGTAGCATAGACAATATTTTGTCTATTTTCAAAATTTTCACAATATTTGTTCTTCCAATCCATGAGCATGGAATGTTTTTTCATTTCTTTGTGTCTTCCTCAATTTCTTTCATAAATGTTCTATAGTTTTCAGAGTACAGAAATGTTGTATAGTTTTCAGAGTACAGATCTTTTACCCCTTTTGTTTGTTTGTTCCAATACCAGGTTTGTTCCTGGTATTTTATTGTTTTTGGTGCACTTGTAAATGGGATTGATTCCTTGATTTCTCTTTCTGCTGCTTCATTGTTAGTGTATAGAAATGCAACTGATTTCTGTGTGTTGATTTTATATTCTGCAACTTTGCTGATTTCCTGTATCAGTTCTAGCAATTTTTTGGTGGAGTCTTCTAAGTTTTCTACATAGAATATCAAGTCATCTGCAAAGAGTTAAAGTTTGACTTCTTTGCCACTTTGGATGCCTTTCATTTCTTTTTGTTGTCTGCTGAGGCTAGGACTTGCAGTACTATGTTGAACAGCATTGGTGAGAGTGGACATTTCTGTCGTGTTCCTGACCTTAGGGGAATAGCTCTCAGTTTTTCCCTGTTGATGATGATATTTGCTGTGGGTCTTTCATATGTGGCTTTAAGATGTTGAGGTATGTTCCCTCAATCCCTACATAGCAGAGGGTTTTTATCCAGAAAGGATGCTGTAGTTTGTCAAATGCTTTTTCTGCCTCTGTTGGGAAGCTCGTATTGTTCTTGTCCTTTCTTTTATTAATGTGGTGTTTCACTTTAATTGATTTGTGGATGTTGAACCACACTTGTAGCCCAGGAATAAATCCCACTTGGTCATGGTAAATAATCCTTTTAATGTACTGTTGGATTCTATTAGCAAGTATCTTGGTGAAAATTTTAGCATCCGTGTTCATCAGGGATATTGGTCTGTAATTCTCCTTTTTGGTGGAGTCTTTGGGTGTTGTTGGTGGGGTAGGACTACAATGACTCTGTGTAAAAAAAGGTTTTCAATAATTAAGGTAATCAGTATTAATACAATGAGGTTTTGGTGCATGTATGTTCAAATCAATGAAATAGAATAGAATGTTCAAAATTGGTCCAACTACATACAGAAATTTATCATAGTATAAAGGTAGTATCTAAAATTGCTTGACAGGAGTGCTTGGGTGCCTCAGTCAGTTAAGCGACTGCCTTCAGCTCTGGTCAGGATCCCAGGGGTCTGGGATTGAGCCCCATATCAGACTCCCTGCTTAGAGGGGAGTCTGCTTCTACCTCTACCTGCCACTCCCCCTGCTTGTGCTCTGTCTCTCCCTCTCTCTAAAATAAATATAAAATTTCTGGGACAAAGATGGAATTCTAAATAAATGGTATTGGGACTACTGGATAGTTATTTGGAAAAAATTTTTATTAGATATATATCTCATACTATACACAAGAATAAGCATCAAACAGATCAGAGATCTAAACGCAAAAAATGAAACTAGAAGGGGGCGCCTGGGTGGCTCAGTGGGTTAAAGCCTCTGCCTTCAGCTCCGGTGGTGATCTCAGGGTCCTGGGATCTAGCCCCGCCTCTCAGGGTCCTGAGATCTAGCCCCGCCTCTCAGGGTCCTGGGATGGAGCCTTGCTTCAGGCTCTCTGCTCAGCAGGGAGCTTGCTTCCCCCTCTCTCTCTGCCTGCTTCTCTGCCTACTTGTGATCTCTCTCTCTCTCTCTGTCAAATGAATAAATAAAATCTTAAAAACAAATGAAACTAGAAGAAAACATTGGAGAATTCCTTTTCAACCTACATTTGGGAAAAGTCTTCTAAATATGACTTAAATCTTGACGCAATAAAAGGTTGATCATTTTACAAAATTAAAAAAAAAAAAACCTTTTCGGGGCGCCTGGGTGGCTCAGTTGGTTAAACAACTGCCTTCGGCTCAGGTCATGATCCCAGAGTCCTGGGATCGAGTCCCGCATCGGACTCCCGGCTCCACGGGGAGTCTGCTTCTCCCTCTGACCTTCTCCCCTCTCATGCTCTCTCTTACTGTCTCTATCTCAAATAAATAAACAAATAAAATCTTAAACAAAACAAAACAAAAACCTTTTCATGGAAAAAAAGCACCAAGTGACAAGTTATGAAAAATATCTACAATATGTACTATGAAGTGCTTACATCTTACATATATTAGAAAAAATTAATATTTGAGGAGAAAAGACCAAACGCTCTGTTGAGAAATGAGCAGAACATATGAACTGACAATTCACAAAAATGATATAAAATGGCTCTCAAGCATGAAAACACATTCAACTTTACTCATAATAAGGGAAATGCAAATCACAAGTATAGTGAGATAGTATATCTTACCTATTAGGCTGGCAAACATGTAAAAGGTTAATAACATACTCCGTTGGCCAGACTGTGAGGAAGTGCCAGCCTGCACTGTCATTCATTGCAGATGGGAATGCCGAGATGTTACATCCCCTGTGGAGGGGCATTTGGCAATATCTAATAAAATTCCATATGCATGTCCCCTTTGCCCCCAACCCCACTTAAGGAATTTATCCTAAAGATGTACCTCCCCAAATATGAAAATATATGTGCAAAATCATTCACTGAAGCATTAGCTGTAACTGCAAGATATTTTAACCAATCTAAATGCTTACACATGACAGACTGGTACATTATGACTAAATTATGGTATGTTTACACAGTGGAGTACTATGGAGCTGTAGAAAAGGATCAAGAGCAAACCTATCAACTCTTATGGGGTGCTTTTTTTAAGTTGAGGAATAATTGACATAAAATGTTTTATTAATTTCAGCTGTAAACATAGTGATTTGATATTTATATGCATTACAAAATGGTCACCATAATAAGTCTAGTTATCATCTGTACCATACAGAGTTGTTACAGTATTATTTTCCCTATGCTATGCATTTACATACCTATGTCTTATTTATTTAATTACTAACTGGAAGATTATATCTCTTAATCTCCTTTACGTATTTCACCTATTCCCCTACCTCTCTCCCCTCTGACAGCCATCAGTTTGTTCTCTGTATCTGAGTTTGTTTCTATTTTGTTTTGTTTATTTTGTTTTTAGATTCTACATGTAAGTAATATCATATGGTATTTGTTTCTCTGTCTTATTTCATCTATAATAATACCTTCTAGGTCCATCCATGTTGCTGCAAATGGCAAGATTTCATTCCTTCTTATGGCTGAGTAATATTCCATTATGTGTGTGTGTGTGTGTGTGTGTATATATTCAGATATATGTATATATGTGTATATGTATTTGTATATATATATACGTGTATATGTATTAAATACATATGTATATATTCCATTATACACTCACACACACCCATCTTCTTTATCTTTTTATCTATTGATGGACATTGAGATTGCTTCCAAATATTGACTATTATAATTAATGATGCAGTGAACATAAGGATGCAAATGTCTTTTTGAATTAGTGTTTTTGTTTCCTGTGGATAAATTGCCTAGAAGTGGAATTGCTGGATCATACTGTAGTTCTATTTTTTAATTTTTGAAGAAACTCTGTGCTGCACTAATTCACATTCCCACCAACAGTGCACAAGGGTTGCCTTTTCTCCACATCCTTGCCAACACTTGTTATTTCTTGTCTTTCTGATGTTAGCCATTCTGATTGGTATGAAGTGATATCTCATTGTGGTTTTGATTTGCTTTTCTCTAATGATTAGTGATATTGACTGTCTTTTCCTGTTGACCATCTATATATCTTCTTTGGAAAAATGTCTATTCAGGTCCTCTGCCCATTTTTAAAACATATATATATTTGCTATTGAATTGTAGGAATTCTTTATATATTTTGGATGTTAACTCCTATATCATTTGTGAATATCTTCTCCCATTGAGTATATTGCCCTTTGGTTTTGTTGATAGTTTCTTTTCCTGTGCAAAAGCTTTTTGGTTTGATGCGGTCTCATTTGCTTATTTTTGCATTTGTTGTCCTTGCTTGAGGGGATAGTTACAAGAAGAAATCACTAGGACTGATGTTAAAGAGCTTACTGCGTGTGTTTTCTTTTAAGGGTTTATGGTTCAGGTCTTATATTTCAGTCTTTAAGCCATTTTGAGTTTCTAATCATGTATGGTTTAAGAAAAGGGTCCAGTTTCATTCTTTTGTGTGTTGCTCTCTAGTTTTCACCACATCATTTATTGAGAAGACTCTCTTTTCTGTTGTATATTTTTGCCTCCTTTGTTGTAGATTAATTGCATAAAAGCGAGTTTAATTCTTGGCTCTCTATTTTGTTCCATGGAATCTATGTGTACCAGTACCTTACAGTTTTGATCACTATAGCTTTGTGGGATAGTTTGAAATCTGGGAGTGTGACACTTTGATCCTTGTTCTTTCTGAAGATAATTTGGCTATTTGGGGTATTTTTAGGATATATTTTTTTAAAAAAAGATTAAAGCACAAAAAAGTGTATATATCACATGCTAACTTTTGTGTAAGAGAAAGGCGGAAATAAAACATATATATATCTTCCTGTGTATGCAGAAATGAAATATAGGAGAGATGAGGCAGAAATTAATAAAATTGCTTATATATAGGATGTATGGGGTGTCACAAATACTACATCAGCAAAACAAAATTTAATAACTATATAGAAAATTTTAATGACATGATCCACAAGCTTGATTTAGATATCACTAAGCTCAAAAATTAGAGAACACACAATTTTCTTTCAGGAACATTATGGAAAATATAAAAATTGCTCAACTAATGGATTTCATAAAGACTGTATTTCCTGTCAAAAATACTCTTAGATTATAAATTGACAATAAAAATTTTTTAAACAATTCTTATACATTTGGAACTTAGCAAACACAATTCTAAGTAAACTAAGGTTAAAAGGGAACTATAAATTGGAAATTTGACAATCAAGAGACAATAAAGCTAATGCATATAAAAATTAGTGAGATGCAGCTATGGCAACACTCAGAGGGTGATTTATAGCTTACCATGTATTTCTTTAAAAAATTGACATAAAAATAGTAAGTATTCAAGTCACAAAGATAGGAAAAGAATACAGAAGAAACACAAAAATACTGGAAGAAAAGGAATAATAAAAATGATATAAAAAAGCAAGCAAGCAAGCAAACAAAATCAAAACCACAGAGATGATCATCAAAACTGAAATCTGGTTCTTTGAAAACTTTAATAGCATGATAACTTTAGTAGCATAGACAAATTTCTGGTAAGATTGACTATGGAAAATAAGCAGAAGGAATAAATCAGTAATGTAAGCCCCAAGAAAAGGGCTTGGATTACTATCCAGGAAGGGATGTTGACATCGGTAGCATTTCATCAAGTGCAGCCCAGATGCTGATTTTGCTTTCATAATAGGTGCTACACTTCTGTCTCTGGGTCTTTTAGGTCCAGTTTCTTAGTCTGGCCATTCTCCTCACTAATTATATAGCTTCTGTTTCTTTCCCCACAGTCATAGAAACCACTATTCAAATTCCTAACCTCAAACCCTTTTCTTTTCTCTCAGTTGTCTTAAATTCGTTGGTTTTGAAACACAAATCTGAGTAGATCCTCCCAATCTCTTGTGTTATGCCTTATCCCTTGACTCGGTGATAGGCACAGGAAAATATTCTTTTTTTTTTTTTTTAAAGATTTTATTTATTTATTTGTCAGAGAGAGAGAGGGAGAGAGAGCACAAGCAATCAGAGTGGCAGGCAGAGGCAGAGGAGAAGCAGGCTCCCTGCTGAGCAAGGAGCCCGATGTGGGACTCGATCCCAGGACCCTGGGATCATGACCTGAGCCAAAGGCAGCAGCTTAACCAACTGAGCCACCCAGGCGTCCCAACAGGAAAATATTCTTGAGTGCAGTGTGGGAGGAGGAAAAGCTAATCTCTAAGAGAAAAAATATTGAAGATTTCAAAATATTCTTTACCACATATGTTGTATATGTATACAATTCCTTCATGGTAATAACATCTTTACAGTAATAATATGTTGTATATGTATATGTATATGTATATGTATACAATTCCCTCACGGTAATAACTATCTTAGGTGCTGAATCTCAGGCATGGTCAGAAGGCAAAATATTATTTATCTCACCTGAAACTCCTATTTTAGAATAGAATTTCTTTATTATATTTGGACATTGGGGTGGTTGCCTTAAACTGGAGTACTCTAGGAGAATATATTAGACCCTTTGCGGAAGTGATAATGCAGATATATAATGGTGATCATCAAATTCTTCACGTATAGATATTTACAAGGTATGTTAACCTTTCAATTAGAATAAAATCAGCTTGCTTTCCTCTACCCTGTGACTTTTTCTTTCAAACATTTGAATTTGGTAAACTCCCAGTGTGTCTCATTAGACACTTTTGTAACTCTTTAAAACCATGTGTGACTTAATCCTTATGCTTTTCATTCATTTGCAATCAAATCATCAAAATACAGCCTTTAAAGAGCTATTTGATTTCAAAGAACATTTTTTAATAAGCATTTAAAGCCCTTTGAGAATAAAGATGGGATGCCACATTTTTCTTAAACACAGCACAACCAAAAACACACTCATGCCCAGAGAAATATGAGCTTCTGCATTTTAATTCTTTTCTGTTTTTGAGTTAATGAGCCATCCCTTATCTCCCTTTCACTCCTGGTGAAGTGCAGTGTGAAGTGTTTTGAGATGGGGAAGTAGTATTTTTCAAATTACTCTTCGAAAGTCTAGTTAGCTATGATTTGAGCAGCTTCTGTTGACACCTTCTGCTACAATTTGTCTTTGTTCTACAGCAACAATTCTTAAAGGGTAATCCGGAGACCAACAATATCAGCAACATTTAGGAACTTTCCAGAAATGCAAATTCTCTAATTCCATGGCAGATGTCCTGAATCAGTGATGGAGGGCAGAGCCCATGTCTGTTTTACACTCTCTCTGGGTGATTCTGATAGACACTCCAAGTTTGAGAACTACTGTCCTAGGGCTCTGCTTCACTCTTCCACTGCAAATGTGATTTCAGGAATGGTTGTGAGCTCCGTTGTTCATGTCTTAGTTTGAATTATATATAAATCTTACCCTTTTGGCAGTTATATTAAGAATTAAAGAACTCTCAAGTATCATGAAGTTTTTGCTTGTTTTTTTAAAAAAATTTTTAAAGACTTTATTTGTCAGAGAGAGAGGGAGGGAAGGAGAGAAGAGAGAGCATAAGCAGGGGGAGTAGCTAGCAAAGGGAGAAGCAGGCAGAGGGAGAAGCAGGTTCCTCACTGAGCAGGGAGCTGATGTAGGGCTCGATCCTGGGAATCTGGGATCGTGACCTGAGCCGAGGGTAGACGCTTAACCGACGGAGCCACCCAGTCACCCCATTTGCTTGTTTTTAAAAAAGGAAAGAGATGACCTTTCTGCTGCCACTGAAACTTAGCCTCTTGAAAAGCATCTCTTGCCTTAAAATCGGAAACATCCTTAAAGATCTTTTGGTCAAGATATTAGGAGTTACAAGTTTGCAGCACATTAGGACCCAAGCTCATGGCTTGTGGATGCTAATTCATATGATTGCACTTAGAGCATTTTAAACAATGCTATTTTCTGGCTCACACCTTTCTCGGTGATGGAGTATTAATATAAGAAATTATAAAAAGTGAAGTATAATGCTGTAGGGTTTTACTAGATGTTTGTTCCTTATGTTAGACCTAATGGTAGTTAGAGGTAGCTGTGGGACCAGACACGCCTGGGCCCAAATCTTACTTTTACAATTTACTACCTGCAGACTTGGACGAGTTGCTTAACCTCTCCGAAACTACGCTTCTGTGTTCCTTGTCTGTGTAGGAAGTGAAACATATTTACCTTTTGGGGTGTCATGAGATTTAAATGAGATAACACATGGGAAGCATTTAGTCTGGTGCCCGCTGCGTCAGAGTGATGGTTCTTTGGTTGAAAAAGATAGCTGGTGACTTAAAAATGTCAAGGGGTGAGGTGGGGTGGGTAGGAATGGGGCTGATTATTTGGTACGTTAAAAAGAGAACCAGGTTTGGTGTAGATAAGGATTTGCCAGGAAGCCATTTTGCTCATCACCACCAGCTTCCTTGAGGGCCAGGCACTTGGTTCTGTTTCCTTTTAACTGAGCAATGCCTGGCACAGCTCCTGAAATAAATTCTCAGTCTTCATACTCTATTTCCTTACCCTTTAAGAAGGATTATCAATGAGACGGGCAGGCCAGCTGGTTGACTGAGTGTGTGTTTACAGGGTGAGATGCCCGGAAACCTGATGCCTCCAAGATTACAAGGAAGTTTTTCCTCTTGGTTTTCCTACAGATGCCCCTGTAAGTCTTCTTGGCTCTTTGGGCTCCAGCTGGATGGAGGTGATGTCTAACTCCTGTGATTCTTATCATGCAATCTATAATAGTGATTGACTTGATCGTCAATCATCTGGTTGCATTAGTGGCTAAATTTAGTCAAGTACATAAAGCAGAAAGTTCAGAGAGTTTATCAGAGAATTAAAATTAAAAAGTAATACACCTGTTTTGAGTTTGTTTTGGGAGAAGAAAACAGCTTTGGCTGGGTGTCTTCCAGATTGAGCCTTATTGCTGCCTCCTAGCCCATTTTTTGGATTGTTAGGTCCTGGGAGCTTCTTGGGAAGAGAGCCCTAAATTGGAATAATCTGTCTTCCTTCTCCTGAAGGCCTGCCCTGGGGGAAAGCACCCTGCGGAGAATCCCCTCTAGTTTCCGGCTTGCCTTCAGAATACTGTGGAGTGCCACACTGTAAGGGGAGTTAATCAAAGGAAAGTTCTTCAGACATGAAAGGCAAAAGTAATGCAACAGAATTACGATTCTGGGACTATTTTGGTAAGGAACTGGCTGATTGAGCACCCTGGTTAGGCTTCACATTTTAGCTTATTTTGTCTTTCAACTTGATTCAAGGGGTGGTGCCAAAAATTTTTTTAAATGGTTAAAAAAAACAAACAAACCCTGGTGTTCATAATGCCCTTTCAAAAACTTGGAAATTCACTTTGTACTAGTTTTGTCCTTTTCAATTTGGCAAAGAAGGCTTTGCATGCTTCTAATGGAAATTTTAATTATAATATTCTTAAAAGGCTCTATTAACGATCTCCGTAGTAATGGAGAGCTTGCTTTCAGTGTGGTGTTTATCATCTTTGGCTGAGGGCATGTCAATCCGGTGTGCCTGTACTTGAGTGACAATTTTGTCTAATGGAGGCACATAATGGAGAGGTTGTGGTACTGATCAGAAAGTATGGCTATTAAAATATTGCTCGGAAATGAGGGATCTTTGAGAGTATGTGTAAACTTGAGACCAACTCTCAAATTTGAATCTTTGGATAACTTTGAGAAGGAATGTCTCAAAAAAAAAATTCTTAGGGGTATGCAGAGAGCAGACTGTGAAGGGCTTTGAGGTCATGTGACCCACATTTAGGCTTTGCATCATGAGGATGCACAGAATTGGTATTGAAAACTTCATTAAGCTTCCCGTCCTTTGAAATTTTTCAGATACTTCTGATTCAAGTTCAAATAGAAAGTCCCACATAGTATTGATGAGAAGTGGATGCCACTGAATAGATGGAGAGGAGAGATTGTACCAAGGCTACTTGGTGGGACTGGGATATGTTAAAACAGAAGTGTAATTTAAGGATTATGAGTCACACTTGCATGTGGTAGAAGGTCTTACAAAAGACATGGAGGCCGAATTCTAATTTTGGTTTCATTTTGAATTAATAATAACAAAGTATGTAGGGCTGGGGATTTTGAGTGGAATTATCTTTAGGAATGAGATAAATCTGGCCAGTGAGAGATAGAGGAAGGATTCTGCACTGATTCTGAATACTTGCTCCCTAGCAGCGGGGAGAGTGGATATTTGGGGTTCAACCAAGTTGAGTCCAGATTTCTGCAAAGACTTAACTGTGCATGCACCACTCAGAATTGGCTTGGTATGAGGGCATTTTCCTTTGGTAAATTATTTATGAAGAAATTATTCTTATGTAAATCAAGGCATTAATATTCAGGAAAGACGTGAAAAGCTGATTAGGTTAACTCAAAGTTGAGGGAAACTTGGCAAAGGCGTTCTTAGGTTTAGGTAGCTCAGGAAGATGAGAAATCATTGAGCATAGACGTGGGTTGTGTGTTCAAGGATTTATTGGGTCTGTGTGCTAAAGTGTTTCCGGGAACTGCGTCTGCCGCTTGTCTCACTCACTGCTGGGTTTTCAAGTCTTTGTTTCCTCACTTGTTCCCCAGAAGGGGCTTCATATGGGAAAACAGAGTTTGCCCTCTTGGTGATCTGTGTAAATTGGCACTTGAGGGGAGCCAAAGGGCTGTTTACTGTTTAGGTGAGTTGTCTGACTCTTGCAATTAGCCAGGGGAGATGAACCTGGGTAAGACTGGTAGGAGGAGCAAGTATCTGAAAGAAGCCAACACCTATAAAATGTGTATTAGAGAGAATAATCTTTTTTTTTAAAGAGTTGTTTATTTATTTTGAGAGAGAGAGAAAGAGGTTGCATGCAACCTCTCGCACATGCGCAAATGGGGCAAGCGGCAGTGGGAAAAGGAGAGAGAATCTTCAAGCGGACTCTCCACCAAGCACAGAGCCTGTTGCTGGGCTCCATCCCAGGACCCATGAGATCATGACCTGAGCTGAAACCAAGAATTGGACACTCAACCAGCTGAGTCATTAGAGTACTCCAGGCAGATAAATCTTATCAGAGTCCCAGTTCTGCCTTTTCTTATCTATGGGACTTTGGGTAAGTAAGTTTACCAAACCTAATTGCCTCACCTATAAAATGATAATGATATTACTATCTGATACTTATTCTTGCTATGTTAAGTACTTGCCTAATATTATTACTGTAAAGTAAGGAATGTGTTACCTCCTTTTACAAATGAGGAAGAAAATATTGGGAAAGTTAACTTGGTCATGCTGCTAGTAGATTTTAGATACCTGGAGTCTGGATTTGAACCCAGATACTTAGACTCTGATGTGGGTTCTCTGGACCGCAACAATCTCCAAGATTGTTGTCTACAAGTTTATGTCTTAAAACATATAGATATGCAAATTGTGTAAGCCCAGTGTGTCATGCGGGTAAACATGCAACAAATATTAACTGTTATTACTGTTGCATATTAAGTGCTATATATATTTTAATGTACACAGTCCTTACTCTGAAATTAAAATTATCAGATAAGGAAACTGGCAATCAGATAGGATAAATTCTTGTAGCTGTGAAGAGGCACACCTGTGATATAAGTCAGGATTTTTCTGACTCCAAAGACCGTGTACTTTTTTGTCTACAAGTAGTTTGAACATGTAGTGTGAGGATGTCTGGAAGGCCCAGAGTTAGTATGAAGGCTTTACAAATCCATGACTGTGCTAAGCTTGTCTGTAGATTGAATGTATATTTCACACATATGTGCTATTTTCAGATGTATGCTGTGATTAACATACATAAACCTAGTCTATAATTAAGAAACCATAGGTTGATTATTAAGACTTTGAATCCATAACGTCTTCTTGCCATGGTATGTTTTCTTGAAGTTCAGATACTAGAAGTGCAATTACTTTTAGGAGGAAATCCATGAAATATGTTTGGAGTTAAAAGAGGTTTCACATTTGAAAGGTTTTGGACATAACAGATTACATGAATTCATAGCCTCTATGATAAGTGGGACTATGTGTGTTATACGTGAATTGACTAGCACATAATTCTTGTACCAAGGTGAAGATTATTGGGGTGAGCAAACTATGATGCTATGGACAGACACAGTGGGAGGAGGAGAGGAAGGCTCTCCGGCATATCTTGTGCATGGATACACATCATAAATACCTAACAACAATTTTAATGGAGGAAAAGAACACCCAGAGGAAATTAAAAGCAATGGCTTTGGCTATGGAAATGTGAATACCTAAATTGCTAAAGTCTTTTGTAGGGTTTGAGAAGTGTGATTTCCATTAAGACGATGGGAATCACATGGCCCTCACCCTGAGAAAGTGTGTGAGAATTTCTCCCTCAAGGGTTAGATGAGTTATGAGCATTTGAAAAGAGGAAATTTAGAGTTAATTTTCCAACTCACCATTACACTGGAGACTCTTGAAGAGGAGAAAATCCTATTACTGACTGTATGGGACAGTGTATAAGACATAAAGCTAAGCAACTTTTTACTGGTGTCTTCAATGATGTGTTTCATGGATAAACAATTTGAGATATCTAGCAACTCTCTTTAATGCCTCTCATTTAATTTTAAGCCTCACTTCTAACTTGAATTATGCACTGTGTTTGTAATTGAATTTTATGTCTGGTTTTCGTGATTACTTAAGTCATATTTGTTGACTCACAGAATTAGAGTGAAAGGACTTGAGTGAGTAGTGAATCACTGTGGCCTCATAGGCCAAGGATTTCAAATGTTCTTTTAGCTTAAGAGCGTTTCTTCAAATGCAATCTAATGGGGAGTCCAATGTCTACATAGATGGCATTGGAACTTCTCTGACTGAAGCAGAGCCAACCTCTACCCCCTACTGAACATCCCCTCTCCAGCCCTGCCCCCACTTCAGATGCCTTGACAAACCCGTAGGTCTGGGAACCAGTTTAAAAACTACTGCTGTAGAATCTTTTAATTCTTTTACAAGGATAAATTTTCTATTTAATCATTTCCCAAACAAATTTCGTTCTAGTAGAAAGTTTAATGTGCTTTTTCCTTTCCTGCTTTTTTTTTTTTAAAGATTTTATTTATTTATTATTATTTATTTATTTATTATGTCAGAGAGTGAGAGAGAGAGAGAGAGAGCACAAGCAGGGGGAACAGCAGGCATAGGAAGAAACAAGCTCCCTGCTGAGCAAGGAGCCCTATGTGGGACTCGATCTCAGGATCCTGGATCAGGACCCAGGCCAAAGGCAGACACTTAACTGACTGGGCGACCCAGGCATCTCTGCTTTTTTTTTTTTTTTTAAAGGAATTGTTATCACTCAAGAGATAACAGCTTTCTTGGTCTATCAGCTCCATCTGATCTGGGAAACTAATTCCTAAGGATTCAATGCCTGACTGTACATCATTGTGCTTTTATGCAATGAAAGAATATTGGGGGAGGATGGAAATATTATAGCAATATAAAATAAGTACATCTAATTTAATTGATAATGAAAAATCAAAGCTACCATTTATTGAGCACACCAGGCACTCCACTTACATTTTTTTTTTCATTTATTTCCTATAGCATTGCTATGAGCTGGACATTATTACATCCTCTTTACAAATGAGGGAAATGAGACTCAGGGAGACCAAGGTAACAGGCAAGTTCCTGTCAGAGCTGGGCTGCCATCTTGCTTCTCTGTGGTTTCTTACCTGTACTCTTTCCATCAATCCACTTGTCTTTATATATGTGCTGATTATATATCCTGCCAGTATCCTTCAGATTTGTTTATGTGTGTTTGGAGAGCACACATATCTCATCCAAAATAGTGCTCAGAATAAAAAGGTTATGTTTTCATGATCATAATGAATCTCAAAAAGGGAACAATCATATGCAGTTTGTGACTGATGGATAATTTTTAACTTATTTTGGGCACTCCTCAAGGCGATGTTTTTGAGAATTTTTGTAGTGATTTATATTGTTAATTATATATTATATTCACTATCCCTAGGAAACAAATTAACTCTATAGGTTCAGGTGCAGGATGAAGAGAAATACAGACAGAAAGTTAAAGATCTGACGGCATTACTGAACAAGTCCGTGGGAATTTGAGTGTGTGTAAAGAAATATTTGCACACTAATGCAGTGTGAGAAATAGTGCAAGCTTTATATTTGTTACTGTTCTTGAACTTAACTTTGGACACTTATTATATAGTATCTCTCATCTTCTAAAAAAACACCTCTTGATCCCATGTTTCATGGAAGCCAAAATACTATTTCTCTGCTCACAAAACTTTTGGAAAGGATCTCTTCCTTCTCCGCTGAAATGACTGAAGCTTGCCAAATCTTACGGTTAATTCTCAGTCCTCATTTTCCTAGGTCTCTTGGCACCATTTGACACAATGTATCACTTTTTCCTTCCGGAAACTTTTTTTCTCTTGGCTTCCATCATGCCACACACTCCTACTTCGTGGGCCTCTCCTTCTCCTTTGCTGCCACGTCCCCTTTCTTTTCTTGCCCAACTCTCCTATCTATTTACGCCTCTCTCTTTTCTCATTCTCCTCCATCCAAACTGGCCTTGCTGATTCTTGAACACACCATGTTTTTATTGCCTTAAATCTTCAATATTCGCTTTTCCCTTCACTTGACACTTTCCCTCCTACATATGTATGCATTGGGTCTCTGCTCAAACGTCATTACCCTGTCCCTCACCTCAGAGTCATTCTGAAGTCCCCCACTTTGCTTTATTGTTCTTTAAAGAAATTATCATGATCTGAAATTAGGTAATTATTTGCCTGTCTAGCCTGCTAGGCTGTGAGCTTCTTTTTAAAATTTTATTTATTTTATTTTAATTAACATATAATGCATTGTTTGTTTCAGGGGTACAGGTCTGTATAGACTGTAAGCTTCTTGAGAGCAGGGACTTGGTCCATCTTGTGCCTCACTCTGTCCCTAATGACCAAATAGTGCCTAGGATTTAGGAAGGGCTCAAAGATATTTAATGAAGTGATATATGTATGTTTTAAGCAGCTCCATGTGGAATGACAGTACTTTAGTATTTTTATACAGATTAGCTGCAGTTGATTTTCTAATTTTCACTTTGTTAGTTGTGCAGCAGTGCTTTAGACCTAATATATGGCATTTGTAAACTCAATTCTGATTTTATAACCTTATACATTGTGTCTTCAGGTTTCAATTTCCTCCCATTTCTGTGTGTATGTACTTTAGTATAACAGTTTTACTTTGAAACAACGTGGATGTATACACAGATATATATGAATCCACAGTGATATGTTTGGGTTACTTGTGTATGGGTTTTACCCAAGTATATATACACACATTCACTGGGGCATAAAGCCCATGAAGAAATTGAAACCAGATGATATACAAAGAATTCCCCAAAGGTAAAGTACCGAATCCTTCTTTCAGGAGAAGTAGTTTCCATACTGAACAATGGATACACATATCGGCTTCCACAGTAGCACAAAGATAGATTTTGCTGTTCTAAGTTAGAGCGAGGCAGTCATTCACCCATTAACAGTGTTTTCAATTAGACAAATAACCAAATCAGTACTGTCTATTTAATGAATAATACTGTGCAATGTGGTCCCAACTAATTTAGTAGGTAGTTCCCTTTTGTAACAGAGGGGGCAACTTGTATATGTTTTAGTAAGAAGGTCAAAATCAATCATCAAGCTTCCTTTAGAGCAAGGACACAAGGAATTTATTAATTCCACCCCATGGAGGCTTTAGTAAAGCAATTGAGTAAAAAATGCAAAAGGATTATGCAAGAGAAAGATGTGTCTTCAATATTTTGGAGAAGAGGATTTAGGTGTGACCATATGTAGGCATTTTTCCAAATCAGACATGTTGAGGCAGCCTTTCTAGAATAGCTGGGCTCACATGGCTCTTTGGACTTCTCCTCTTTGACATGGTGGTAGTAAAGTTTCGGTTTTAGAATGTTCAATCACTTGTGTAATGAGTACCATGGATACCCTGGCCATTCTTGATCTTTTCTCCTCACTTTTATTTTATCTAAATTGGGATTTGGGGCGGGGGGAATTCTTTAAATCTGCATGACTTTGGTAAATAAAAAAGTATTGAGAATTGAGAGAACTGCTAGAAAATAGGTTGAACATTTTCTGTGTGGGAATCATGGTAATCCCAAGATCCTTTCCTATCTCAGTGTGCAGCATACATCCAATCCGATCAAGTGTGCACAATTAGGAAATCTCCAAACTCAGAGGTATCTGCAGTAGAGTTCTCTCAATGTTTCAATGTAAAACAGCTGAAGCAACATTTTTACACACTGTTTATTCACAAATGTAAAGGAGTATATCCTTGTAAATTTAGCACACTGTTTAAGATATAAGCAAATTCTCAGAGAATGAGCAAGCACTTTAAGAATGATGGATGGCCTTCTCTGAGATGAGTGAGTGTGGTAAACATATAACTTCTGGTCACATATAATTCGTCTGCCAGACAACGCCTAACCTCACCCCATCCCTCATCCTCAACCCATCTCTGACCCCACCTCATTCCAGATCCCCTCTTAATCCTCGTGTTCTACCCCAGGGGGCGGGGATCTACCACAGGCTGAGGTGCAAGACTGTGCAGAGATTTTAGAATGGGAAGAATATGTCTGTTTCACACATTACTTGTTAACAGAAACAGCTGAAGGTTTAATGGTTTGTTCTTTGGGCAGTATTTAAAAATCCCCTGCATGGAAACAGCTGCATCAGTGCACAGCTGTGTCAAAACAGCCTTGTCAGAAATGACATGTATGCACATATTTTTCTTTTCTATGCTATTTTGGACAAATCATACTTTTCTGTGCATTTCTTTTCTCCGCAAGAATACATCTATGTATATTTTATAACATATGCATAGTAGACAAGTTTATAAAGTATAAGGATAAAAATTTGATGCACACTTGATATATTACTGTTCAAAATTCATTGTATTATCACTTTTGGGACTCCATTCACCTGGGATATCCAGGCCATAGTCTGTGTTTCTGGGCTTGCTGGCTTTAATACTTAGAATATATGATGGAAATCTGAAAAATTATCTTTACCTTGAAAAAATCCCTTTGATGAAGTTAGGAGATGAGAGAGCAAATGCCTGCACAAGATCAAAAAAGTGTTTTGTTTTGGATGTAACCAGAAATTCAATAACCAGTAGCCACCCTCCTTCCCACTCCCTGTGCAATATGATGCATTCTAAAATCTCTTGCCTTTTTTTTACATTATAAAATGGAAATGAGTGCATTGCATTTTAATCTTATATTTTAAAATTGGAGTGACAGGGGTCAGATGAAACGTAGTTGTTATGTACCAATTTTTTTGAAGATTGGTTTTGGCCACGATTTAGACGCTTAGGATGGAATTTGGATGTTTATATTTAATTTACTTCTAATTTTCTGAATGTACACAAACCGTGTAGGTACTTAATAACGGTGTGACCTTGGGTGAGTCACTTAACCTTTTGAGGCTCAAAGATGGGGAGCCATCTTCAAAATGAGAATAATAATATTTGTTATCCAGCACTGTAAGGAGATGATAAACGGGTAAAGCATTGAGTCCAGGGTAAGTACTCAACCTTACATGCCATCTAACTCATCGAGCTTGAAGGTCCCTGAAGCTCGGCCTCTCTCATTAATGGCCTTGAGTTGAGACTTCCTGTCTATCTTTCCCCTCATTTACTAGCTTTCTGTCTTGGTCCTTGGTTTGTCTTGGAGTATTCTAATCGCCATAGGGGAGTGTTCTTGGGGAGATTAAAGATTTATTTATTTTGAGAGAGAGAGAGTGCACAAGCAATCAGGGGAGGGGCAGAGGAAAGGGGAGAGAGAGAACCTCCAGCAACCTCCCCGCTGAGCACGGAGCCTGATGTGGGCCTTGATCTCACAACCCTGAGCTCATAACCTGAGCTGAAACCAAGAGTGGGTTGCTCGTCTGACTGAGCCATCCAGGTGTCCCTCTTGGGGAGACTAAAAGAGAGGTCCTGGGTCTTCCACCCTCCTTGTCCCCAGCTGCTATAGGACAGACAGGAAGCAACAAACATCTCATTAACTCTGGGAAATCTCAAAACCTCACTTCAGCCCTCTCTTCACCAGGCATCTTCCCAAACCCACTAGGACAGACCCACTAGGTCTTGATGGAGGCACCAACTGAGTCCCACCGCCACCCTGCCCCCCATGCATGCAGATGCCAACCCACGTTCCTTTTGTAAATATGTTGGGTGAGAGCCTGCAGTTATACAATTAAAAATAGAAGCCTAAAATGCAAGGTAGGTAACACTTTGGTGTGAATGACATACAGGAGGAAAAGAAACAAAATTCAGAATTTGGCTTATTCCCTTACAGAGGGTTGTCTTAGGCAATGGGGCTGGGGTAGAGTGAGGTGGGAAGGTGGTATCCAATTTGATTTGGAGAAAAGCAAGAAACAGGAAAGACTGGAAGTCCTCTGCAAATTTTACAACTTTACCATGGCCAGCCCTATTTATCTTCAACTAATATACAGCCCGTGGAAAGGAGTTATTGCATATCATGTACAGAAAAATGGAAAATTTGCTTGCATACCCTTTACACTTCGAGCTCCTTAGAGTGTATTCAGGTCATACTAAATATTCTAAAATTTTTGACTACCACCTAAATCAGTGAAAAGTCTCACTGAGACATTAACAGTTATTCTGTTTGATATATAAAATTGATGCTTGCCCTTCAGTTGAATAAACTTTTTCATTTTTGATGGCTCATACATCAGATGGGCCCGTATCAGAGTTCTCAAGTTTGACTGTCCACTGGAGGGCTGAAAACAAAAACAAAAACAAAAACACTGATGCCTGGGTCTCAACCCCAGAGGTGCTCATTTAATTGGTCAGAGTCCTGCCTTGAGGAACAAGAGTTTTACAGTTCTCCAGGTGATTCTAACATTTAGGCAAGGTTTAGAACTACTGGTCTAGATCAAGGACTAAACTGCTTGGACAAAGATTGTAATTTACATAAGCTGGCAAAACTCAGGCCTCTACGCACTTCAGTGCAGGCTTCTTGAGAAGCCATTCAAATCTCTTTTAGCCCCGAGTTCACTGTTTTATGAAAAGGTAACAGAAGGAAAATAGCCAGAATCTTATAGTTTTATTGTTTGAATTGTGGTTATAAGCAATCTACTCCGAATCTTTTCGACAGAAGCAGCAGTGGGTGAGAGCATTCAGAAATGCTAGTACAGGGGTGCCTGGGTGGCTCAGTTGGTTGGGCGACTGCCTTCGGCTCGGGTCATGATCCCGGAGTCCCGGGATGGAGTCCCATATCGGACTCCCGGCTCTGCGGGAGGTCTGCTTCTCCCTCTGACCTTCTCTCCTCTCATTCTCAGTCTCTCTCTCTAATGAATAAATAAATAAAAAATCTTTAAAAAAAAAAAAAGAAATGCTAGTACAAACCCACCTTTAAAAAATTGGGGAACTTTCCTTAGAATGTCACTAGATAGCATTACGATTTTTTTTTTAAATTTTTAATTAACATATAATGTATTATTTGCCCCAGGGTACATGTCTGTGAATCATCAGGCTTACACATTTCACAGCATTTGCCATAGCACATACCCTCCCCCATGTCCATATCCCTCTCCCCCCACCTCCCAGCCACCCTTAGTTTGTTTCGTGAGTTTAGGAGTCTCTTATCGTTTGTCTCCTTCCCCATCCCATCTTGTTTCACTTTACGATTTTTTTTTTAGTCTAGTTGACACACAATGTCACATTAGTTTCAGGCATACAACATAGCGATTCAGTTTCTCTAAACAGTATGCTATGCCCACCACAAGTGTAGCCACCATCTGTCACCATACCATGTTATTACGATATCCTTAGCTCTATTTCCTACACGGTGCCTTTTATTCCTGTGAATTACTCATTCAATCACTGGAAGCCTGTATCTCCTGCTCCCCCTCCCCCATTTTGCCCACCCCCCCTCCCCTTTTCCTCTGGCAACCCATCAATTTATTATCTGTGTTTATAAGTCTGATTCTGCTTTTCCTGTGTTTATTCCTTTGTTTTTTAGATTCCACGTATGAGTGGAATCATACAGTCTTTCTTGGTAGATAGCTTTTTTTTTAATGTGGCAAAAAACAACATAAATTTACCGTCTTAACCATTTTTACTGTGGACCGTGCTGTAGTGTTAACTATATGCACATGTATAACAGATCTCTAGAAATTCTTCATCTTTTACGACTGAAACTCTGTACCCATTGAACAACATCCACCATTCTCTAAACCTCATTCCCTGTCAACCACCATAGAAACAGAAAGTTTCTATGAGTCTGATTCCGTCAGGTACCACATACAAATAGAATCCTGCAGTATTTGTCTTTTTTCGATTGGCTTATCTCATTTATCCTAATGCCCTCTAAGTCCATCTACATTGCATATGACAGGACTCCCTTATTTTTAAAGGTTTACTAATATTCCATTGTTTGTATATACCACATTTTCTTTATCCATTCATCTGCCGATAAACATTTAGGTTGCTTCTGTATCTTGGCCATCATTAATAATGCTGCAATGAATGTGGGTGTGCAAATAGCTCTTCCAGACTGGATAAGATTTTATACTTAGTAAACAGTGAATCATTCTAAGCACACAAATGACTAAATCTTTCCTAAGCAGGACTCAGAACAACTTAAATTCAAACTGATGTGCGAGAGAAAATCAATATGATGTCATTTGTCAATCTGGAAGGCATGTGCGGAAGCTGAGACTGATTGTTCTCTCTACGTTTCCCTAAGATATGATTGTGACTTTTCTTTTTTTTTTAAATCTATAAATTGTTCTAATATGATTTATCGCTTTTTCTTTGTTTAAAAACAATATTTTGTACAAACTCACAACATTAGAAATAAGAGAGGAATGACTAAAGATAATGAGGAAATCAAAATAATTTTAAGATAATAACTGATTTGAACCTATCCAGATATATTTGAAAATCTGAAAGGAATAAGCCGGAAAGAAATAAAAGCCAGACAGAAAAAAGTTTCTAGGAAAATAAAAATTACTACTATTGTTCAGAAAGAGAGCAACTGAATATATCATTTATTATGGAAAATATGGATAAATTTTGAAATATCAACTTCTAGCTCAGATGAGTTTGTAGGTTTACTTTAGCATACTTTCAAGGAACTTATAGTTCTAATTTTGTTTAAATTTGAGTCCAGAGAGTGTAGGTATGATTCTAAATTTTTTAAAAAAGATTTATTTATTTATTTATTTGACAGAGAGAGAGAGAGAGAGAGAGAGAGAGAGAGAGAGAGATCACAAGTAGGCAGAGAGGCAGCAGAGGGAGAGGGGGAAGCAGGCTCCCCACCGAGCAGAGAACCTGATTCGGGGCCTCGATTCCATGACCCTGAGATAAAGACCTCAGCCGAAGACTGAGCCACCCAGGCGCCCCCTAAATTCTTTTTTTAAAAGCTATTGTAACAATGCTACCAAACTATACAAAGATGGCACATAAAAGGAAACCACAGATGAGACTCCTTTATGAATATCTGTAACAGTTTATTAAACTAAATATTAGTGTGACAGGAGACTTTTTCAAATACTCTATTTATTAATTTTTAAAAAGATTTTATTTATTTGACAGAGAGAGGATCTCTAGGCAGAGCAGCAGGCAAAGGGAGAGGGAGAAACAGGCTCCCCACTGAGAAGAGAGCCAGATGTGGGGGTCCTATCTCAGGACCCTGGGATCATGACCTGAGCTGAAATATTCAAATTATTTAATTAAAACATTTTAATGTGGGATGTGCGGATGGCTCAGTCAGTTAAGCGTCAGCCTTCAGCTCAAGTCATGATCCCAGGGTCCTGGGATCCAGTCCCGTTTGGGGCTCCTTGCTGAGCATGGAGCCTCCTTTTCCCTCTGCCTGCCGCTCCCCCTGCTTGTGCTGTCTCTCTGACAAATAAATAAGTAAAATTAAAAAAAAAAGAAACATTTTAATGTATGTGTTTGTTTCTCATCTAATTTTTCCAGCTCTGTATTTCTTTGCCTCGGAGGAAGTTTATGGCAATCTGGAAAGCCACAGTTGCCTGTAAAGCATTTCTTTCCCAGGTCCGGCTTCTAAAAAGGGGGCTTAGTGAGATGATATGTTAGGGATCTTGGAGGGAGAGAAGGAAGGGACGGTCTCCGAGAGGATCTCAGAACTGGAAAGACTGTCCCTCGGACTACCATTAAAGGAATGCCGGGGCTTGGGAGGGGAAATGAAAGCATGTGGGTTCCATGAGCAGCGCAAGTCTGCACCTCCTCCCGGTTCTGGGGAGCACCTGCTCATAGTCTGGGCTTCTCTTGTTCTATTCATCCGATGTGGCCGGGGAGCCTCAGATCCACTGCGGACCTGCAGGACGTAGGTGGAGCAGACTATGGAGCCTTGTGGGAACAATCAAGGAGGATCCTTGAGGCTTAACTGCCCTTCTCAAAGCTTTGGGTCTCAGTGAGACTCTGAGAGCTTTCCACTACTTAGGTGAGGGTGGTGGGACTGTGGATGGGGACAGGGTGTAAAAATCAAGCAGATTTAAAGAGAATAAATATTTATGACTCGCCTGAGTATAACACTATTATGCTAGCAAGTAAATCCATCTTACAACAAAATAACAAACCTCAACAAAACGTAGTTTATTTCAATAATGTAATAATTTTCAAGTTTTAAAAATTTCCCGATAGAGTTCACTATACAAACTGAAGATGAACAAATCGTATGCTTATTCCCATGAATGATAAGAAGGCATATGACAAAAATCAATACCCGTAACTACTTAACAAATACATGTCTTTTGCTGTTAAAAACACTGCTGCAAGGAATGATCTTGAGCATATTCTTTTCCAAACTTTCTTCTCAACGTGCTGAACTTACGGGTGGCCTTAAGAGCCCGTTCTGCCTCAGACACATCTTTTTTAGCTCACTAGTTTGGGATTAGAATTTTATTTTATACAAACAGATTCAAGTGGATGGCTTTAAGCCACTCGGCCTGCACACACATAGAAGACCTATCCTTATCAGTTCTGTTGTTTCTTTTATTATCTCTCCAACCTGCAGGAAGCCTGTGCAAAATTTGCATAGTTTAGTTTTCCTCTAAAAACATCTCCAAACTGGGGTGCCTGGGTGGCTCAGTTGTTAAGCATCTGCCTTCGGCTCAGGTCACGATCTCAGGGTCCTGGGATCAATCCCGCATTGGGCTCCCTGCTCGGTAGGAAGCCTGTTTCTCCCTCTCCCACTCCCCCTATTTGTATTCCCTCTCTCACTATCTCTCTCTCTCTCTGTCAAATAAATAAAATCATTAAAGAAAAAAAAAACAAAAAACCTCCACCAACCATGAGGGTAAGACACGCTTCTCTTTGTATAGCACTGGAAATCTCTAGGCTCTTTTATGGCAAGCGAGACCAACTAAGCCAACAAATACTGGTGTAATTTGTGGGCTGTCGTTTTTACAGAGTACCGACTTCATGTTTTATCTTTCTACTCATGCATTCAAGTTCTTCTGCAGAGGATGAGTAAATTTTGTCACTGCCAGTTGAAATAAGTAGATACTGATTTTAGGATTTTCAATTAAGAATAAATTATACGTTAAAAAATATAATGTATAACATTCTGACATTCCAAGATTCTGAATAGAATGGAATGTGTTCACTGGCTATTAGGATAACGTTGGATGATTGAACCGCCTGATTGTGCATGTGGAGCTACCCAGCAGCACGATACGGGTGCAGTGAAGTTGATTTTTTCTTGTAAATATTGTAGTGATTACTAGCTATTAAAAAAGACTTTCAAATGTGTTTTCCTGGGATAAAGGAAAGGGAAAGAAAACATCTTTGGTACAAGCCAGCAGAATTTCATGTTTGAGGCACATAATGTCTTTTTTTTTTTTTTTTTTTTTTTGAGGCACATAATGTCTTAAGAGCCTAGGTTACATGTAATTAATGTTTCACAAAAAAAGGTCATTAACCAGCATCTAATGTTAAATTTAATAGAAAATGAGGGCTTTGCTTTTTGGGCAATTTAATCAGATCTCTAGTGGTTTGCTTTTCTAAAGTATTTGTTCATAATTTCTTCTTGGCTCCTGGTATTAGGAAAGTTAGTGAGTCTCTGGGTTAACATAAATACAGAATAGATAAAATTTTAAAACCTTTTAAATAGTTTGGTCCTGACCTGCACATATATTAGTAAGTCAAGTCACTATATTTTCCTGTATTTTATTGCTAATACTGAATCGATTTATTTTATAGAATTCAAAGTAATTAAGTTGGAGGTCTTGTATCACAGTCTAAATAAAATACCTGATTTGTGTAGTCCCCAAGGTTTCTATAGGAGAGCTCCTTTTGCAAAATGGACATCAGTAGTCAAATAGCTAACTATATTACATGATTAAAATAGTGTGATAAAAAACAAAAGTTAAAGTCCTTTAAGGGTTATTTGTAATCTAGAAAGTGATGTTGAAGTTAATATGAGCCAGTGATCATTTTTGTGTCTTTTCAACAATGGCAATTTAAAAATTCTTCACCGTGTGTTTTTATACATCTAGGTCATTCTCCTGAGACCAGCCTTATAACCAGTAGACTACTTAGCGGTCCAGCTGGTAACAGCATTTCTGAAGGCTGTAGAATATAATCTCTTCAGCTCATAACGACAGAGCAGATTTAGTAGTGGAATTTCCTCTGGATATTAATACATGGATGACACATTATTTTCCATACTTCTTATTTATCCCCTATGTCTTTGAGGAGTTGTTTTCCTGGGTCCAGATTTAAATTTCTTGGATGTTCATTATTGTGTGTGCGTGCGTGAATATGTCTGTGTATTTGGGAAGGAAGTATGGGGTAGGTAGTTGACTATATAGCTGGAAATCAAGCAGGAGATTTCCCCCCTCTCTGAGTAGCACTCTGAAGTCATTTTGTCTTCTCAGAGGGGAGGGAATCATTACGCTGTATTTCATGTTGAACGTGGCCTTGTGCATCTGCAAATTAGACTATTGGGAAGTATTAGGATCAAGAAAATATGGGTTGATTTTACCTTGTATGCACTTAACAACTTTCACATGAGGAGGGAGAACCCCCCATTAGACAAAGTATGATTAAAGGCAAGAGTTGAGTAGGGAGGATTACACTAATGCCCTCCAGAGTGTGGCATAGAGAGTCTTGTTTTTTGGATTTGAGGGCTGCCTTTTTTTTTTTTTTTAATTCTTTTTTTTGGTTTAACGTGCATTTTCCTTTCATTTTAATTCTTTAAATTGAGACATATTCAGTAAATTTTGTCCAGTGGAAAAGACAGTCATTTGTGTGTGATGGTGTAATGGAAAGAAACCTGAACTGGATGTCTGTTTTTGTAATTAGCCTAAAGGATTTTCCACTTTCTTGGACCGATAAAATAGTACACAGAGATAATACATATACAGAAGAAAATGGAAAAGTTTGCTAATAGGGAGGTAAGAAATGCATTAAGTGAGACCTGAACACAGGCTTACTGGGATGGGAATGTGGAGAAAAGGAACTTAAGGGTCCTCACACCTGGACATCTCCCCAGGGATGATGTATGTGAAGGGAAGAAGAAGAAATACCACAGTATGCTCGCTGACTCAAAACTGACTTTACAATAAGATAGGCTTCAAAACCCTGCCTTGTCTTCCTTCTTGGCCCAGGCAGGGGTAAATTCCTGAAATGTCCTATTAAATTTTAACCTTTATTCTTCTGGAGAATGTAGGTGGCTTTGCCTGCCTGTTTATTTATTTATTATTATTTTTTAAAGATTTTATTTATTTGTATGAGAGAGAAAGAGAGAAGGCATGAGAGGAGGGAGGGTTAGAGGGAGAAGCAGACACTCTGCTGAGCAGGGAGCCTGATGTGGGACTCGATCCTGGGGCTCCAGGATCATGACCTGAGCTGAAGGCAGTTGCTTAACCACTGAGCCACCTAGGTGCCCTGATTGCTTGTTTTTAAAAAAAAAAAAAGGAACTCAAGCCTATTTATAGAATGTTTGCAGTAAGAATAAACAAGGAAGCAGGGTATCGTATCATAAAGAATAATGTTTATTGTATATAATAGAAAATTCAACTCTAACTGGGTCAATAAATAAAACTTCTGGGCTCACCTTAATGAAAAAATCCAGAGATAGAACAGTTACAGTGGAAGTGTGGTCTAGGTTCTTGCTGTGTTGCTTTGTGATTTACTCGGTCCTCAAGTTGTGAAACTTGCTCACATATTGGCTTTGTCCTCCTCCTCTCTCTTCATGGCCACAAGAGGACCTCAACTTCTAGATGTCATATCCTCACAGTACATTTTTCTAGAGCATGAGAGAACATCTATCAGGGTCACTGTGCTCCTACTCTAGGGGACACAAATTCACATGAAATATAATGTAGCTCTCAGACGGGTGACATGGGCAGCCCTGGCAACCGTGCCCAGAATTCCTGACAAAAACTTGATTGTCCTTGCGTTTGGACCACACTGTAGGCCCATATCGGCTCATGAACCAGTCACTGTTGTCAGGGGAATAGAATGCCTTGATTGGGTTATTCGAGAGCCATGGGAGCCACTCCTGTAGAAATATAGTGGAAGAGTCATTAGATTGGAACCACAAAGATTTCCAAAAGATACTGGGGATGATTTTTGAGAGGCAAGAGAAGAATTGTAAGGAAACCAACAGCATACTGCTTTAGATGTTTTGGATGAGAACTCTCTATACTCTTCAAACTATTCCATTTGATTTCTTTTTTTTTTTTTTTTTTTAAGATTTTATTTGCTTGTTTGACAGAGAGAGAGATCGCAAGCAAGCAGAGAAGCAGGCAGAGAGAGGGGGAAGCAGGCTCCCTGCTGAGCAGAGAGCCCGATGCGGGCCTCGATCCCAGGACCCTGAGATCATGACCTGAGCTGAAGGCAGAGGCTTTAACCCACTGAGCCACCAGGTGCGCTCCATTTGATTTCTGCATTCACCCCTCTTATGTCAGAGCTCTTGCCTTGTCAAAGCTGATAGGGACCTCTAAGTCTTGGTATACTTGGCCTTTGTAGTATCTGATAATCTGATTATATCTTCTCCCTTGACTTCCTTGACATCATTAGTAGTCATCATCCACACTGATAACTCCCACTAATCTTATCCCCCCAGAGATAGCTACAATTGGCATGTGTGCATTTCCTTACTGTTATGTGACAGCATGAAGAGGTGCTTGGCAAGTTAACATCTGCAGCAAGAGTTCTATTAATCTTTTGTAAAAAAAAAAAAACCAACCATATTGTCTGGCCAGTATGGGTTTTAATGTTACAGAAAATCATCACTCAAGTTTCTTTGCAATGGAAATAATCATTATGTTGCCTTATGTAGTTCTTGGTTGGAGGGTAAGTAAAAAGAATTTATTTACCCTCTTATCACCATGTCTCATCATTGAAATATTTCCTTCATTATTTGCAAGGAGGTAACAGAAGAGGATCAGCTATTATCTTATGAGCTATCAATGATGGCAGTAGGTTCTACGTGATCCAAGGGATAAAGGGCGGCACAAGGTTAACTTCCTGATCTGGAGAAAGAGAGGAAGCAGCAGGTAGAAGCCGGGGGAAGCAGAATCAAGTGTTCCTCTTCAGGCAGCGGAATCCACTTCACCATTCATCATCCAACTATATTTCTGAGTCAGAACAGAGAAATCCTCCTAAACAGTGATTACCTCTAATTTTGATTAGATTTGCTAGAAGTCTCTAAGATTTTTAGAGAAGATCTTTGAGTAGTGTGTTTTCTAAGCTCTTGTATCACTGAGAATGTATTTTGTTGCCTTTACATGTTTGACTAGACAGAAAAGTTTTATTCTACATTCTCTTTCTCTCTCTGTCTTTGGCATGTAGTGTTTTTTTTGGTAAATCTAATGACCAACTGAGTTTTATTCTTTTGAAAAAATATCTTCCCTGTCCTTGTAGACTTTTTGTATTTTTGTCATTCAAATATTTGGCCTAGTGATGTTAGCTATATCCATTTATTGAGTTTACCAGAGCATGGGATCTCTTCATATGACAAATCAGGTGTTTTATTTTCAAGTCAGCAAAGTTTTCTTCAATTATGTCTTTAATTATTGTGTGGGATCCAGTTATGTTAATCTCTTTCTTTCGGATGCTAAAATTCTTACTTTAAACCTTCATTTTCTTTTCCTTGAGTATGCTGTTCTCTCTTTTACCACTATCTCTGTCTTTTAAAAAACCTAATCTCTGGTAGAGCTTTTCAGATTTTTCCTTTAAACACTGATTTGATTTTTTCATAATTTCAATAATGTATTATGGCCTTTTATAAGGCTATAAATTATACTATTAGATTTTCATTTTTTTCATCCTCCCTTTTTCACATATGTTTTATGTTATTTTGTTGTCTTTCAGTCTCCTTTTATCTGTTAGAAACAATGACTCTCTATTTTTTGCTAAGGATACCAAAATATGTGAAATGTTTCCCGTCTCCTGTAGTATGGTACCTCTGAGTCTTCATTAAAAAAATTTCATTTCCTATAGACTAAAGAATTTTCCCTTATAAAGCTCTCTATTTTTTTCTGCTTTCTCAAAAGATAAATCTATCTATACTTGGTGTTTCACAAAACAAGATGTGTGGCCAAGTTGAACTTGGCCCTATTCTCTGCCCAGTGGTTTTAGAGGGGTCTCCTCCAATGTGCTAAGGCAAGTGAATGTGCACAGCTAGCCCACTTCTCACAGCTTTATGGCCTTTGGTTGACTGTAATTGGTTTTGCTGAAATAGACTCTTCATTACATGTGTTACACTCAAGTATTGGTAAAGTAAGTAGGAGAGGGAGAAACAAACCTACAATTCCATATATGCACTGCAACTACATTTCTTGACTTCCAGAAGTCATTGTACCACTCCATTTTCTCCTTCTTAACTCCCCTCCACCCCAGTCCCCCCTCCCCCATTCACTCACTCTCAGTGGATTCCTACAAGTTACTGTCTTCATTAGATCATAGAAGAGTAAGGAATTGACAGAGGTAGTAAGAGACCAGTAGTCTGGTGGTTTAAAAAGCAACAGTCTTCCACAGCTACTGGTCTGCAGCTGTTCTTATGGTAGCAGTTGTGGCATTCCTCTGTGGCAAAGAAACTGTTACACAATTAAACACCTCTTTCTTAGCACCACAGAAAGTGGGCATGTGAGTAACAAACACAGATGTGTTCCATAGTTTTGTTTGGCTGAGGAGATGATCCATTAGGAAACAGATTAAGATTTTAAAGGTGTTATCAACTAAAAGGAAAAAACAGCAGTGTCTGAATAATGCTGGTTGTACCTTTTTTTAGAACCTGTACTTGTTGCCAAGTCTTCCATACTACTAGATGTGAAACCTTGGGATGATGAGACAGATATGGCAAAACTAGAGGAGTGTGTCCGAAGCATTCAAGCAGATGGCTTGAATCTGGGGCTCTTCTAAACTAGTTCCAGTGGGATATGGAATTAAAAAACTTCAAATACAATGTGTAGTGGAAGATGATAAAGTTGGAACAGATATGCTGGAGGAGCGGATCACTGCTTTTGAGGACTGTGTGCAGTCCATGGACGTGGCTTCTTTTAATAAGATCTAAAATCTACACCATAGATCATTGCCCTTAAATAAAAGCTTAAGACAGCAAATAAATAAATAAATAAATTAATAAAAAGCAACGGAGTTGGTTTTCCAATTTTTTTTTTTTTTTTTTTGGTACAGAGGTGGAAAAGGATGGAAGGTCTCCCTGCTGACTTTCAGGCAAGCAGGCAAAAGGAGATCTAGCACTGGTGGTCTACTCTATGTGTTTGGCTTGGTTTTAAGTAGATATACTTCTGGACCTGGAATTAGGTGGCTAATTTGTCCTGCTTTAGGGTTTTGTCTCTTTCTGTGTCTTTTTTTTTTTTTTTTAAGATTTTATCCATTTATTTGACAGAGTGAGATCACAAGTAGGCAGAGAGGCAGGCAGAGAGATAGAGGGGGAAGCAGGCTCCCTGCTGAGCAGAGAGCCCGATGTGGGGCTCGATCCCGGGACCCCGAGATCATGACCTGAGCCGAAGGCAGAGGCCTAACCCACTGAGCCACCCAGGCATCCCTCTTTCTATGTCTTTATGGATATTTTGGTAGGAAGTTGTCAGGTCTCTTTCCCAGAAACAAAACTAGCTAGTCACTTTGGCTTCCCGGGTGACATAATCCATTTCTGTCATTGCTGCCACCAATGCGTCTTTCACTCTCTTTGAGGGTATATGTCTAATCCTTCCTTTTAGGTGCCAGTAAGATACCTAGAGGTGGTTATTTAACTACTATGGGTTATTTGCACCCAATTGCCCCACACATACCTCAGATCCAACTGTCCGTCCACTCCTTGCCTCAGCTTGTTCTTTCTCCTGTGGCTCTCTCTCGGCATGTGACAACATTCATCACTTCACTTAGGCCAGAAAAATGGGAGTTCACCTAAAATTTTATTTGCTCTCATTAACCCTTCAAACCTAATCAATTATAGTGTCAACTAATGATCTAGCCTTTACTGTATGCCCGTAAACATATAAACACTTAAATACTTTGCATATATTAACCTATTTCATCTCTATGATTACTTGATGAAGTAGGTATTCTTTATTGGGGCTGGAGCTAGGATAAGTCAAGTGAGGTACCTAGGGAGTAAAATTGAAGCAAGGCCACCCTCTCAGGGTTAAAAGCTTCACTTGTTCTGTCCTAGCTCTGGCGTGCTTTATCTTACACCTCTCTTCTAGATGGGGGAAGTAGGGAACAGAAAAGTGAAATAATTTTTCCAGCTCATTCAGCTGGTATGTGACAGGGTTGAGATTTGGAATCGGTTCCATCTGATTCCAGAGTGCCCACCCAGCCGTTAGTCCATACTGCTCCGCATGCAGCCGCCGCCCTTCTTCCCTCAGATGACTCTTAAGTCTGCTTTTCTCACTTCCATTGTGCAACCCCTCATGATGTCTTGCCTGGGCTATTGTGATAATTTGTTAACTGGTCTTCCTGCCTTCGGTAGGGCTGTCAAAGCTGTGAGACTTAATACTATCAGAGTTGTTCCCGAATAACTTGATTAATTGAGAAAGAGCTGATTTCACTTCTCCAAGCTCACACGCATGATTTGACCAAGTCTAGTGCTCTTTACTCCAGGCATTTAAAGATGGAAAAGATACCTATTTGTTGGATTCAGAAAACCATACGTGGGGAAACATTAAATTGGTAATAATCATCATCTCCCTCTGTACTCCCATTCTTTCTCTTGTGATCCCAGGTTAAGAGTCTTTTGGGGTGTATGCATTCTTCCCAGTAGAATTGTTTTCGGTAGGGATAGCCTTAAAATTCCCTTCCAGCTCATGGCTTCATTGTACAGGTTCCAATTTTTACTGTCAAGGGAAAGCAGGAGGAGTAGGTTTGGGTACTGGGCCATGACCCCAGCAGGTTAGCAGAATATTCTTCACAGGGGTCCCATTCTCACAGGACCCAGTTCTCCGGGATGACTCCCCAACCTCAGCCCCACCCTAGCATCCCAGACTACTTCCTTATTGAACAGTCTCTCTGCAGCTGAATATTACAAGAGAATTTCATTTTTATCAGTTCATTTACCGCAGAACCCACACAGATGAGGTAGGGGATAGTTGTTTTCATCTCCAGTGATTATTCGGATTTAGGGAGATAACTTTAGTGATGAATGACATAATAAAAACATTTCTCCAGTTGGGCCATGTTGACCAATATAAATAATTGCTAATCCATTGTATACTTTCAATCCCAGACATATTTCCTCTCTGAGTCCCAACAGGTCATTGTGACTTTGCTTTATTCATTCGGGGGGAGAAAAAGTATGATATTCTCTATAGAAAATTCTCAAACTTAGTCCAACACCTGCTTCGTACTTTCATCTCAATCTTCCACATTAATTACGCCTAGGACTTTGAGAAACATCCCACAGAGTGACGTTGACAAATGGAAAATCTGATTGTACGAGGCATAGTCCTTATCTATTGAGTGATTTCTTTGTGCCAGGCACTGCTTTAAGCACTTTGTGGGCCTCCCCTCACACAGATGCAACCACCCTGTGAGATGGGGCTATTATTATCCCCACTCTACAGATAAGGAAACTGAGGCACAGAGTGGTCAAGTATTTTCCCCAAATGACCCGAATGGCAAGTGACAGAGCCAGGATTTGGCCTGAGAAGTCTGGCTGCAGAGGTCCTGCCGTGGGTCCTTAACCACTGTGCTAACTGCGTAAAACCCTCTAGAAGGTCCTATTGAAGACAGGATAAAGCCAGTGTTCCTTAGCAAAGAACACTTTCCTCTCTAGCTCCCTACATGTCAGATTTATCAGTATCAGAGAGCATATTGCTACCTGCGTAGGCCATGGCAATCTATATCTTTAGGTCTCACAGCCCTCCCTTTTCCTGGGTCTCCTTCCTCATGTCTCCATTGTCCAGCTGGTGCTCTCTGCCTCAGCTGTTCCCTCACCCACAAATTATTTCTATTCTGGGCTAGTTCTTTTGCTTCTGTCTGTTTCTCTTTCCTCCCCCTCCCCTCCCTTCATTCCTAATGAAGAGTCGTGAAGTCTTATCTAGGGGTGTGTGGAGTTTCCTTAAAAAGTAAAGACTGTAAAGTAATTATCTAATTATTATTTCACTTTAAATACAAGGGAACTGAGTCCCAGGGAGAGAGACTTGGCCAAGGTCATACCGTTAATTAGTGACAAATGCCAGATTCAGTCCAGGGGCTGTGACTCCTTTTTGAAACTTTTCAGCCCAGTTGTATGAGGGAGAGAAAATGGAAAATATTCTTGCTTTACTTCCTGTTCCACATTTTTCCTCATGCTAGCAATCCATTTTTCTCTTTGGCTTGAGTTTGCAATATGTTGAAGTATCTGCCTCTCTTTTCTGAGAGGGTGCCAGGCAGATTCCCTTAGCTCTCCCCTCTCTTTTCTCTTAATCTTCCCCTCAGGCTAACTCTTTCTCCTGCCATGTCTTGAATTAAAGCCTCTGATTGCTCATACGAAAACATTATGCACACCGTTGTCTTTATTAATCGGTGAGGTATTTAATAATACTAGCACAGAAATGCGGAATTCACATGCTTGTCATGTGGATGGCATGTGTACTTTCATTGCCTGTCATTAAAAAGGAAATGTTACTCAAGCTTTCATTTATGCGTGCATAGTAAATAAAGCAACTTGACCTGTGGCGAAAGTAGAAATGTGGATCCAGCTGAGTCCATATTGTGGATGTGTTTGCCTTCCCATTAAGATAGAGGCAGCCAGAGTGTCTAACAAGGACCGGATGTATGGAGCAGGGCACGCACACATGGATGTGAATCTGTGGCCCCAGAGACAGGTACCGCAGGTAAAGGTCACAGGAAAGCCAGCCGCTCCACAGACATCAAGGAAATTGACTGGCAGCCAGACTTTTCGGATCCAGAACCACTTCAAAGAGAACTGGTCAGGAAATAGTCAAGTCGTGAATTGGAATACCTTTGAGATTCCCGGAAATTCAAAAGCAGAGCCTTTAGATATTTGCATTAAGGCAGATCATGAGCAATTATTTCATTTCTGGAAATTGCTCGAAGCCTTCTGTGGAAACAAAAGACTAAGACCATTTTCTGCCATGATGCCTGGATGTTGTTAGAAACTTGGGGCATGTTTAAAGAAATAAGTCCTGAAATCATGAAAAATGTGTTTTGTGCCTAAAACAAAAGATTTTTTTCTTTTGAAAAGTTGCATTTCCATGCGTTACTTTTTCTATAGGTAAATGAAAATGGGCTTTTAAAGTGTTTCTTGTACTGGTTGTACCATTTTAAGTTGCAAAAGTGCATCTGATGTTTTTTAGGTCTGTCAAGCTCTTTTTCAGGAGAGCTCTCAGGCGGGGAGAAAACATTAATTTCAATGTAACTATATTGATTTTTTGATCATTGTAATTAAATAATTTAAGAAATAAGTTAAAAATGCTGTGTTTGGTACCTAGCAAATGGACGCTCTTCCTTTGGCAATTTTTGATTTTTCAGGGGCATTGATCTTGGGATTATATATTTCTCATAAGTAAATTAAGTGATTAAGATGTTTAGAGTATAATTATTCAAAGTAGTAAAGAGAAAACAATTAGACTGCGGTTATTTCATTTCTTGGTTTGACATTTGCAAAAATCGTTCCCAGGACTACTTATTTTTAAATTAACAAAACATTTCTATTCCAAATCCATAAAAGTGGGCATCCGACTTTCAGAAAACAAATCACCCCACTGGCACCATTCATAGCCTAGTGTTTGAAAGTGGATTTTTGGTATAAATGGACATAAATTCTGGCTACAACCACTTTACAATTCTGTGAAACTGGATTTGCTTTTCTTGAGGTACTTGCCCAGAAAACCTCCCACAGGGAGGCAGTGTGGTGTAGAGAATAGAACACCCATCATCCCTCCCTTCGAGCTTTGCCACTAATTTCTATAGGATCCCCTCCAAAGCTTTCATTATTTTTGAGTCTCCGTTTGCCATGCTAAGTCACAAAGGCAGCCTTTAATTTGACCTAAAACTCATCTGTTCTGATGAACTAGATTTGTCTTTTAATTAGAAATATACTTGTATAAGAGTTGGGAGAAAACTTCCTTAACTGTGTAACTGAGTGACTGATAGAACTTGAGTTAAGAATATGCCATAGTTACTGGATCAACTAGCAGTTGATATTTTGCTTCATGCATCTTATGACCTCTCAAACATGTCATGGCTTCCTACGTCACAGGTGTCACAGGTAGGTAAAGGAACGTGGGGCACGTTCACTGGTTCGCTCAAATTCTTCGGAGAGCCTGTTAGGTTCCAGGCACTGTGGTAGATGCTGGGACATAGTGTCTGGTTTCGAGGAGTCCTCATGGAAAAGTTCAGAGAGCTTGCGCTGAGGAAAAGAATGCCGCATGATAAATGTTATTGCAGGACTATCCCGGCACGGAGAAGGGACACTTGAAAAGTTAGGAGGGGAGAGAAGACAGGGAGGGTTTTCTGGAGGTGCCAAAAAGCATGTAAGCTTATAGTGCTGTGCTGTGAGTGTTGAGGACTTGGGAGGACGTGCTGTGTCAGAGGGACCAGCAGGGAATGAATTTGGACTTCTTGTGAGGATACTCGATAGTCATTGAAAGATTTTCAGCAAGAGAAGGACGTGATTGTATTTGCATTTTTGATAACTTTGCTGAAGCCAAGGTGAGAGGGAGGGAGAAGAACTGAGGTATCTACGTAATCCCATGTGAAAAGGGGTAAGGGCCTGGATTAAGGATTAAGGGTGTCCGTCCCTACGGCAGTGGCCGTGATGATGTGGAAAGAGGAGTGTATTAAAAATAGGATTTTTATATTTTTTGAGGCAGAATCTAAAATGTCTTCTTACTAGTCGAACATGTGGTCAGGTGAAGGGGAGGAGTCGAGGTTGACTTTCCCTCAGTGTCTGGTTTCCGTGGTCGGGTGGAAGGTGGAGCCACGAAGGCAGGAAGTATATGTAAGAGGGCGCAGAGCTTTGGGGGTAACAAATGATGCTGAACTGAGTCTGAGGTGCGGGACCTTTGTAGCTGTTCAACAAATGTTAGTTCCATCTTTTCTCCTGTTTCTTTTCCCCATGGAACATGTGTAGATGCCTAGTAGGCATTAGACATGTGAGTTTGGCCTGGAAATAGGTCTGCAATTAATCAACATTGAAATGGTAGTTTTGGCCATAGAAATGGATGAAATTGCCCAGAGACACATATGTAGAGTGAAACAAGAGCAGGCAAAGGGCTGAACTCCGGAGCAAATCAATATCAAAAGGACAGACGGGTGCAGAATTATTAAAATATGTTGTTTTCTATGCTACATTTCTAACTGCATATTTCAGGTGGATAGAAGATTGGATGTTTAGAATTTGGCTTGAGAAGCATGCCAATGGTTTTGTGAAAACAACTGGTTTCACTCAGTGGAGTCCAGGAGGAACATAATTTTGAGATTTTTTTTTTTTTGGTAGCAATATAAAGACAAAGGCAACTAAAGTGCTGCTTATTATTGGTTCTAAAAGTGTACCTACTGATAAACCCGAATTCTGAATTGATGAATCTCATGGAGGATGGGTATGAACTCTGTGGCATAGAATATAGTTATTTGATAGATCTTGAACAGTGAGATGGATTCTCTACAGTATCCAAAGAGATTGGGTCATATTTTTATAGTTGTTCTTGTGCTGCTGTTGTTATTGGTGCATTTGTTCAGTTTAGTACTTTACATGGAGATACTTATTCTTAAGACCTTTTCTCTCCTCCTACCTCCTCCCACCACCCTCATTGTTGTCTTCATTTTTGAACCAAGAAGATCATCTCTGGCCAGCTTTATCTCTGAGAGACTTCCTTTTTTTCTTCCCAAGTAAAAAGCTATGGTATAAATACAAACAAGTACACCAGAAGGAACTATAGATGTCTGCTGTTTTATTTAAAGACATTATGATGGGGCGCCTGGGTGGCTCAGTTGTTGGGCAACTGCCTTCGGCTCAGGTCATGATCCTGGAATCCCTGGATCGAGTCCCGCATCGGGCTCCCTCCTCAGCAGGGAGTCTGCTTCTCCATCTGACCTCTTCTCCTCTCTCATTCTCTCTCTCTCTTTCAAATAAATAAATAAATAAAATCTTAAAAAAAAATAAAGACATTATGATGGTGGGCAATGGGATTCTGTGTGGCTATAAATTAGGCAGATTGCTGGGCCCCCTAGAAGAGGAAAGGCAGACAGAAGAGGCTGAGGAGAGGCAGCTGAGTGGTGAATTAGAAAGTTCCACTCATGTTAGTTAAATTGGAAATGGGATTTACTCCATATATAGCAAATAAAAAAAATGAAATGAAATGAAAAGAAAAGATTTTCAGTCTTGAGATTGATTTTTGAATTTTTCCCTCTGTATTTTTATCTCAAGTTCCACTCAAGGGTTTCCATCATTTGGAGCCTATTGTGTGCACACTTGGGGTCCTCATGCTTCTTCATGCTGCCTTCTGAGCTGCCCAGGACTTGGTGAGAATCCCATGGTGAATCCTGGTCACAGGAAGGCATAGCTCTGGCCTTCTTCTTTCTCTCCTTTTCCCCATGCGAGCACAATTTTATTGTAACTCCTCCTCCTCACCCCTGTCTCTGTTGTTCCCAAACCATTCTGTGCTTGAGCAGGTATCCAGGTTGTTGACCCTCAACTAATCTGACAAACAAATCCACACTAATGTGTTCATGGCTAGGAACTGGAACTCCAGCATTCTCCATATAGTCAAGAGAGTAAGTTACTAGAAATAGTAGCTATTGAGATACAATGAGCTTTTATGACTTACTCAATAGGATGACTTTATAGACAGAGATGTAAGGGAAAGGTTGTAAAACCACGGCATGTAGATGGCTAGCCATTAATTGTTTCTGCAAAAACTTGGACCTTTGTCAAATCACCCTTGTACTTAGAAAATTAAATCAGAATTTCACAGACCATGCCCACTATGGGTCAAAACACAGGAAATTAAATTTAACCCATAAATGCATGTTGATGAAATAAAGCTTCTGGAACGAAGTGAGTTCGACCCTGATAGGCTCATGTTGCTCCAGACACTCTAGCTTCCTTCTCTTTCTTGTATACAGCAAACACACTTCTTTCCTCAAAGTTTCCTACTTGTGATTCCATCTGAATACAAGCTCCATTCCAGCGGAATGCTCTCTCGTTAGATACCGGGATGGTTTGCTCATTTTCTCCACTTTCCAGATCTGATTGTTCTCTGTAAAATAGCATCACTCCCATCACTCTTTATCCCCATCTCTGTTTTTCTTCAGAGCACTCGTATGTTACTGAACAATATACATTGCTTCCTTGCTAAGTCTTTCTCTCTCACAGTCTCCTTGAGGTCAGGGATTTGCCCACTGCTGTAGCAGCAGAGCCTCTTTCAATGTTGGCTACATAGTGGGTAGTTAACACAAATATTTTGAATGAATGAGTCATAGAGTTGAGCATAGAACCCAGGTCTTTGGAATCCCAATGCAGTATTCTTTTCACTATACCCAGTAGTTTTCGTATGGTTTGGTGCTCACCTTTGAGGTCATTCTGTCCTCTTTCCTTGCCCCCCCATATACCTCCTTTATACCGACATCAGCCAAAATCCACTTACTGATCACTTCTTAAGGGAATTCCTCATCTAGTGGTTTCCAGTCTTCAGGGCACATTAAAAAACAACTGGGATTCTTACTAGTGCAGATTCCCAGGCCTCGAGCCTGTTCTCTTGATTCAGTAAGCTTGGGGTAGAGTCTGAGAAGCTGAATTTTTAACACTGTAGGTGATTCTAAAACGGGTGGTCTTATGACTACCTGCTTTTTTTTTTTTTAAAGATTTTATTTATTTGACAGAGAGAGAGAGATCACAAGTAGGCAGAGAGAGGGGGAAGCAGGCTCCCTGCCGAGCAGAGAGCCTGATGCGGGGCTTGATCCCAGGACTCGGAGAGCATGACCTGAGCCGAAGGCAGAGGCTTTAACCCACTGAGCACCTGGGCACCCTTCCAGGTGCCCCTATGACTACCTTTTAAGACATGACTTTGTAGAAGCAGATTCCCTTAGGCTCTTTGAAAGCCCCCATCTTTTAGGTTCTAACCATGGGCCAATTTGGCATCAGACAGTCTGCAAATTCTGTGCCAGTTCCGCCATAGAATCCGTTTTGGCATTGCTACTGCTTTAGGCCAACGGCAGGATAAAACAGTAGGGGAGTGAGGGCAGGGAGGGAGGGTTAGAGAATCTGAATGACAGTATGTTGGCATATGTGGGTTCTGTCTGAATGTAACATGGGAGGTCAGAGCAGATGGTGATCATTCCTAGGCTGTTAGGAAAAAGTCCCTTCAAGCCTGGAGCTGTTTCTATCCTCCGCTCTATCTAATGAAGACTAGAGACTCTTTTGCAGATGCACGATCACTTTGGGTCATATTTCTAAGATGGCGATGCTCATTTAGCAGTAAACTGCAAGGGAGGAAGACCAGGCAAGGGCGGAGGGGAGCAGTAAGAGAGTCAGCAGTTACCAAAACTTCCAAATCATGGTCCCATATCTGGGAAGGGGCATGAGGTTTTCAGGGATGCAGGTAAATAACTTCAAACAAAGTGGGTCAGTGATGCCTGCCTCTTAGGGATGTTTTGTAGATCAAATGAGATTCTGTGTGTAAACCATTAGGCAAATAGAAAATAATCATTGCCTAGAAAATAATCGTCACCATAAATGATAGTTATTGTTGTTCTTAATACATGTGAGTATGGTTAAGCAGGTACTCTCCATGCTTCATTCTGCCTCAGGGATTTCCCAAATTTGTCAGGGCTATAGTTAGGGAAGAAAGTTTACACAACATACAAGGGTTGTGTTGAGCCCTTCAGAAACGAACCACACGTACAAATGACGATAAAGTCATTTTTAACACCATTGTCATTTGGGAGTTTGTTGTGTGCTTCCAACCATTTTCCTAAAGACTTCAACTCAGGAAAGTCCCAAATATGTTTGGCCAAATGCTTTTTTACTTCACTTTTGAAGCTACATGCTTGGAAGAAAACTTATTCAGATGGCATTAATTATTTTATACATAATTAAGGACTTCCAGTTGAATTGCATTTCCGAGATTTTATTTTCCATTAGAAATTGGAGTTGCCTTTGGCTCCATTTTGGACTGGAAACACTAATCATCTCAGCTCTATTCAGGCAGGGACAAAACTTTTTCTCCCTGCTTTCCTGTATGTTCTCAAGAATTCGCATAGGACCTGGCAAAGCATAGGTATTCAATACTTACTGGATGAATGAATAGTTAGGTGATTGGTATTTTAGGAATACTTGCTAGGACTCATATGAGATCCTAGCAAGTATTTGCACTCAAGGGTCCTGACTTGAGTGCTCCCTTCCTAAGTAAGGTCTGCGTAATTATAATGGGTTTATTAGTTTCCCAGGGCTGCTGCAATACATTAGCACAAACTGGGTGGCTTAAAACAACAGAAATTTATTCTCGCACAGTCTGGAGGCCAAAAGTCCAAAATTAAGGTGTTGGCAGGGTTGTGGTCGCTCTGGAGGCTCTGGGAAGACAATCCTTCCCTGCCTCCTCCTGCTGCTGGGGGCTCCCGGTGCTCCCCAGCTTGTGGCTACGGCACTCCAATCTCTACCTCCCTCTTCCCATGGCCTCCTCCTCCGTGTGTCTTCATCATCTTCATCGCTTATGAAGACCCTTGCCACTGGATTTAGGGTCCATCTGAGAAATCTTGGATGATTTCGTCTTGAAATCCTTTAACTTGGCTGCATCTGCAAAGCTGGTTTCCCGAAATGAGATCAAATTCACGCTCCCTGGGACGTGGACATGTCTATTAGAGGGCCGCCATTAACCCACTGCAATGAGATCATGGCAGTTTTCAACAGTGATGGCGGGACTATCTTTTCCTTGACTAGTTTTTCTCATGACACCACTGTACACAGAGTTTATGAGGTCTTTGTAGCTGAGAAAGTGGAGGGCCTGGTTTGTGTTTTGGTCTAATTTAGGCTAGGAGATGGGGAAAGGCAAATCAACATTTCATCTACAGATGGGAAAAGTACTGAGCATGTTGAAAACCGGTGGGAGGAGAGAGGAAGTTAAGTAAGTGCTCAAGAAGTAATGTTACACTCCACCTGATGATGTCCGCACAATATATTAGCGATGGGTATTTGAAACATAGTGATTTGAGTGATGACAAATGTAAAAGAATAGCGGTTATGATGTTAGAAAGGGGGCCATTTTGTAATAATCTCAGTGTTTCACCCTTTGAGAGGGGAAGGTGGTTTGTATAGAGAATTGGTAAGTCATAAAGACAAGGCCAGAGACTCCTGGGATCAACAGTTGGAAGTGAAAGCCCCAAGAAGAATACTGATCAGGAAAGAGACTGAGGCTAGATTGTGGCTTCTGCACCGAAACCATCTGCATTCTATTTGGCAGAGTAGTAAAATGCTGTCTTAGAATGGATAACTACCAAAAGAAATAGTGCATCAGTGGGAAGTTATTCCAGCATTAAGTAAGGAGCCGGTGAGAACACGTTCAGAATTACCGTAATTCTCAGCATTTTATTGAGAGGAAATTGTGGAAATTGAAAATGTTCAACAGGTGGCAACTGCAGTGATTTTTTTTTTTCCCCTTTTGGCTGAGTGAGGACAAAAATTTTGCTGAAAAATGAGCCAGTATTGCTTAAGTGAAAGGGTTTTTGGAGAAAAAGCAGAAGAAATGGAGTAACAAATATTCTGAAAGGGAAAGAATACACTGAATAGATTAGAAATGAACTTTAGCACCACAGGAAGACCTTGATGAATAAAACACTCTGTGTGCTGCTGAAGAACCCAGTAGTAACTGGAATAGTGTTCCTTTTGTTCTAAGGTTTAATCGTTGAAATGGGATTTTAATGCACAGCCTTTTATGAAAAATGAAATAACTGAAATTTATTTATAGCATGCCATAGTGGACAAGTCATACAAAAACGTATTTGTAAAAATGGAAAGCACCTGCAAATTTGGGCGTTAAGAATAAACTGAATTTATGTCTGGGATCCCAAGGGAAAATTGTAAATCTATCTTTTCCTGTCACTGGATATTTCTTTTGGTGAATTTATTATCAGACTCAGGCAGCTGAAGTCAAGTAGTAAGGATGCTATTAAAGGTAATAGGGGTTTATGCAGAAATTAAGGCATATACTAGCCATGCGAATGTTCTTGTCTATATACAGATAAAACAGATTTCTTCCATTTAATTTATATCCCTTTGAAATGACTGAGATAATGATATCTCTACAGCTTCCATTTTTGTTTATGCCATTCAGATTCCTTTGTTTTTCTTTTTTTTTTTTCTTATATAGCCATCAGTCTCTCTCCATTTTCTCACCTCTGTCTAGAAACAGGGGTATCCAGACTTTTTTCCATTCTGACAACATTTATATAATCAATCAAATTGTCCCAACAAGTATTTTTTTTTTTAATTTTTTTTTTAAAGATTTTATTTATTTATTTAACAGAGAGAGAACACAAGCAGGCAGAGAGGCAGGCAGAGGCAGAGAAAGGAGTAGGCTCCCTGCCGAGCAAGGAGCCCGATGCGGGACTCGATCCCAGGACGCTGGGATCATGACCTGAGCCGAAGGCAGCTGCTCAACCAACTGAGCCACCCAGGTGTCCCCCTAACAAGTATTTTTTTTTTTAGGTTTATTTGGAATTTAATATGAAAAAGAAATTTTAATACAATTTAAGAAATCCATCCTTGATTATTAGAGAAGACAATCACCCCAATAATTACATGATTTTTAAAATTTTTTAAAAAATATTCTATTTGCAAGTAATCTCTACACCCAACATGGGGCTTGAACTCACAACCCTGAGATCAAGAGTTGTATGCTCTGCTAACTGAGCCAGCAAGGAGCCCCCCTTTTTTAGTTTTAATTGATAGTGTGAGAACGAATTTCTGATTATGTCCCTATGGAGGGCAAATCAACCTATTCTTTCAGTGTTCTTTTTTCTCTCAGATATCTTGCCACTTATTCTAGGGTATATTTTATGAACCTGAGGACTTATTTACAAATTTCAGACCCCCAGGGCAATGATCAATTATGAGGGCAGCACAGAGCTATAGGAGAGTACCTGATAATTCTTTGAGGAACGGGAAGAAAGGAATTGAATTTGCGTGTGTTTTTATGTAAAAAATAAAGAAAATTAAGCTTTACTAATATAATGTTTAATATAGGGAATAATAACACATGTGTATACTTTATAAATAAAGTATATTTATTTACTTTATATTTATTTACTTACTATATTTATTTAGTAAATAAACTATTTTATTTACTTTTTTACATTAAAAAAATCCTATTGGTACTTTAAAATATATTTCCTCTTTAGGTTTTTTGAGCATTAAACTTTAGAGTTCAAAGTAACTTTAAAAAATAAGCAACTTATGGGCACCTGGGTGGCTAAGTGGGTTAAAGCCTCTGCCTTCAGCTCGGGTCATGATCTCAGGGTCCTAGGATTGAGCCCCGCATCGGGCTGTCTGCTCAGCGGGGAGCCTGCTTCTCCCTCTCTCTCTGCCTACTTGTGATCTCTCTCTGTCAAATAAACAAATAAAATATTTTTTTTTAAAGATTTTATTTATTTATTAGAGAGAGAGAGACTGAGAATGAGAGGGGTGAAGGTCAGAGGGAGAAGCAGACTTCCCACAGAGCTGGGAGTCCGATATGGGACTCGATCCCGGGACTCTAGGATCACGACCCGAGCCGAAGGCAGTTGCCCAACCAACTGAGCCACCCAGGCGCCCAACAAATAAAATCTTTAAAAAAAAAAAGCAACTTAATAATACCTCAGAACTTTGAGTTTAGGTTTTCCCTACACGCACTTTTCTTCCTGAAAGTTTTCCTTTTCTGATATGCAAACCTGTATACTACATTTCTGGGTCTCCGAAGGTGTTTGTCAGAATTTTTTCTTGCTGCAGTACTTGAGCAGCAAACAGGAGTGCCTGGGAGCCTTGCAAAGACACCCTGCAATATCACCAGGTCCTAACAGGCTGAAACAATGAGTGTTTTCACGTCTACATGGTTTGAAGATTTGTTCTATTGTATTCCTTTGCCCTCCTTTGTGTGTTTTTTTTCCCCCCCTGCTGCCTAACTGCTACATGAAGACACAAAATCATTTGAAGTTTCCCTTTTGAGTACTGTGGTTCATCCTAGTTCAAATCCATTAAATTGCCAAATCTTAGTTTTAGAAGGAGATTCTAATTTTGTGTTGTTTTTTCGGGTTTCTTATGCCAACGGTAACATTGACTAGATAAGCTTTGAGATAAGTGTGTTTTCTTTCCTGGTAATCTCACCGCTATTTCTTCTCTTTCATCTGTCCTTCTGCAGTAGTTTATCACTCTCTGCATTTATCATACATTTTAGATTTTAACCCATTTAAAATTAGACATTTATTCATTATCAATAAGTATGGTGATGTGATAACAGTGTTAGAATTTTTTTCCTGTCTTGTACTGCCCTTATAACTTTCTTAGTCTCCCCCCCCAAAAAAGAAAAGAGAATTCTTTCTCTAAAATGCTCAAAAACTCAATTTGTCCTCATTTCAATGAAAAATAATTGGAGGGACGCCTGCGTGGCGTTAAGCTCAGTTGTTAAGCTCAGTTGTTAAACATCTGCCTTTAGCTCCAGTCATGATCCCAGGGTCCTGGGATCGAGCCCTGCACCAGGCTCTCTGTTCAGCGGGAAGCCTGCTCCCCCCTTTCACTTCCCATGCTTGTGTTCCCTTTATCACTGTTTCTCTCTGTCAAATAAATAAATACAATCTTAGGGATGCCTGGGTGGTGCAGTTGGTTGGGCAACTGCCTTTGGCTCAGGTCATGGTCCCGGGGTCTTGGGATCGAGTCCCGCATCGGGCCCCTTGCTCCGCAGGGAGCCTGCTCCTCTCTCTGCTTCTGCCTGCCTCTCTGCCTGCTTGTGTTCTCTCTCTGTTAAATGAATAAATAAAATCTTTAAAAAAAAATTATTGGGATATACTATATTTCAGGCACAGTCTCAAAACAGACCCAGTCTTTTCCCCTCAAGGAATTTCTAGTCTACCAAGCAATGCAGATAATAAAGAAGTTGTAAAAGAACAACTTTGAGGTGCTATGAGAGTGCTTTTAAAATTTTATTTATTTTATTGAGGTATAGTTGACATTCAACACTATGGTATTTTCAGGTATACAACATAATGCTTCAGTACTTGTAAGTGCTGTGAAATTTTACCACAGTAAGTCTGGTTAACATCAATTATACGTAATTATGGAACTCTTTTTATGTAAGAATTTTTAAGATTTACTCTCTTAGCAACTTTCACATACGCAGTACAGTGTTATTAACTATTGGCTATCGTTGCCATGCTATACATTCCATACCCATGACTTATTTCTTTTACAACTGGACGTTTATACCTTTTGATTCCCTTCACCCATTTCACTACTCTTCCCCTGCAACCACAATCTGTTCTTTGTATCTAAGAGCTTGTTTTTGTTTGTTTTGGTTTTTAAGATTCTGCATATAAGTGAGATCATTATGGTATGTGTCTGTCTTTGACTTCCTTCAGTTAGCATAAGGCCTGTAAGGTCTACCCATGTTGTTGCAAATGGCATGTTTTCATTCTTTTTTATGGCTGGATAATATTCTTCAACGTGTGTGTGCTTGTGCATGTGTGTGTCTGTGTGTTTGTATGTCTATGTGTGTGTGTATGTTTACGTATACACCACAGTTGCTTTATCTATTCATCCATTGATAAACACTTAGGTTGTTTTTATATCTTGGCTGTCGTAAAGGTGCATATATCTTTTCAAGTTTGTGTTTTTATTTTCTTCTTCTTCTTTTTTTTTTTTTTTTTTAGAGAAGAAGGAGGGGGTGTGGGAGAGGGAGAGAGAGAATCTCAAGCAGGCTCCACACCCAGCATGGAGCCCCACACAGGGCTCAGTCCCATGACCCTGAGATCATGCTTAACCCACTGAGCCACCCAGACACCCCAGTGTTTTTGTTTTCCTCAGATAAATACTCAGAAGTTGAATTATTGGATCATATGGCAGTTCTATTTTTAATTTTTTGAGGAAACTCCACACTGTTTTTCATAGTGGCTGCACCAATTTATATTCCTATCAATAGTGTACAAGAGTTCTCTTTGTCTACATCCTCTCCAACACTTGTTTCTTGTGTTTTTTAAGTTAGCGGGTGTGAGGTGATATCTCATTGTGGTTTTGATTTGCTTTTTCTTAATGATTAGTGATGTTGACTATCTTTTCATGTGCCTGTTGGCCAAGTGTATGTCTTTGTTGGAAAAAGGTCTATTGATGTCCTCTGTCCATTTTTAAGTCAGTTGTTTTCTTTTGCTATTGAGTTGTATAATTTCTTCAAATATTTATTTATTTATTTGAGACACACAAAGGGAGAGAGTGTGAGAGAGTGAACACAAGTGGGGAGGAGGGGCAGAGGGAGAGGGAGAGGCAGACTGCCCGCTGAACAGAGAGCCCAATGCAGGGCTCGATCCCAGTACCCCTGGGATCATGACCTGAGCCTAAGGCAGATGCTTAGCTGACTGAGCCACCCAGGTGCCCCTAGATGTATAATTTTTTTTTTTGATGTATACTTCCTTTAAATATTTTGGATATTAGCCCCTTATCAGATATATGATTTGCTAATATTTTCTCTCATTCAGTAAGTTGCCTTTTCATTTTGTTGATGATTTCCTTCACTGTGTAGAAGTTTTTTAGTTTGATGTAGTCCCACTTAAATATTTTTGCTTTTGTTGTTGTCCTGTGTTTGGTGTGAAATAAAAAAAAAAAAATCACCAAGATTGATATCAGGGATCTTACTGCCTGTTTTCTTCTGAGGCATTATGTCTTCAGGTTTTATGTCCAAATCTTTAATCTCTTTTGAGTTAATTTTTGTGTATGGTATCAGTAGTCCATTTTTATTCTTTTACATGTAGCTGTCTAGTTTTTCCAGCACCATTTATTGAAGGAACTGTCCTATTTCTGTCATGTATTCTTGGCTCCTTTATCAGAATTTAATTGACCATAATTGTGTGGGTTAATTTCTGGGCCCTCTATTCTGTTCCATTGACCTATATGTCTGTTTTTATGCCAATACCATACTGTTTTGATTACTATATCTTTGCAGTCAAGTTTGAAACCAGGGAGCAAGATGCTTCTGGCTTTTTCAAGATTGTTTTGGCTCTTTAAGGTCTTTTGTGAGTCCATATAAATTTTAGAATTGTTTGTTCGATTTCTGTGAAAAACGTCATTGGAGTTTTGATGGGAATTGCACTGAATCTGTAGATAGCTTTGGGTAGTATGCACATTTTAATAATATTCTTCCAATCCATGAACGTGAAATACCTTTCCTTTTATATGTGTCCGGTTTCTTTCATTGTTGTCTTATAGTTTTCAGTGTACAGTTCTTTCACCTCCTTGGTTGTATTTATTCCCAGTTTTTTGTTTTGTTTTGTTTTTGTTTTTTGATGTGATTTTAAGATGGATTGTTTTCTCAGTTTTTCTTTTTGATAGCTTGTTATTAGTGTAGAGAAATGAACAGGTTTCTGTATATTTATGAGAGTTCCCTTTTTAGAAAAGCATTCCATAATCATAGTTCCAGTGGAATGAAGCCAAGAAGGTCTCTGGGCCTCATGTCTCCCAATCTGCTTGAGTCCACACCTTCCTGCTTTCCACGTTCACACAAGCCAGACCATGATAAAGAGACTGACAAAAGCACTGCTTACTTTCCTGTGCTTCTTTTAATCTTAATTTGTATCCATAGCTAAAAGTGGGATTAATTTTATATTATTTTAGAGCAGTTTTGTGTTAATTGTTTTCACTGGGAGTGTGAAAACTTGACTTTTTTTTATTCACGGGTGTGATTCGAAAATCGCATTGACCCAGTGTCTTTTTAGTCTCAGGCCAAGTACTGTGATGAATGACAGGTGATTTGAATGTGAAAGTCCTAAATATGATCTTGTGTTTTAACAAACCAATGAAAGTTAAAATTTGATAGTTTCCAGAACTGCATAGTGTTTGCAATTGTATCTAATCTGAAATAAATATTTTGCAGATTTATTAAGATGTGTAACAGTCTCCTTGTAATCTTTTTGCAGGCACAGAACAGTTAGCTTAGGTAATCAACTTGGATGATTTGACAGCTCTCAAAAGAGAATTTCTTCATTTTAACTTACTTCATTACACACACACACACGTATGTGGGTATGCACACACATGTGTCTGTGATTGAGTGTATCCTTACAGAATCTTGGAGCTCTATTCTATTACAAATGAGAGACAGGAATAGTACTAACATCAGAAATGGTTGCTTTCTGAATGCATAGATTATCTTACTAAGAATAGATTCCCCCCCCCCCCACCTTTTTTTGATATCCTTGCAAATGAAAAGGATGAATTAGGTGATCCTGATCATGGACTTGTCTGTTTTGATTTATTCTGCATATGGGGCTTCATATTTTCAGTATGTTTAACAACCATAGTACAAAATAATCTTACTAGTTACAGACAGCTATAGAAAAGAGAAAAAATGAGAAACATGAACAAGTAGGTAGCAGAACCAGGAATAGAATTCAGAGCTTCATATTCCTTAGTTTGTGCTTAATTTCTAGGTCCATGTTGCTTTATAGAAGAGTCGGTACAGTGCCACAGATATTTGGCTATAAAACATTAGGGATGTAATTCTTTGAGAGATTTTTAGTGGGGCGCCTGGGTGGCTCAGTTAGTTGAGCATCTGACTTTGGCTTAGGTCATGATCTCGGGGTCCTGGGATAGAGCCCTGTGTAGAACCTCACATCAGGCTCCGCACTCAGCAGGGAGTCTGCTTGTCCCTCTCCCCATCCCTCTGCTCTTCCTCTGCTCGTGCTTACTCTCTCAAATAAATATATATAATTTTAAGGCTTTTTTTTTTAAAGATTTTATTTATTTATTTGAGATAGAGACAGTGAGAGAGAGCATGAGAGGGGAGAAGGTCAGAGGGAGAAGCAGACTCCCCATGGAGCTGCGAGCCCTATGTGGGACTCGATCCCAGGACTCTGGGATCATGACCTGAGCCAAAGGCAGTTGCTCAACCAACTGAGCCACCCAGACGCCCTTTAAGGCTTTTTTTAAAAAAAGATTTTATTTATTTATTTGACAAATAGAGAGATCACAAGTAGGCAAAGAGGCAGAGAGAGAGGGGGAAGCAGGCTCCCTGCTGAACAGAAAGCTCAATGCGGGGCTTGATCCCAGGACCCTAAGATCATGACCTGAGCTGAAGGCAGAGGCTTTAACCCACTGAGCCACCCAGGTGCCCCTAAATAAATATAATTTTAAAAAGAGATTTTTAGTGAGAAAACTTTGCAAGTGCACGTGCTCTCTCTTTTTTGGCAAACTCTCTTAATTAGGCTGATTTAGGACATTATTTTCCTAACGATGTTCTAGGGGTTCTTTGTTTAAGAAAATTGGGAAACACTGTATTATATGAAATAAGGTAGGTTTCTTTACTGTAGGACTGCTCAGGATCTTTCAAGTTTTAACATGCCCTGTAATGAACTAGAGGAGAAAAATAAAATAGTATGTTGCATTTTTCTGATTTATTTGAACCAAGAACCGATTTTCTGAGGACCCCTAATTCATATTATATAGATTATAGCTTAGAGAAAGTTTATCTCGGATGGTGGCTCTCATTGTGTGCCTTGCATTTGATTTAACAATTTGTACACTTGAAAGGCATTTTAGAATATGAGCGTAGGAAGGCATATCTATGAGTGAAGATTCTAGCTGTCTGTCAAGGAAAGAGATTTCCAGCTAGAGAGTTTTTTTTGTCTTTGTTATGGACTAAATATATGCATCACCCCCAAATTCCTGTGCTGAAGTGCTAACTCCCTGGGGTGCTATATTTGGAGTAAGGAAGTAATTTAAGGTTAAATGAGGCCATTATGGTAAGTAAGGCCCTTAACGGATTAGCATCTTTCAAAGAAGATACCCCAGAGAGCTTCCTCCTGCCTACCTTCCCATGTCAGCGCTCAGAGGAAAGGCCATTTGAGGACTGCAGTAAAGGAGGCAACCATCTCTAAGACAAGAAGAGAGCTCTCACCAGAAATAAAGGCTGCTGGAATTCGATCTTGGACTTTCTGCTGCCAGAACCACGAGAAAATAAATTTCTGTTGTTTAAGTCACCCAGTTTATGGCATTTTGTTATGGCAATCTGTGCAGACTAAGACAGCCTTTAAGGCTAAGACAAAATCACCAGATTTTGTTTGAAACAAATAAGAAAAGTTACTCTTTTGCTGCTATTACTGCCCGATGAGATATTTTGTAAGATAAGTTGAATAGAGACAAAGGAAGTTGCCCTAAGATATAGATGAAGTGAGGGAAGCATGGAAAACTTTAAGAAAGTTGGTTCAGTTAAGAAAGGTGGTTCAGTTATTTAAGCACCTGCCTTTGGCTTGAGTCATGATCTCGGGGTCCTGGGGTCCACCAACAAGTTGGGCTCCCTGCTCAGTGGGGAGTCTCCTTCTCCCTCTCCTTCCACCCATCCTTTTGCCTGTGCTCACTCTCCTTCTTACACTCTCTCTCTCTCAAATAAATAAATAAAATCTTACCAAAAAAAAAAAAAAAAGAAAGAAGAACTTCGCATTGTGGCTTTGAAGTATATTCTGCTTACTCTTATTGAGTCATTAAGTATCAAGGATTGAGTAGCAGTGTGGTGACAGAGGACCTGTGATGATAAAGTGACCACGAGGAGCATGTAGGCAGCATTTACTGAACATAGAGCTGTCCATCCCATCAGAGTAACCTTTGCCCCAGCCAACTGAAAATTAGAATCCACATCTCAGACTCAACCTCATTAATTTTTTGCCTCTTGATTGGTTGTGCCTTGGTTGACCTCTGGATGTTCACAACAACTGAGGCCCAGCCTGACACCAGCTAACATTTGCCTCTCCTCTCTATATGGGCAGGAACTATAAAATCAGACTTAAGAAAGTAGTTCCAAAGGCAGTTTCTTCTCTTTCTTCGGGAATTTAACAACATATATGAGAGAGATCTCACAACCACCCACCTTACGGAAGACTTATTTAGAAAATGTAAACAGAGGAGCACCTGGGTGGCTCAGTTGGTTCAGCATCCAACTCTTGATTTCAGCTCAGGTCATGATCTCAGGGTTGTAGGTTTGAGCCTAGGTCAGGCTGTGTGCTCGGCATGGAGTCTGCATGTCCCTTCCCTCCCTCTGCTCTCTCTTTCTTCAATAAATAAATAAAATCTGAAAAAAAAAAAGAATAAAGAAAACATAAGCAGAAACGTATCACAATTGTTACATTATTCTCCCAAAGCAAATGGATGTGTGCGCGCGCGCATGCGTGCATGTGCGCGTGCATGTGCACACAGGCAAGGGACCCACTTACCCTGATTTTAAATATGTGATTCATTGTAGAGATTTTGAGTTTCATGCTTTTAGATTATATTTTATTTATGAGTCACATCAAAGTTTTTAACAGGAATTTGTGTTTTTTAAAAAAAATGTTCATCATCAAAGGCAAACACTCAGGGCATAAAAAAATCATTTGGTTTCTAATTTGATATAGCACATGATTTCTCCAGGTGAAAAAGAAAGGGCATTTGAGTGAGATTCCGAAGAGGCCGGAGTCCACGGAAGGACGGCTTTGACTCTCTCAAACACTGCACAGACCTGTCTTCACGTCGGAGATCTGAAACAGGGCATGAAAGCGGAGGCACAGGTGTTGACCAGGCCCGTGGACCAAGCCCACTTTGTTTGTGTTACACACAGTGAGCTCTTATCCTGGGAAGTCAGACTGCAAATGAAACTTCAGAGCCTCTCTTTGGCACTAACGAGTGCTGATCTCTAGGTGATGCCCTTTTCCTTTTGGACTTGAGCTTGCTTCTTGTCGTGAGGACGTCTCAGCAGCTGGAGTCTCCTTTCTTTATTTCATCAGTGTCCTCACTTGTGGACTTCAACACAAACCACCAAACGAAAGCAGCGCAAGTAAAGCAATTCAATGTGCGCCTCATTTTAGGAAACGCTTGTAACGGTCACATTTTGTGATTCTATCTGATGTTGTTTTTGTCTTTTAAGTCCCCACTTTATTCATTTGGGGGCAAGAATACTGTAACCTGGGATCTTCATCAGATCTGCCTTGAAATCAGAAACATCCAAATAAGATGAACAAGAACAAGGGTTTCCTCTCCCCACTGAGAGCGGATTTTTCACTTCCTTTCGCTTCACTCTATCTACGTTACAAACGTGGAAAGTAGTCACTTGAAATAAATATATCCAGACAAGGACCCTAGATTTCTTTTCCTGGAAGAATTACCCTAAGAAAGAGAACCTTTGGACGTAGATCAAGGTGCCATGCTGAAGGATTAGAATTGAAGACCGGTGAAAGTTTAGTGCCAGTGAAAAGATTCTCCCATCTGCTAAATCTGCTATCCCATCATGGTGATTTAAGAAACCAAGAATGTCCTTAAAATCTGCTTTGGAAATCTTTTCCTTTCAAATCTGCTTAGCAAGCAGCATTTATTACTGTCTTAACAATGCAGCATGACTACAATAAAAACACGTACTCAGGTGAGAGAGGTTTGTGATACGGGAGACTGAAATCACTGGTGACTCTGGGGAGTCGGAAGAAGGGGGAATGAGGGCACCTCATCCATATTTTCTGGGAAATGCTAGAGGTGCCCCTAATCTGCTTCTCTCCATTCTTTTCACAGAGAGTCGCTCAGTGAGATGCAGAGGTGGCTGGATTTATTGTTGGTGGGAACTTGGCATATGGAAAGCTGTCTCTGGCAGGAGACAGAGCCAACTGCCATTGGCTTTCATTCTTGATATAAAATGCAGCAACACGATACACCCATGATTTAGTGAACTGAAAAGCCTGTGATATTAATTTCCCTGAGTACTTTTCCAAACGTTTCAAGGTCCTTCAGGTGAATTCCACCCCCCTTCTTTTGTTTTTGTTTTGGTAATCTCACAGGAAACAAGTCTCAGGGGATTGTTCTAGAGGCCAAATTTAGATTCAACGAGGTTGAGATAGAATCTCATCTCCCAGGGTAAAAATATCTTTCTTCCATGTTCGGGTCCCTTCCCTAGTGACCTGAGCACCAAGGAGAATGGAGGAGGGGATCCACACAGTTAGGATTTGCCTCTGTGTGGGAGCTGCTAAAGCAATACCATCTTTAAATCACAGATTCCAATGTTTGTTGAAAATGTCAACACATCAATCTTCATACCAACACCATCATCAAATAGATAAACAGAATTATCCATAAATGGAGTGCTAGCCAAACTATAGAGCTTATGTCCTTTGCATGGTACTGTGAAATAAATTAAATTAAATTAAATTAAACTTGAAATTTGGGTCCCAAGCAAAATTTTAAGAATCAGCGGTCTTTCAATTCTCCAACATTATACCATCCTATTCCCCACACCCCCCATCACCCCCTCAAAAGTTCACCTACCAACTTCTTTACAACTGTAGTTTCAGATACTGTTTGGGTAATGGTCAGATTCCTGAATATAGACATTTCTATCAGAGGTGGAGTAGAGCATCAAGATGAGAACTTACGCTCTATCTCCATCTTTGAGAAGGGTGAAGATACAAACCTTCATTGCTGGAGAGAATGTCAATATCACCCGAATTGGGGAGCACCGATCTGGACTATGGTGGCTGGGAATGAAGAAGGTCTGAGAAGGGGGAAGCCTTAGGTGGAAGGTTCCTTCTTCTGTTCTCTAGGTTGCTTGCAGAGAAGAGGAGAGGGAGGGCAGGGACACAGGAGGAGGGCTTTGTGGTGGAGTGGTGAAGACACTCAGAGCAGGAGACATTTTAGGAGTAGCTGCGCTGGTGGCTGGCAGGAGCCATGTTGGCTGTCATGGGGGAGGAGCAGCAGCAGCATGAGGGTGAGACAATGAATTCATGAGGCTGGGCTCGCAGCCTCCATATTATTCATGTGGTCAGGGCCAGCAAGGGAAACCCAAGGCTCATGTTGTGGAAATAAGTTACAGGGTCAAGGTTCTCTACTTTCGTGCCTATGAAAAAATATCCTAACTTCTGAGAAAACCTCAAAATCTTGAAAATCTCTTCCCAGAGCCAAAAAGGGACAGTTGATGAAGAGTCACTCCAGAGCAAGTAAGGAATTTGCAACAACACCCCTCCCTCATTTTTTTTCTATTCAGTCAGTATGTTATTTGAATTTCACTGCATAATTAACCATGCATTTCCACAGATTTTTAAATTCTTCTAAAAATCCGATGGCATAGATTACCATTATTTCTGTTTTACAGATGAAGAAATGAGGTTCAAAGAAGTGGAGGTAACTTATTTAAGGTCAACAGGTGGCAGGATCAGACTCCAATTCAGTCTCTCTGGCCACCGTGCTGTGCGCTAGAGTCCCCAGTGACTACCTTTCTACCCTTCATCAACCACTACATTATCCTTTATCGTTGCCCAAAGGTTAGACCTGTTTTCAGAGCTTTGGACATTGATGTCGTGGGCCTTAATCTAAGCTTAGATGATAGAATGACAGAGATTTGTTAAATTAGTACTGCAGAGCTTTGAATAAGGTCATACTGAAAACTCAACAAACCATATTCTTGCTCAACAAAAGTCTTTGGTGGGTTTTTTTCAAAAATACGTATTATGGTCATTAAATGCCATTGAGAGAAATGGGACTCATTGAAATGGAAGGGGAGTACACAGTGGACTTAATTTCTTATGGAATAAAGTTTCATTTGGATATTGTTTAGAAAAAGCAAGAGGCAAATTGGAAAAAAGAAATAAGAGCAGGTTCAATTAAATCCATTTTTACTTGTGAAATAGAGTCCCTTAAGTCAACACAGCTTTTAAATTCTACTGTAATGGGCAACATTTGGAACATCCGAGCATCTAATAGGAAGTGACTCTCAGTGGAGGCCTCTTCACGTGAAGGGAGTGGCAGCAGCTTTATGCATACAGATGCTCAGGAAAGCGAGTCCTCTCCCGCCGGGAGGGGATGTTTCCTACGTATCAGTCCGTCAGTCTTTGCGCAGCCCTCTCTTCTTCCCAGAGCGAAGCAGTTTATCACATGGGCTGGAGTCTACTAGAATTTCAGTCTGCCATTCTGGACCCTGGCGAGGTCCTGACCATATGTTCAAAAATAAAAAAGATCAAAGCACTAATAAGTAGTGGTCAGCATGCCTTTAGTCAGTACAAAAGAAGAAACAAAACAGGGCAGCAGGCTTTATTTTAGCAACTGTGCAAGAAAAGCCCCAAATCACTACCACACCAGGCGCTGCAAAGAATGCTGGGAACAGAGTCTACAAAACAGGCAGATCAGTCTGCTTTAGAACGCAGAAAGCAAAGAGCAAACCAAAAAAATCCACCGTAAATAAAACCAACGTGCTTGGGCGCATCAGATAGCAACATCTTAGCATATTTTACAGTTTGATGCTAAAGCTTAAAGAGCTTTCACAGATGGTTTATTTTTGAACTCCTGCACGTGGGGCCAACATTGAGCTTTAGGACATAAAGAATCACAGGACTTTGGTCCAATTTGTTTCATGGGGACAGAAACAGTATTGACAATTAAACATAGTATTTTGTTTCCTGGGCCCCGTCTCCTAACCTCTGCCCGAAGTCTGCCACCATCGAGAGGTGTAATTCTCCATGCTGGGCTTGCATTCTTTCATAATCAGGTCTCTAGGGAGTGATGACTGACGCCAAAGACGAGGCTCTCCGAATCCTTGATTTCCTTGGTCTCTCTCTTGTTGCAATTTTCCAGGTACAAGTGGGGAGTGGGTTACAAAGGAGCCCCACAGTCATGTTAAGAACAGGTGTGGCAAAGAACTAGTCATAGGAAGTTTAAGGGAGAACAAAGTATGATTTGGCCAGAATGCAAAGCTGCATTAAATTACTCGGATTCAGAGATCCCTCGGCTGCCTGATCTTAGAGCACCAATGTCAAAAACAGTAAAAAAATAATGATTGGAAGGTTGTTGGAGAAAAAGAGAGAGGGCAACCGTGTGCCCAAGTCTGAATGCATACGGGGATGCTGCAGTCAATTCAGCAGACAAAAGAGGCAGTGAGTGCCAGGGTTCTCTGCCCACCCACCCTGGAAGGAAGTCAGGGAAGGAAGCTCTGTGGCTTTGTGAAGTTTCTCAAGTGCCCTTGGAGATAAGAGGTCTGTTAGGAATTGTGACTTTGCAGATGTGGGACTTTTTGCTTTGATCTCCTAACTGTCCACAAGAACTTAGTATCACACAGGAAGGGACCATAGCAAACTCCTCCCCAACTATAACTTGTATTCTAGGGACAGAGCTGCATTCATTCATTCATTCATTCATTCATTCATCATTCATTCATTCATTCATCATTCATTCATTCATTCATTTCTTCTACTTTTTTGGGTCACTTAATAAGTGAAGGCACTAAGTCTGGTGTTGGGAGGATAAAAGACACAGCAAGACATATTCCTCTTGCAGCCTACTAGACTGTCCCTGCCCCACTAGATAGTGTCAGCCTGAGCCCCTCGATCACTTCGATGTTGTGATACACTCACAGATTTTCCCATGAGGTTCCAGCAGTGATGTTGCCTCAGGAACTGCGGGTTTTCTATGCTCTGACACTCCAGCAGTAGACCCTTCCTGAGAAACTAGAGATGAGAAAATAAGGCCTTATTTGAAGGGAAGAGCGTTAATTAGAGAGGCCTTTGATTTTGAGACCTAGACATAACTACTTTCAAAAAGATAATGACATTGGGAACCACTCTCTTCCCTTTTCCTGAGGGTTCTTAAGTCCATGAGTGAGAAATCACTGCCCTCTGAATTAGAAAGGTCACGAGAGCCCTAACACCCCCCACCCAATAGCAAAATGACAGATTTGGGAGGCTCCACATTCACTGAAGATGATAAATAGAATGTCCACTCCATCTGTCAAAATCGAAATTCGTTTCAGGAAAACCTGCATGCCCGCACTCAAGATTATCTAGCCCTGTTTTCCAGGATGAAAACCATTTTTCATGATGTTGGCAGAATAACTCACTCTTCTCATGTGTTTATCCTAATTTTAGTCTCCATCAGTTCACTTTCCGACCCCTCTCTCCTGGGATACCCTAACAGAGTTCTCTCCCTTCTTGCATCTCCTTGCGCTGCCCCTGCAAGATGGCCAAAGCCCACTTCCTGTCCATGACCCTTTCACTACATGCACATTGGCCTCTCCCTTCTCTGAGCTTTGGGAACCATGCTGCCCAGTAGAGCAGGCACTGGCCACACGTGGTTACTGAATATTTGAAATATAGCACGTCTACGTTGGGAAACGCTGTTAAGTGTAAACACACACTGGATTTTGAAGACGTAGTACAAAATAAAGAATGGAAGATGATTAAATTTTTTATTGATTTCATGCCAAAATGAATATTTTGAATTTATTGGCTTAAGTAACGTATATTCATAAATTAATGTCACCTCTTCTTTTTATTTCTATTATTTACTTATTTATTTTTAAAATATTTGACTGTTTCTTGAGCTTTTTTTTCTTTTAAAGATTTTATTTATTTATTTGACAGAGAGAGATCACAAATAGGCAGAAAGGCCAGGGGAAGCTCTCTCTCAGCTGAGCAGAGAGCCTGATGCAGGGCTCGATCCCAGGACCCTGAGATCATGACCTGAGCCAAAGGCAGAGGCTTTAACCCACTGAGCCACCCAGGTGCCCTGTTTCCTCTTTTTAAAAGGTGGTTACTAGAAGATTTAACATTACATACGAAATGAGATCTCATTGTGCTTTTAATTTGCATTTCTCTAATGAATGGTGATGTCAAGCATCTTTTTATGTACCTGTTGGCCTTTGGTATATCTTCTTTGGAAAAATGTCTCTTCAGATTCTTTGCCTCCTTTTTAATTGTGTTTTCTTTCCTTTTTTTTTTTTTTGGTATTAAGTTGTCACAGTTCTTTTTATACTTTGGATATTATCCTCTTATCGGTTATACGGTTTACAAATCTTTTTTTCCCATTTCAGAGGGTGTCTTTTCACTTCATTTATGGTTTCTTTTGCTGTGCAGCAGCTCTTTAGTTTGATGTACTCACACTTGTTTATTTTTGATTTTGTTACTTGTGCTTTTGGTGTCATATCCAAAAAATCATTACCAAGACCATGTGAAGGAGCTTTGTTGCTATGTTTTCTTCTGGGAGTTTCTTGGTTTCAGGCCTTACATTTAACTCTTTAATCCATTTTTGATTAATTTTTATGAGTGGTGTAAATATGGGTCCGTTTTGTTCTTTTACATGCAAATATCCAAATTTTTCTACATTGAGTATTCTTGGTTTCCTTGTCAAATATTAGTTGACCATATATGCTTGGGTTTATTTCAGGGCTCTCAATCTCTTCCATTGGTCTATTTGTCTGTTTTTATGTCAGTACCATATTGTCTTGATGACTGTGGCTTGAAATCAGGAATGGTGATATCTTCTGCTTTGTTCTCAGGTTTCTTAGGGTTTTTTTGTTTTGTTTTGTTTTGTTGTTGTTTTTGTTGTTGTTGTTACTTGGAGTCTTTTATGGTTCCACATAAATTGTAGGAGTGTTTTTCTACTTGTGTAAAAAATGCCATTGAATTCTTGAGAAGGACTGCTTTCAATCTATGGATGGCATTTGGTAGTATTGACATTTTAATAGTATCAATTTTTCCAGTCCACAAACTAGAATCTTTCCATTTATTTGTGTCATATTTCTTTCAAATTTCTTTCATCAGTATCTTACATTTTTCAGAGTAGAGATCTTTCCTCTCCTTAGTTAACTTTATTCCTAAGTATTTTATTGTTTTTGATGCTGTCGTAAATGGGATGGGTCTCTTTATTTTTCAGAAAATTTGTTGTTAGTATATAGAAACACTACTGATTTTGTATGTTAATTTTGTAGCCTACAACTTTAGTGAATTTACTAATTAGATCTAACCAAAATTTGGTTGTGTCTTTAGAATTTCTACATACAAAATCATGTCCTCTGAAAATAGACACTATTTATTTATTTATTTGTTTGTGTATTTTACTGGCCGATCCAGCTAGGATTTCTAGTACCATGTTGAATAGTCGTGGTGACAGTAGGTACCCTTGTCTTGTTCCTGATCTTAGGAACAACCTAGGGCTTTCAGCCTTTCACAATTGACTATGATTTTAGCTGTGGACTTGTCATATATGGCCTTATTATGTTGCTTAATTTGTTAAGATTTTTTTTTATCATGAATGGATGTTGATTTTTGATAAATGCCTTTTCTGTATATCTATTGAAACGATCACATGATTATTTTCTTTCATTCCATGTGATGTATCATTGATCGATTTGCATTTGTTGCATCCTTATATCCCTCGGATAGATCTCACTTGATCATGATGAATGACCCTTTTAGTGTGCTGCTGAATTTGGTTTGCTACTATTTTATTGGGAATTTTTTCATCTATATGAAAAAATCATCATCAGGGTTATTCGCCTACAGTTTCTTTTTTAGTAGTGTCCTTTTATGGTTTTGGTATCAAGATAATGCTGGCCACATAAAATGAGCTTGGAAGGATTCTCACCTCTGTTTTTTTAAAGAATTTGAGAAGGATTGATGTTTATTCTTCTTTAAATGTTTGATAAAATTCATCTGTGCAGCTGTCTGGCCCCCTTTTCTTCATTGGGAGATTTTTTTTTTTTTTTAAGATTTTATTCATTCATTTGACAGATCACAAGTAGGCAGAGAGGCAGGCAGAGAGAGGGGGGAAGCAGGCTCCCCACTGAGCAGAGAGCCCCATGCGGGGCTCGATCCCAGGACCCCGATATCATGACCCGAGCCAAAGGCAGAGGCCTTAACCCCCTAAGCCACTTAGGCGCCCCTTTTGGGAGATTTTTGATTACTGATTCAATTTCCTTACTAGTGACTAGGATATTCAAATTTTCTATTTCTTCCTGACTTAGTCTAGGAAAGTTTTAAGTTTCTATGAATGTTCCATTTTTTCCCCAGTTGTTCAGTTTGTTGATGTATAGTTGTTCATAACAGCTTCTTACAGTCTTTTGGATTTCTGTGGTATCATATAATGCCTCCTTTTTTATTTATAATTTTGTTGATTTGGGTCCTTTCCCTTTTTGCCTTGGTTAGTCTAGCTAAGGATTTGTCAATTTTGTCTTTTCAAAGAATCAACTTTTTTTTTATTAAAGATTTTATTTATTTATTTCACACAGAGAGAGAGATTATAAGTAGGCAGAGAGGCAGGCAGAGAGAGGAGGAAGCAGGCTCCCCGCTGAGCAGAGAGTGTGATGCGGGGCTTGATCCCAGGACCCTGAGATCATGACCGGAGCCGAAGGTAGAGGCTTTAACCCACTGAGCCACCCAGGCGCCCCTCAAAGAATCAACTCTTAGTTTGGTTAATCTTTTCTACTGTTTTTCTGTTCTTTATTTCATTTATTGGTGGGGTTGTGGCTTTGCTTCTTGTCTGGGCCATGGCAACCCAGGCTCTAGGACAAGCTTAACTCTTTACTTGAGGATCCAAATCAGGCAGATCTGCATCCCACTGAATTCCCTGATCAGAGTGCACCCCCAACTTGTGCTGCATAGGAGCAAATCTTTGGTTGGGATTACAACTTGGGCACAGCAGGTGTGGACTTGGTCTGCCAAGATCCACGGGCTCACTGTTGCAAGCCCATCCCCCTCTTCTCCATCACAGCTAGATCTCCAGTGGTTGAGCCCTGCTGACTTCCCTGCAATCCCATGGTGGGCTCTCACAAAGTGATCACAATGCTGGAGTGTCCTCTGAGTTCCCAGTGGAGGAACCAGAGGCTCAGGGGAGTCCTTTCTATATGGTACTGCTCTGTCCTGGGGGAAAAGCAATGCAGTCAATGTCTAGCTGCTTCTCCTACCCTTTTAATACAATTTATCTTGGTCTCTGGTACAGGAGGTGCTTCAGCCTCACTCCACGTTGTAGGATTTTCTCAGTGGTGTCTAGCTCTTAAACAGATGCCAGGTTTTTGTTTTTCATCTTGGTAACATCACTCCGATTTTGTGCATTTTAGACTCTCACAATGGCACCCTGAAAGATTCCAAGTTCTGAAGGATTATTTTAGTGAGTCTGACGGTTACTGTGCCTACCTTCTTGCTAAAAAAGGGCAATCCATTGATGTGCAAAAGAGCTCTCATCTTTGAGAATCTTTCCTTAACCTTTGTTTACTATATTTGTTAATTAATCACAGAAAAATTTTCATTTAAAACTTACTCAGGCATTTTTTGTTGTTGGTTTTTTTTTTTAAAGATTTTATTTATTTATTTATTAGAGAGAGAGAGCCTGAGAATGAGAGGGGAGAAGGTCAGAGGGAGAAGCAGACTTCCCGCAGAGCTGGAAGTCCGATATGGGACCCGATCCCGGGACTCCGGGATCATGACCTGAGCCGAAGGCAGTCGCCCAACCAACTGAGCCACCCAGGCGCCTGTGTTGTTGGTTTTATTTAAAGGATTGTGTATCTTGACAAATACTATCTTCTGGTTTTTTCTTTTTTTTTTTTAAGATTTTATTTATTTATTTGACATAGAGAGAGAGAGATCACCAGCAGGCAGAGAAGCAGGCAGAGGGAGAGGGGGAAGCAGGCTCCCTGCTGAGCAGAGAGCACGATGTGGGGCTGGATCGCAGGACCCTGAGATCATGACCTGAGCCGAAGGCAGAGGCTTTAACCCACTGAGCCACCCAGGCGCCCCACTTCTGGTTTTCAATAGGTAAAAAAAATTATACATGCAGGATTATATAGATATTGACTGTTCATTTCTCATTTTAACATTTATATTTTTAATTTTTATTTTGTATGAATATTTATATTTATATTTTAAATGTTTTCAAATTTAAATAGATGTCTAACAAAGTATCAAACTTTATTGCTTTTAATTTTTCGAAAGGACAAACTTCTTAAAGTTTATTGATAATAATTCAAAAACTTTGAAATAAATTTCTGTGAGATAATATAACTGACAGCTTTTGAAACATGTTAGTAGAATTTTTTTTTTAAAGATTGTATTTATTTATTCGACAGAGAGAGAGAGAGATCACAAGTAGGCAGAGAGGTAGTCAGAGAGAGAGGGGGAAGCAGGCTCCCTGCTGAGCAGAGAGCCCAAAGTGGGCTCGATCCCAGGACCCTGAGATCATGACCTGAGCCGAAAGCAGAGGCCTTTAGCCTCTGAGCCACCCAGGCGCCCCTGTTAGTAGAATTTTTAATTGCTTTAATGATACACCTTTCATTTTCGAAATTTTAATTGCCTGTTCAGGTCGTTTGCCCATTTTAAATTTTGCTAGTCTTTGGGGGTGCCTGTGGAACAGTTGGATAAATGACTGACTCTTGGTTTCCACTCAGGTCGAGGTCTTGGGGTCATGAGATTGAGCCCCACATTGAGCCCCATGTTGGGCCTCCATGCTCAGCATGGTGTCTGCTTGAAAATCTCTCTACTTCTCCCTCTGACCCTCCCCCCAAATAAAGAAATAAATCTTTAAAAAATACTTAAAATTTGCTAGTCTTTTTTATTGACTTGGGGAACTTTGAAAAATATGGATAGTTAATTCTTTGTAACTGTCTTGCAATTATTTTCTCTGTCAGCTCTGCCCATTCAATTCTGTTTATGGGTGCCTTTACATTGGAAAAGTTTAAGACAGTCAAATCTATCCTTTCCTTTGCCACTTTTTAAAAAAAGAAAACCCTTTGTTTTATGAGTACAAAGAGTCTTCTATATTTTCTTCTACTTACCTTAGAGGTTTTTCTTCATATTTATTTATTTCATCTACAGTGTATTTTATGCATGGTGTGATATTATAGTTTTTCATATAGGTATCTAGTTCTTTCAGCACCATTTTTAGAAAAGTTTAATCTTTGAGTTTGTATTCTTGTATATACTTGGATTTTTTTATGGCTTACATTCTGAACACTGAATTTTATTTCTGCAGTGTTTCTGGAGTATGTTTGACATCTCACTAGCCATCTTACTGATTTGCTGGTTAGTTCTAATTTTTCAGTTGATTCTTGTCTTTGATAGACAAATTTATTATTTGTAAATATGTTTATTTTATTTATTATTATTATTTTATTATTTATTTATTATTATTTATAAATTTATTATTTATAAATTTGTAGTTTTCACTTCAAATATCAATAACTTTATTTTTTTTTGTTTTATTCATTGGTAACATAGTTAATATGAACCTAAATGTTAGTGTTGTGAACATCTTCGCTTTTTTCTGTCTTTATTGAGATGTTTCTCATAAGATGTTGGTGAATATTCTTTGTAAAGTTGAGAGTCATTTCCTTGTGGTAATTGTAAATTACATGAGTAAATTTTTTAGTTAATGTTCCCTCTTTTCTTGGATTAAAAGTTTTCAGAATGTATTATTCTTTTAAATTGGTTAGTATTATATTATTTCCATCAAAGTTTATAAATGAGATTTGACTTAATTTTCATTTTGATGCTGGTTTTGTTGCATTTATTACAGACAAAATAAGTTTGAACACTGGTCTGTGGAAGGCAAATGACGTGTGTATTGAGGAATAATGTGTGTTTGTAAATCTATCTTTCTAGGGGGAGTAGATATATGAAAGAATGTATAGTTTTCTTAGAGAATGAGGTTGGGGAGAAAGATTAGAACTTGTATTCTAGAGGCCTGTGAACACATTTTTAAATTTTTTCTTTGTTCTTGTAGGGAAGCTATTAGAGTTTAAGTATAATAGAGGCCTAATTTGATTTGTGCTTTGAAAATTGGAGATGAGAAAAATATTGCCTTAAGCAAAGAGATTGAACATGAAAAATACAAAATAAGAACAACTGGATTTAGAGTAACTTGATATCACGACATTTAAGAGTGTAGTATAAGGAGAGTGTCATGGGCATGAGATTGAATGAAACAACTTGTAGGTCATTAGGGGATTTTGCAAAGAAGCTTCACAAGACTTGTCTCATAGCATTGCAAAAACAATAGCCAGACCTTTTAACAAAAGAAGTGCCTTACAGGCAGATGTTGATGCAAATTTAGTGATAAAGAGAATTTAAGTGTTTATTAGCAGAGTTGTGGTTAATGATAAATTGATAATGCACAGTTAAAGGTGGGGGAATGTGACTTAAATGTAATTTTGTCTGTCAAATTTTATCATATAACAAGAAAGTAGATTTTTTATTCCATGCAGATGATTGATGCACTTACGACTTATCACTAGAGAGTGAACCCAAGAATATAAGTCAATGGTGATCATTTAAAGAGAAATAATCCCTTAGTTCTCTGAGGGGTGGTTTGTTGGATTGTTCTATATAATTGCTTTACTTAAAAACCTGTTCTTCATGAAATGTAGCACAGGTATAGAAAAACGTAAATGCATAACTCAGTTAATTATCCCCAAGTGTAAACTTGTGTAACCATCCTTTTGGAAGAAGGAATAGAATATTGTCAGAACCTTAAAAGTTCTCCCCTCACTCAGTTATTAGCCTGCCTCTGCCACAAAGGGAACTACTATCCTAACTTTTATGGGAATCATCTCTTTGATTTTCCTTATAGAGTGTCATCTAATAATGCATTTTTAAGCAAAAGAGTTAATTTTCACTTCTTTGAACTTTATGCAAATTGAATTATATGTTATATATTATTTTACATCTGGCTTCTTTCACTAAACATTATATTTTTAAAGATTACTCCACATTGTTGAGTATAGTTGTAGATTGTTCATTACTATAGTAATCCGTTTGTGAATATATCACTTTTTTTGTTTATTCTACAGTTAATAGACATAATGCTGCTACGATTCTTGTATATGTCTCTTGGATCACGTGTGCATGCATTTCTGTTGGGTAGGAGTGAAATTTGGTCATGGAAAACATGTATTTTTTTGTAGTTGATAAATGATTTTCTAATGAGGCTGAACCATACTCCTGAAGGCACCATAAAAATGTTCCTGTTGGGGTGGCTGGGTGGTTCAGTCAGTTGAGGATCTGACTCTTGATCTCAGCTCCGGTCTCAATCTCAGGGTGGTGAGTTCAAGCACCACATCAGGCTCTGTGCAAGGCATGGACCCTACTTAAAAAAAAAAAATTGTTCCTGTTTGATGATTCCAAAACATGGAATTGTCAGTCATCTAAATTTTAGCCTGTGGACATTCTGTTTTGATAGTTCATTTTAGTTTTAGTTTTCCTTATTCTAATGAAGATGATTCCCTGTTTGGATCTTTGCTGACTACTTTATATCCTCTTTCCAAAAATATCTGTTCAACTCTCTTGCCTATAATTTTCTATTGGGTTGTCCGTCTTTGTCTTTTTCTGATTGATTTCAAGAAGTTCCTTATATATTATCTTAAGACCATTTTTAATGTATGTTAAAAATATTTTTTTCTCATCCTGTGGTTTGCCTTTTAACTCCTTAGTTTTGTATTTTAGTAAACAAATATTCTTAATTTTAATATTAGTATGGGCTCATTTGTCACTTTTTACCTTTAAAATTAATGCTTTTTAGTTTTTAATTTTTTTTATTCATCTTTTAAATTTTTCCAGCTTTGTTGACATAAAGCTGATAGTATTATATTGTGTAAGGTAAGGTCTACAATGTGTTGATTTGGTACATTTTATATTGCAAAACGATTACCACAATAGCATTAGCTAATACCTTCATCTCATCACACAATTATCATTTCTTTTTTGTGGTGAAAACATTTAAAATCTACTCTTTTAGTAACACTCAACTGTATAATACAGTATTATTAACTGTAATCACCATGCTGTACATTAAATCCACAGAATTTGTTAAATTAGGTCTTCTTTTTATTATCCATCTTTTCTTTCCTTGAGATCATGAAGTTATATTCCTACGCTCTAAATGCTTTATTATTTTCCCTCCTCTGAATCACTCTCCATGTCTTTCACTCCTGTACATAGGAACTGCACAGAAGTTTTTGACTCAGCTCTATCTTCTGGGAAAATCAGGCAAAGACAATGTTTGTGTACTGAGCATACAGATGTATTTTTCTTCCTAGTCTGTTGTCACTGTCTTTTAATTGATGCGTTAGGCCTTTCACACTTAAAGTAGTTACTGATCTATTTAGATTTAAATCTAATGACACATTCTTTTTTCTCTTTTTTTTTTGTTGCCTTTTTAATGTTCCTTTTGTTTTCTTCTTGCCCTTATTGGATTATATTTTATATTTTGGTTTGGAAGATATATATTCTTTTATCAAAATTTTAGTGGTCATTTTAGAAATCACAATATGTATCCTTGATTTATCGAAGTCTGTTAGTTGGTGATTTTACCCTTGTCTTAGACGAAGTAAAAATTATAGAACATTCCTTTGTCAGTTCACTGAAGTTTATGCTATTGTTAACTATGCATTTTATTTCTGCCTGTATTTTAACCTATACAAGGCATTATTGTTTTAAACCATCAGTATTGTCTTAGCTTGTATTCTTTCAAAAGTAGACCCAAGACAAGAATTTGGTAGCAGATTGTCTATATGGGAGGTGATCCCAGAAAGGACAATAGGAAATAAGAAAATAGAAGGAAAAATGTTAATGAAGGATGCATCAAAGAGTGCATTAGTATACTAGGCAACTAGGCCTCAACCGTGTTTTACAAAGAAACCATGTAGAACACATCTGACAGTTATTACATGAGTGATGATGTTACTGGGCCATTTAGACCAGTAGTAATTCTTTACTGATTGAGAGTTGCCCCTGGGGTGTTGACTCTCCCATACTTCCAGGTTGCAATTCCTTGTAGCCAAATGAGCTTCCAAGATGGTGGAGAAAACCTTAGGCAGAGAAGAAAAGAGAAATAGGCAGCTGAGAAGGGAAGCTCTCATCATGCTAGAAACACTTTTCCATTGCTGCTGCTGGGAAAATGGATCGGAGAATCACCACTCTCTCTTATGGAGCATCTATCATGTTCCCCATGTTATTTTTCACTTTATTATTAATGCTTCAGTGTCGTGAGTGGCCATAATTCCTTATAAACAAGATATAGCAAACAAAGATAAAAAAAATCCCCACCAAATTTCATCAACATAAAAAGCTTTTGCACAGCAAAGGAAACAGTCAACAAAACCAAAAGACAACTGACAGAATGGGAGAAGATATTTGCAAATGATATATCAGATAAAAGGCTTATATCCAAAATCTATAAAGAACTTAACAAATTCAACACCCAAAGAACAAATAATCCTATCAAGAAATGAACAGAAGACATGAATAGACACATGAAAAAGTGCTCAACATCACTTGGCATCAGGGAAATCCAAATCAAAACCACAGTGAGATACCACCTCACATCAGTCATAATGGATAAAATTAACCAGTCAGGAAATGAGAGATGTTGGTGAAGATGTGGTAAAAGAACCCTCCTACACTATTGGTGGGAATGCAAGCTGGTACGGCCACTCTGGAAAACAGTATGGAGGTTCCTCAAAAAGTTAAAAATAGAGCTACCCTATGACCTAGCAATTGCACTACAAGTTGTTTTTTTTTTTTTTTAAATCTACAGGATATAAACATAGTGATTCAAAGGGGCACATGTGCCCCAATGTTTATAGCAGCAATGTCCACAATAGCCAAAATAGAGAAAGAACCCAGATGTCCATTGGCAGATGAATGGATAAAGAAGATCTGGTACACACACACACACACACACACACACACACACACACACACAATGGAATATTATGCAGCCATCAAAAACCCCCGAAATCTTGCCATTTGCAATGTTCCATTTGGAACTAGAGTGTATTATGCTAAGTGAAATAAGTCAATCAGAGAAAGACAATTATCATATGATCTCACTGATATGAGGAATTTGAGAAATAAGACAGAGGATCATAGGGAAAGGGAGAGAAAAAAGGAAACAAGATGAAACCAGAGAGGAAGAGAACCATAATAGATTCTTAATCTCAGGAAACAAACTGAGGGTTGCCAGAGGGGAGGGGTATGAGAGGAATGGGGTGGCTGGGTGATGGACTTTGGGGGAGGGTATGTGCTATAGTGAGGGCTATGAATTGTGTCAGACTGATGAATCACCGACCTGTACCCCTGAAACAAATAATACATTATATGTTAATTAAAAAAAAAAAGAAAAAACCCCCACCAAAAATACCAGAGGGGAGGTGGGTAGGAGAATGGGTTTAAAGAGGTGATGGGGATGAGCACAGGGTGAGTTATGGAAGTGGTAAATTACTATATTGCACACCTGAAACTAATATAACACTGTATGTTAACTAACTGGAATTAAAATAAAAACTTAAAAAAAATGCTTTCAATGGGAGTATTAGTGGAATAAGCCACTGTCCCTACTGCTGAAGCTGGTCCCCAGGTTATGGATGCATGTGTTGCCTCTATCCTTGGCACCATTGCCACTCTGTTTATGGACCTGTTGGACTAGAACTAGGGTGGCTAAGGACAGAAACTGGTTTACCTCCACTGGATAAGTTAGCTTGTTCCTCAGGGCCATCAGTGTCACCTCTGCTATATAAATGCTCTCTTGTGGGCATGAATATGAGGCAAAGAGCTGCACGGTCTTCCCACACGTCCATATGTCTGTGTACATGCCTCTTCCTCAGACATCCATGTCTTTAATCTTCTACATGTCTGTAATGATCTATTTCCCCCCTCTCTTTTGTAAGGGCTATACTGGTTTTCTGAATGGGGACAATTATGGGAGCAACATCTCTGCATCTTTTGACTCTGAGGGTAGCAGTAACATCTGAAATTCCAAGCAGGATGTGGCATAGATTTTGATTTATTATATTGGCTACTGGGGACAGTATCAGAGCCTTCATTCGACCCTTTCTACTCTGATGGTGGTTACTCCACAAGTCAGAGAAATAACATAAGGGTTCTGACAGTTGCAGAATATATCTGTTTTGAGTATAACCTCAGGAACTGGGGAAATACCAGGAGTGGATCCATATATTCTTTGAACAAATTATACTCAATTTAATAGAAGAGTCATTATGGCATTTCATGTCTTTTACTATCAGTGTCAGCTCTGATTCTATATCCAATAATTTTCAAAAGGTCTGGGTATTCCCTTTTCTCTAATGTAGTTACTCAGGAAAATGGTTGTTGATAAAACATGCCCCTTTAGGGCATAATGTAATACCAGTGTATTCCTGTCTTGCCACTGTCTCAAGGGGACCTGATTTCCTTTCAGTTGACTGGCTCTGTTTCTGAGAATTGTTTCAGAAAGAGAACTGTAAAAGGAATCTTGACTTTCCAGTAGGATAGTTGACATTGGCCTTTGCTTACAAGCTCTTGATCTCTTATGTTTATATAGACTGTGAAATACTATCATTGGCTGCCCATCCGTCTTACCTCTAGGAACAGGATGGTCTATTAGCCATTGCTATAGATTCCCCATGGTCAAGGATCCCTGATTGTTACTCAGGTTTTGCTGCCTATTACAGAATTATATCCATGTTGCTTCTAATTATTGAGAAGCATGGTCTTTGCTGTTCTGAGATCATATAATTCATACTGACATTAGAGAGTCCCATGGAAGTCACATGGTCCTATTTAAGCACATTTTACTATTACTCTTGGCCCACAGAAAACAGCTTCTTTGAGTTTCTCAATAATGCCTCAGTGAAGAAAGGGTCTTGTAGTCTCTCCTGAGAACACAATCAACTGATAGATTCTCTGGTCTCATATAATTCATCTACTCTGATCTTCCTACTTCTTTGAAACTACTTGCCCTTTCTTCAGTATTCTTCTAGGTCAGTCTGGTGCAGTGGGTCTAAAGCTTTATTTAATAATGAATTAGATGAGCTTTATAAAAATTCTGAATAAATTAAGCCCTTCCAAATTGAAATGTTGTTAATAGTCATATTCAGCTTCCTACATACATGATTTCATTCTGTCTTGTTTTAAAATAAAATATTCTCATGCTTCCTGAAATAAGCTCAGTAACTAGAGAAATGGTAGACATCTTGGTATTTCTCCCTGTTTCCCTTTTTGTCTTATTATTCCTCAATCAAGTCAGCTTTTTCTTTCTTTTTCTTTTATTCATTTGTAGTCTTTTTTTGTCCTTAAAGAAATCTTTTCTTTTCTTTTTTAAAGATTTTATGTATTTATTTGTCAGAGAGAGAGTGAGCGAGCACAGAAGCAGGGGGAGTGGCAGACAGAGGCAGAGGGAGAAGCAGGCTCTTTGCTGAGCAAGGAATCTGATGCAGGACTTGATCCCAGGACCCCGTGATCATGACTTGAGCCAAAGGCAGACACTTAACTGACTGAGCCACCCAGGCATCCCGGAAAATATTTTCTTGAGAAAAGATGACTTTGAATGAAAATACAATCAGCCCATATCCCCTACTCAATAAAGTAAGGGATTTCTAAATGGCCCCCGCAGATGACATGTCAGTGAAGGTGATGCAGGGAAGTGGTAATGACATGGGCGCTCTTACTGCTTCAGGTCCTTCTACTCCTGACTGTTGCTTTTCTGCCCACCGTGAGCAGCATGACCGAGAAGGTGGGATGGGCTACAAGAGCATTTTAAGTGATATTTTAGATTTCAGAAAGCAACTATACTTTTTCTTTTCTTTTTCTCTTTCCAATACTGTGATATTAGTTGCTTCTCTTTTGTAGTATGGAGATACACCAGTCCTATCTTCCATGGTGGGGCTCCAGCTGTTGCCTTTCTGGATTCACTGCCACATTGGTATCGGGTCTCTGATTCTTTCAGCTGGATCCGAGCAATGACTGAGCCTGGCAAGGCTACTAAGGCAGAATCATTCTGGCAAAATGCAGAACTCTTCTGGTGGGCAACATGTGTGGGAGTCTACTGGAATCCAAGACTCTTCCAGCTCATTACTCCTTTCTTCTCTCTATCCTTGATTAAGTTTCAGTCCTATACCATGGTTAGAAGACTCTCCTTGCCTTCTTCTGCTTCCTTCCCCAATGTATTACCCATATACTATATTAGTAACCTATTGCTCCGTAACAAATGATCTTGAAACTCAGCATCTTTCAACAACATGCACTTATTTTCTCACAGTTCCTGTGGGACCAGAATATGGGCATGGCTTAGGCAAGTCCTTTGCTTCAGGGTCTCTCACATGGGTGCAATCAGGTACCAGCCAGGGCTTGGGTCTCTTCTGAAGTTTGACTACAGAAAGACCAGCATGATTTAGCTTCTGTGGGCTTCTCTATTGAGGGCTTCTATTCCTTGCTGACTGTTGTTTGGAGGCCTCCCTTAGTCCTCTGCTTCATGAGTCTTCCCACCATGATGGCTCATTTGATCAGAGAGAGAGGTGAGAGTCCTTTAGCAAGATGGAAGTCACAACATTTTGTAGCTTAGTCACAGAAATTATATCCCATCACCTTTCTATATCTGTTGATTCAAAGTAAGTCACTTGGCCAACCCACCTAAGGGTGTCACGGCATGAACAGCAGCAGGAGGGGCAGATCACTGGGGACCATCTGAAAGGCTGCTTAACATCACATCTTTTTGTTTTGTTTTAACCTTTTTTCTCTTTCTAATTTATATTTAAATTCCAGTTCGTTAGCATATAGTGTAATATTGGTTTCAGGAGTAGAATTTAGTGATTCATCATGTACATATAACACCCACGGCTCAACCCAACAAGTGTCCTCCTTAATACCATACACATCTAATACAACCTTGATGCATGCTTCTCAGGGGACCCATACTCCTCAGAAGACCCAAATTAACACATCTATAAAAACAAAATTCTAAAGAACAGTTTTGCTTACTAGACATTTGATTCTAGCACGGGGATAATCTTTTTTCTTAGAAATGGATTTGTTGTTATAAAGTGTCTGGCTAAAGGGGGATTTAAAATAGGTTGTTTTGCATGATATATGCTGTTCTGTCACATTTACTGGCATAATATTTTCTTCCTCAATGACTGCAAATTTTAGTAGACATTTCTAGCACTGGTAAGGAGGGATTACTTATGCATTATAAATTAATAGAGTTTCATCACCCAATTGGTTATAAATGCAGCAGAATTCAAACTGAAACCACTGTAGGCAGGAGTACTCTTTCCTTGATTTATATAGGTCTATGAGCATGACACTTTTTTTTCTTCTGCAAATAAGATGATGTATTTCACACCAATTCCTTACACAAGTACATCAGAACAATTCCTGTTCTTTTTTTTTTTTTAATTTTATTTATTTATTAGAGAGAGAGAGACTGAAAATGAGAGGGGAGAAGGTCAGAGGGAGAAGCAGACTTCCCGCAGAGCCAGGAGTCCGATATGGGACTCGATCCCGGGACTCCAGGATCATGACCTGAGCTGAAGGCAGTCGCTCAACCAACTGAGCCACCCAGGTGCCCCAATTCCTGTTCTTGATAGCAGACTTCAAGGGTGCATGGCATGTGGGGTGAAAAGACTGAGTTAAGGTGAAAATATCTTAGGTACTTCATTTGTCTTAACAAAGTGTAATGCTATGCAACTAGCAAGAAATTTGTTTGAATCTCTACAATACTAGATTAATAGAGAATTATTATTTTTGAGGGGAGAAAGTCCAATGTAATGGGAGGCAGGTAGAAACCACGGAAGTATTATTTTAGGTTTTAGGAACAGGAAAACTACAACATATGGCACCAGAGTCATTTCTTTTCTCTTCATAAATATGTGAGTAGTAGTTAGAGGCTAGGTTTCTGCTCTAGCACCCTGACCAATGAACCATTCTTTCTATTATAATGCATCTATTTTGAATCTCAGAATGACCTGAGGGAACTTGACAAGTTGGCCAGGTTTCAGAGAAAAGTGGTCAATGTATCGAAAGAGCAAAGGATCTGTAGAAAGGTGAAGAGCTAAATCAGAAAATCTAGGTATAATTTCAGGGCTGTGGGGAATATTTTTTATTTTTTATTTTTTTAGCTTTGTCTGAAATTAAGAAGGAATGAAAAACTGAAATTGGGAAAAGATAAATTCAGACTGACTATCCAACCCAAGACACAGGGTTGAGGATTATTAAAGGAAATAGTGAAAGTTCATTATATGAGACAATGGAAACCTAGACCAGCTGCAGTGTTGCAGAATGCACCCAAAGTAATCCTATCTGGGCTCCAGGGAGTAGGCTGACCTGGGTAGCAATTTCCAGCTTTAACTTAGAATCTCTATTATTGCATTAGTTTTGTGGGTTGGCTCCAGGCATAAAATAGTTTTCAATGGTGACTATTATTTCCTGTAGTTGAATCCATAATTCTGTGGGCTGCCTTGCATTCAGGGCTGCTAAAATCTTCTACCTGCTTCATGGCTCTTGGGAAACTAATAGAACTTTTCATGCTGCAGCATGGACAGCTTGCAAAATAAGAAGCTTGCAATGGGATATGTGGTGTTCATGCCAAGGATATTCATCACTCATCGTTACCTGTGGGTTTAGACTGATCCAGGAATGTCGTTGACCAGAAACTCCTCCATGTGGACCAAAAGAACCCCTCAGATACGAAACAGCCTTTTTTATGAAGTAAAAGATTTTAGTGCTAAAGTGATAGGGAAAGGGCTCCTGAGTTTGAATAAAAGTTTTGGTTAGCAGTGCATGTAAATAAATGATAGAAGAGAGGTGGGATTACTTTGCTTTCATAAGGGTTTATGCGGTCAGTTCATTATTATTGTTATGTAAAAATTTCCCTGTGTTTTCTTGGAGTTTGAACTCAAGCCTCAATTCCTTAAAGCTCTATTTTGCTCTACTCCATAGTAGATGGACTTCAAAGAACAGGTTACAGGCGTGTGAGCTACTGTTGGTTTTAGCCCTCGAGTTTGCTCAGAGCCTGTGAGACAGTCACCTTGGGCTAGAGATGATTTGTCCATTTACCTCAGTTGTTGTCATACAGCAATCATTGTGTAAACTTACCACGCCACATCCGTGTTTGAGAAGCAGTGCTCTTTCCTTTGACTAATCCTTCTAGCTCCCTTTGATGGCCTGAGACATGTAGAGAGAGGTCAAAGGTCATATATGTTGTGCTTTCTCTCATTGACTATTTCCCACAATCTACTTTCTTCCACCAAAGACTTCCCCTTGCCTCTGTCCACGCACGACAACATATACGTTCTAAACATTTCTAATTATAAGTTTCTCATTTGATTTTGTTTCAAAAGCTCTTCTTTAGCCAAAATGACTTATGTACTTGTTCGTTTAGTGTGTAGTAGAAAAAATAAAATGCCGGGCGGGAAATTTCCAGATCCAGCTAGCTAGACTTCTTTCCTTTGAGTAAATCACCTAACCTCTCTGTATAAAAATGTTGATGATCTCTGATGTCCTTTCAAGCATGACGAATCTGTGGAAATGCTCAATGTGGTCATGCTACCATCCGGTTATTACTAGTGCTGTAAGTGATTCATTATATCACATGAAAACCTTGTAAATGTCAAAATAAATATTTCTATTGAAGACAATATAGGTATACATATATTCAGCACTTGGGTAGATATTTCTTTTCTTTCTTTCTTTTTTTTTTTTTTTAAGATTTTTTATTTATTTATTAGAGAGAGAGAGACTGAGAATGAGAGGGGAGAAGGTCAGAGGGAGAAGCAGACTTCCCGCAGAGCCGGGAGTCCGATATGGGACCCGATCCCGGGACTCCGGGATCATGACCTGAGCCAAAGGCAGTCGCTTAACCAACTGAGCCACCCAGGTGCCCTCTTTTTTTTTTTTTTTTTTTTTAAAGATTTTATTCATTTATTTGAGAGACAGAGAAAGTGAGAGAGCGCATGAGAGGAGAGAAGGTTAGAGGAAAAAGCAGACTCCCCGTGGAGCTGGGAGCCCGATGCGGGACTCGATCCCGGAACTCAAGGATCATGACCTGAACCCGAAGGCAGCTGCTCAACTAACAGAGCCACCCAGACGCCCCTTGGGTAGATATTTCATCTTGGGCACCATGTCTGTGCTGGGTATACAGAGGTGACTAATTCGCAGCTCATGCCCCTAAGAAGCTCATCTTCTAGTGGTGACAGATCATTAGTGGAAAGTTCTATTCCATATGGTGAGGCTGATGATGGAGATGAGGTCTACACTCAAGCCGCCTTGCCAAGGCATGGTGGATTCAAGCTCCTGGAAATGCCTTCGGTGTGACCAAGCGGTGCAAGGAAGACAAAGAGGTCTGCAGGCTGCTTACCCTCATCTTCAACTGGTTCTGCATCCATATCCTTCTGCCATTGTAGCGAAAACTTTGCCTTTACCCCGTTCACTGTGAAGGACCTAATCATACAACACCTCAGTGTCATCCTTCATCATGTCGTTAGCAAAGATTCCCTTCTGGGTTTGAAAAGTAGATTTGGGTTTCCACTTCATGCATGAAAGTGCGCAGTGATGAAACACTGATGTATGAAGGTCCTGGGTCATTGATTGCCTGTGCTTGCATCTGTCATTTGGCTCGGAGGATGCCGATACAGTTATTTTTAACTTTTCAATGATTTAAGGCCAATGTAATGATCCATAGGAGAATGACTGCTACCTGGAATTAACACTTAGAAGTAGAAAGTCTTACTTACTTCTTAGAAGTAAGAAAGTCTTCATATTTTGAAAGAAAAGAGTTTTTTTTTTTAAAGGATTCTTATATAGGAAGGTTCTTTGAATAATAAAAACAATGTGAATCTGCGCATACCTTTTTAAAATACAGCATTGCTGGGGTGCCTGGTGGCTCAGTCAGTTAAGTGTCTGACTCTTGATTTTGGTTCAGGTCATGATCTCAGGATTACAAGATTGATACCCCCCTGCCCCCTGTGTGTTGGGCTCCCTCCATGCTGGGTGTGGAGCCTGCTTAAGATTTTATCCCTTCCTCTCCCTCTGCCTCTTCCCTTCCCCTCTCTCCCTCTCTAAGAAAAATAAAGAAAATACAGCTTGTTATTTCCAAGTAATTATAGTATCCACTAGTGTCAGGAAATAGAACTACTAGCTATTAAGAGTAATGATGGGCTCTTAAACCATATTATTCCTGGGCTGGACTCTGATATTTCCCACTTACTGTTTGAGCTTGGTCAGTTGATTTAAACCATTGACTTCTTTCTCCTTCTGTTTTTCATCTGTGACGATGCAGGTTTGCAATAGGACATATCTAACAAAGGATTAAATGAAACATATATGCAAGTCCCTTTACCAACAGGTGCTTAGCTTTGGAAAGCATTCACATTAGCCTTGGCATTCACTTTTGGGGAGCTTTTTCCTCAATGTACTTTCATATCTAGTATCTCATTGAATCTAATTTCAGCATAAATGTCATTGGGTTACTTTTGCTAATGAAGGCCCAGACAGGTTAAGTGGTTTGTCCAAGGAGATGTAGCCGATTGAGTGCAAATTTGGTGTTACTCCTCTTACACCCCAACAATCTCAAAATAAAAGGAGGATAAATGACGGCTTGATGATTCTCCTAGGCCTGGCGTACGTTTTGCTTTTTTTTTTGTCAAGGCTTAGTCAAGAGATGTTTTCAGTCATTTCTCAGAGCTGTCATTTACCATTGGCTCTACTACTGGATCTTACCAGACTCTCACGCTGGCTGGGTTGTGAACTCCTTGAGGTCAGCACGTGGGCAAGCTCTGTAACAACTTCTGTCCTTTCCAGGGCTCAGCCAGGGTTCAGTCCCGGTTACGCTGACTCCCAATGCCTGTGATCTTAAGCACAGTCGAGTCTGTGATGGGTAAATCACAGAACAATGTCAGATTAAAGTGAAAGTTGTGTTGCAATTTTCCTACGCAAGAGGAGCTGGAACAAAGGAAGCCGGATTATGACTTGCAGCAGGAAAAGAAATTCTCCAACTCAGCTTTTGCACAGACACGAGCCCTTTCGGCTCCATTCCACGAAAATTTAACACGAGCACTTGTGTGATGGGCTCGCTTCTCCGAGAGGAGCACCCTTAGGGCCTCAGGACTCTGAGCTCCATCTGAGCGGGTGCCCTTCCTCCTGTTCTCCGAGGCCTCCTGTACCTACGTCCCCACCCTGTTTCTGGGCACTTTGAGCATCCCCTGTGGGCAGCCTGCTTCAGCCTTGCTGAGATCATGATATTTATGCTTTTATTTATTTACTTTGCCAATTACCTCATAAGGTCACTGTGATTGTTTTTGTTACTCCTCCATTCACAAACTTGCACAGAATTTGAATGATGATGGGTCATAACTATTTCCCCCATAAGCCTCTTGTTTTTAGGGAGCATTTTGCAGGATGCAAGGTTTATCAGGAATGCATACAGGTGCTACAGAAGCAAAGGCTGTAAAATCACTTTTAGTTTTCAGTACAGTCCCGTCTCCCTTGCCTGCAACCAGTGGGGCCAGGTAGATTTTGAAATTTACATGTATGCTGCTAGGTTTTAGAAAGCAGCAGGTGTGTGGATGGTCTATTAGCTATGTGTCATATATGGTCCCCACAGTGTAATTAAACACATTGTAGTAAGTGGGATATGTGAAAATTGCAAATAGTTTCGTGTGCATTTAGTGACATTTTGAGTTACACAATGCACTTTTGGTTGTCCGAGCTTTTTGGACTTTGGAATGAATTGCCTCAGCATCTCTCAGGGCCACGTCCTCTCTGCGGCCCCGACTCCACCATGGCCGCACGGTGCCCTGTGATGTGAAGGCTGGCCTCTCATTGAGGCAGCCTCTTCGGAAGCAGGGAATGAGCTTGCTAATCTCCTGCTTTCTGCCAAGTGTGTTTGGGTGATTCAGCCACCCTTTTCCATCACAGGTTTATCTGTGTCTGGGAAAGGGAAAGTGAGGACACCAATTTGGCTTTTTCTTCCCGTCTTTACCTACTGGCTCATTTCCCCCCACTCTGCACGTGCCTGATAGAGACTTCTCTTAGGTCATGCTGTCTTCCTGTGCTTTCCTATGGCTTCTAGGAAAATCTCTAAGATCGGAGCTTATTTATGCTCTACAGGATATAAGCTATTTGAATAACACAACTGAATTTGAGACTTCAAATTGACTTCCGTCTTAGTGTGTTCAGTCTGCTGTAACAAAGTACCATAAACGGGAGCTTGTAAACAACATTCCTCACCGTTCTGAAAGCTAGAAGTCCAAGATCAAGGTGCTGGCAGATTTGGTTTCTGGTGAGGGTCTGCTCCCTCATAAGTGACCACCTTCTCACTATAATATAGGTAGAAGAGGCTGGAGAACCCATGGGGTCCTTTTTTAAAGGGTACTAATTCCATTCATGAGGGCTCTGTGCTCATGGTCTAATCACCTCTCAAAGGCCCCAACTCAAAACAGCATCACTTTGAAGGTTAATATTTCAACATAAGAATTTTTTTTTCAAAGGAGCGGGCACAAACATTCATTCTATAACAACTTCTTTCTTTGAAGTTGAGTTCCACTTTCCCCAAGAACGAGAAATTGTCAAGAAAGAAAATATTTTAGTTTAATATTCAAGAATATTTTGCTCATTTCATCAACATGATAGTGTTTAAGAAGTGAATCCCATGACTCTGTTTTATGCAAATACATGTGTGTGTTTCTTGTATGTATACATATGCGAACAAATTTATAGCTTGACATGGAACATTTCTAGATTGTATAAAAGTTTGTGGCAGAGTGGAGCCTTATATCACCATCTTTTAGCCCAAGAGACTTTTTACCTATTAGCCATTTAAGAACTTTTACAGACATACCAGTTGTAGGAGTACTCTCGGGGCAAGAGTAGTAAATTGCATGTATGTATTTAGCAGTGAGATGGTGTTTTCTACCTATAATTGCCTGGGCCTTGTAGTCCCTTTAATCTATTATCTAATGAATTCTAGATGTAATGTATTTTTTTTTTTTGTGAGGTAATGTATTTTTGAAGTGGAGGGATTAGCTGAACTATCTCGTGCTTATTTGGTACTTCAAAAGTCAGTACTGGTCACACACACACACACACACAGTCTCTCACGTATTGGGCAAACTGAAAGTGAGCCACTCAGACACTCTTGGGAGGGTTGGTTGTTGGGTAGTTGATCTTAGAGAAGAAACATTGATCTAGGTTTTGGAGATTGAGATAGGAAGCAGCTGGGGGCTATAATACTGAGATAGTAAAGTCCAAGTAACAGAACTTTCAGGAACAAATCCCCTCAGTCAATGTGAACTGTTTGTGTTAGGAGAAAGCCATGTCTACTCATCTTTAACATGATCGCCTCAGTACACATTATCTGTGAATGGTCCGCTGAACTCACTGCCAACATTTTCAAGATAAAATATGTGGGCCGCTGACCACAGGGAGAAGAACTATTTCCCCAGGTTTTCTCCTCTAGCCATAATAATATTACAGGGATCAGAGATTTTGAGCCCTGCTTCCTGTTAATATGAAGGGAGGATATGATGAGTCCTGACAAACCCACGTGTTTTAAATATAGTATGTTGGAACCTTGAAATAGGGACATCCTAATGCTATTTCATTTTTTTAAAGAATGAACAGCCAGAAACTGAAAAAGGAGGATGCTTAAATTTATTCATTTGCCACTGTGCTGGAGGGGTTTTATCTTGTTTCAAAACACAGTGGGAACTCTTTGTTGGACTCTTTGCTTCAAAGCAAACCAGGATAAAGTAGGTTCATCTCATCCTATTTGAAAAGGATTATTTAGGGAAGCCCCGTTAGAATCTTGTCACGAATCACAGTCAAGAGAAACTGGTCCCAAAGTATGGGCATCAGGCTTATATTCTACAGTTTCTCTCAGATTTGGTAGAGGTTGTTCCTTGAAATAGATTTTAAACCTGTGTTGGTATGAGTTTACATGTAAACTGCTCTAACTGTGCCCATATACCAAGTCTTTGAAGCCACGCTTTTCTTCATGTGCATTATTTTCACCAGTTCTTTCTTCTTTTCCCACCTTCTTTAATCCTATAGCTTCACTGACTTCAAAGAGAATATGAGAGAATAAAGAGTGAAGGAGGAAGAAACGAAATTTCTTCACTGCATTTGTGTCCCTCACCGGGCAGTTTTTTGCCTGGCACAGGGCATGGTGGGTAAGAGGGCGGGACCGTGGATGCAGTGAGCCCGTGTTTACGTCCGAGTGTCACCACTGAACAGCTGTGGCAACTTTAGCAAGTTACTTGACTTCTCTGTGTTACCATTCCTGTGTAAAAAGGCAGGAAAATAGTGCTGACATAGTAGTTTTCTTTAAAGGTGGTGATGGTGTGGGGATTAAATGAGTTAATCTACTTCAAACATTTACAAAGGTACCCTAAACCGAGCAAGTACCACAATTACTACTTCTAAGTTTTAACTTGTCTATTTTCACTCTGGTTCTTTCATTTTTGCTGCAATTGGATTTTTTCCCATCCTTTTTCCTGTGTTTTGCCTTTATAAGGGGGCCCAGTGGGTGATGAAGAGTGATTGACAAGGTCCCAGTTTTAGGGAAGAGAAAGAGTGACTAAGACTGGCTAGTTCTCTCATCCTCCTGCCTTCTGAGGGGAGCACGCAGCAACAGCAAACAAGGAAAATTCAGAGTGTCAAGTATACAGATGGAAATAAAACAGTGATAGGGCAGAGACTCACGAGGCTGGAGAGCATGGGGTTACTTCGGATGGAATGATTAGAAAAGCGCTCTCTGAGGAGATGACATTTGAATAGCGAGCTCCACATTCTGGAGGGGGCAGCCGTGCAAAGGGTTGGTAGAAGAACATCCCAGGAAAGGAGCCAAGGATTAGAAAGTTCAAAACAGTCCTGAGGCACAGACTGGGCTGGTGTTTTCAAGGAACACAAAGGTTGGTCAGCACGGCTGGAGCATAGTGAACAATGGAGGTGTGATCTGAGGCTGGGCTAAAGAGAGATGGGTTAGAGGAAGAGCATGTGAGCTTGCAAATAGGGTAGAGCGTTTAGATGGAGAGCAGGATTTCTCAGCTGTGGCACTATTAACATTTGGGCCAGATAATTTTTTGTTGTGGGGCACAGTCCTGTGCAAGATAGGATGTTTAGCAGCATTCCTGGGCTCTACCCAGTAGATTTAATAGCATTCACCTCAGTTGTGACAATTAAAAATATCTCCAAGACATGGTCGGATGTCCCTGGAGGGGCAAAATTGTCCATGCTCGAGAACCACTGATTTATTAGAGTATTTTCAACAGGGAATGATAATGAACTCATTTATAGTTTTAAAATATAATTTTGTCAGTTTGTAGAGAATAGAGTATTGAGAGTAACAGGTGGAAATAAGGAGACTGGAGATGATTGTGGTTGGAGTTGGGTGGTGTCAGCGGAGATGCATGATTACTATTAGTGACTAGTATTTCTTATTAATAAGATGATATGAATAAGAGCTTTGTAAAGATTTACATATGATAAAGCAATAGCACAATGGCTGGCACATAGTAGGCACTCAGGAAAGTATGTTGAATGAATAAATGACTGAATGCATTATGGTGGTCCCAATGTAGTCATTGCTCCCACGACCAGTTACAGGAGATCAAGTCCATAGTCAAGATAGTGGTGACTTTGGCTTCATTTTTCTTAATGAGCTGGTAGGTAAGATTCTTTTGGTTGTTGAAGGTTGATTCTGTTGGTAGGGCAGGGCCCTCGACTACATACTGAATCAGAGGGAAGTCCTTAAACTAGTAAAGTCTCCGTCGTTTTTGTTCTTTTCATTTTAGATGATTATGCCACATTGTAAACTTGGCTACAGAAAAATGTGTGTGTAGGTACTTGACCTATTGTTGGGGAAGCAGCCATTATTTCTGGCAATGGATAAAAGCCTTTTTCTTTTTGCATTTTGCATTGAAAAAATGCTCTGGGGGCACTGGTTAAGCATCTGACTCTTGATTTCAGCTCATGTCATGATCTCAGGGTTGTGAGATCAAGCCCTGTATTAGGTTCTGTGCTCAGTGCAGAGTCTGAAAATTCTCTCTCCCTCCCACTCCCTCTGTCCCTCCTGCTGTTCTCGCTTTAAATAGGTAAACAAAAATCTTAAAAAAAGGCTTCTGAGTACCAAAATCTTTTTAACCTGGGTTGATAGAGTGGGATCAGATCTGTATTGAATTTTTTAAATCTATTTTTTATTTGGAATGATTCTTAATGTTACCTATTACATAATATCCGTCTGCCCATTAGAGAAGCAAAGTGTACAAAAGTGACAGGGGCTGTGGCGCCACAGTGATGGAAGGAGGACAAAAGGATTAGAGGGGCGCTGGTTGGAATATTTCTCTGAGTTTTTCTGGAGGATGCAAAACTGTGCTGGAAAGCTCATAACAATAGATTTTCCTAGGATGTGTCTTTACTTTCTCCTGCCAACTGGATTGGAAATTACAAATAGAAGAATAGAAGTATTTCTCGTGGTATTTTCACATATCTTATTCTAGTTCCAGGAAAAACAATATACATGAACTATATAACCATAAAAGGCTCCATGTGAGAAGTGATCGATCTTTAGGGATGTCTGATTCATTTCAAGACTTAGGTAAAAGCCAGTGTCTTTCAATTCTTCTGTTAAATCTAAATTACAATTGGCTTTAGGTGGTTGTCAATGCTTTGCCAGAGGATTTCGATACCAAGGGTGTCCTCCTAGATCATGACACCTACGTACTTTGGCGAATTCAACAAACCTTGCATAAAGTACTTTTTTGAAGATTTTTTAAAGGAGTTGTTTCTTCTTAAGGATTTGAAGGGCAAAAAGATGTGGGAAAGGAAGTAAAAACACTAAATGTGATCAAACTCCTTAAAATGAAGTTTGAAAATTTGAATGTGATTTCCAGGAAACACTGAGAAAAGAGTAGAGCTCTTTATCAGTGACGGGAGGTCAGTCTGGAGGAAAATGACAAAAGTTTTTTCCTCTTATTTGGTAATGCTCAGTGGACTGAACAACTATTAAAATAACGTGACTCCATATTTTTTTATCATTTAAAAATTACAGAGAGATCATTCCCTTCATATCTACTTTATCCCCATTTTAAATAAGGCAATAAAATATCATTGGATGAAGGACTATGAATCCCCATAGTACAAGAAAGAAAATAAATTTTGCTATTACTTCTCCAGGTTTGGGAAATAAGTAGAACTAGCAATAAGTCATTTGCCTTTTTTACCTCTTTCTCACATTTCTATTAACATGAATATACAAACAATTAAATATCAAATATACCAGATTGAAGTAGTCCTAAATAAGACATCCTAATATTCTGAGAATGTTTTGTAATATTTAAGTCTTTTTTGCAATTATTTTTTATCTCTTCACTGACAGGAACGTATACTCCTTTGTTAATGCTGGGGTCCAGGTATCCTTATCAAGGTTCTGTTTTCAGTTTAATAAAATATAGGGGCCCCTGGGTGGCTCAGTTGGTTGAGCGACTGCCTTCAGCTCAGGTCATGATCCCGGAGTCCCGGGGTCGAGTCCCACATCGGGCTCCCAGCTCCATGGGGGGTCCACTTCTCACTCTGACCTTCTCCCTTCTCATGCTCTCTCTCACTCTCTCTCTTTCCTAATAAATAAATAAATAAAATCTTTAAAAAAAATAAAATATATATTTACTTTGACAAATTCCAACCAGTTAATAACCTTGGAACATAAAGTGTGATGTTTGCCCTATTTGCACAAAGGTCATTTGTTCTTTAGGTGTGTGTTCTTTATTGTAGGTAGGCAGTGAAGAGCTCACATGTGAGTTCATCACTAAGGAAAAGAAGAGACTTTGCATGGGCATGGGATGCTGGGGTGGGGAGTGTCTGGACATCTCAGGGAATAGGTGCTGAATCCTCTCTGGTTGGAGGTGCCACGCGAGGGAGGGTTGACAAGAACAATGTAAATGGGGAAACGAGTCATGCCCACCACAACAAGAAGAAAATCAAACCATTTAACTAGTTAACTAGTTTTTAAAGAAATTAATCCCCGTGGCATGAGTGATAGAAGATTGAACGGATTATATTTTTAGTTAAAATATGTGACCAACGGTAAAATAATGCTGATGAATTTAAGAAACCAGTTATTTCTTTTCTGTGGTCCTGATTTTTGAATAATCATTTTCATTGTGCATCCAAAATAGGTCCTGATCCAGGGATACTCTACACACTGTGTCTTTGTCATTGTATCACAAAGTCTCTGGAAAATGTTCTTCCTTGCTTCCCACCCCCTTTTTTCCGGCTATCTACTCTCCTTTCCACTTAAGACTTCCTCAGGGAAGCCTGCCCTGTCACCCTTCTCCTCCCTCCCCAACGCAAATAGGTCTGGTTCTCCCTTTATATGTTCTCACAAGTCCCTGGCCTTTTCTTTACATTCTTTCAGTTTTAAGTATTGATTTTGTGATTATTTATTAATGTCTGTATTCCCTAATAGACTACAGGCTCTATCAGAATTAGAAACAGCTTTCATCATATTTACTACAAATACCCCCATTTATTGGCTCAATCCTTGACACATATGGCCCTAAAATTTTCTGTATGTAAATAAATAACCCAGTCCTTACTCCACCACATTTATAACCAAACAGATATTTCACCAAAATTGACATATCCTTTATCTCTAGCTAAAACAAAAGAAGAATCTTTATTTGATCCTGAGCTAGCTTATATTCTGCTCCTCATGATTTTGCTTCCCATCCTGATTCATTTTGGAATTAAAAACCAAAATTCTGTGATCCAGCAGGTAGTATTGTTTTTTGCAAATTAAGAACAGCTGTATGTTACAAGAATTCAGTTCAGCGTTGCTGAAATGTATGTAGTATTATATTTTCCTTCTGACCCCTTTGTAAGCCTCTGGAAGAATAATATACACCTGTCTGTCAGTTAAGCAAAAATGGTCCAAAAATTTTATTTCGCAACTAGTCATATACTGAGTTCAGGTTTAAAATTTCACTATTTCATACAACTTAATCTAAGAGAGAGACTGACTGTGGACCATGGATCGGAAGTGAAGTCAAATCAAATTCCAATAAGAAGGTAACTTGACCACTAGGCAGAAATCCAATGTTAAAACCAGTAAGTCTTAACGAAGAGTTAACCAGAATTTGGGTCTACTAGAAAATATATAAACTATGGGGGAGAAAAAAAATTCTCTGTTTTGGGATTCAGGGATAGGGAAAAGGTTGTGTGTGTATTTTTAATAGTCTTTTATATTGATGCTTTGGACTCATGTTTTCCCTCCTTAAAAAAGAAAAAGCATAGAATTATTCTATGACCTAGGATTGACTTTCTGTAAGTATGCATTTTACTGATAAGTTATAAATAGTTTATGATGATTTTAAATTAAAACCAGAAGTTAAATTTGGAACATGGAAGAGATAAATAAGTTAACCTTCAAAAATGTTGTGTCGTAAACTGTTATATCATATATCAAATAAAAAACTCTCTAGGGACTCTATCTGGCTGTGATCAGAGCTATTCTTAGCAGAGCCCTGTCTGTTTTGGTAGTTGGAATCTATGAGCTTTTGCTTTGGTAATTTTTATAGTCACTGAAGCTGTTTATATTGAAACACCCACTCTGGCTCTCACATTAATAATTATTAATGATATGATAATTAAAAGTGGAAGTTTAAGTTTCAGGGCATTTGGAGATATTTCAATAGAACCAAACAGTTTCAAGCATCGAAAATTATACATCAGGGCTGTTTGTAATGATCACAGAAGACATATAATTACTTCTAAAGGATTGACAGTATGATTAAGTGTGGGGTTAACTAAGTGTGCTAATGAGTGATGGGTGAAAAAGGCTTTGACGAGGAGGGATTTAAAAACCATGCCCCATGAATTTAAAATGTTGGTTCCCTTGCGCCTTTCAGAAGCTTGGTGGCATAGAAGAAATAGCAAAACTGACCTTCCTTAACCTCAAATGCCACAGCTATAAAATGGGGGGGAGGGGGAAGAGATTGGTTACTAACCAGTTGTTTACTGTTACACAAAATGCAGTCCATTTTGTGGGGTGAGTATTAAAAGATGCAATGTAGTCAGTGACTGACATAGTAGGTATAGTAGGTGCTCAATAAATGATTTATATTATTTTGGAGGCTGGGAACAGAATGGTTCAATGTCCTTGCTTTATTACCTATTAGCTTTGTAATAAGAACATCAGTTTCTTTTTTTCCTTTTTTTTCCTGTCATCTGTGAAATAGGAAAAATGACACCAAAATTGCAGGCCAATTTGAGGAGTGAAATAAGTTCGTGAACATAACATTTGTAGAATATTATCTGGTACATGGTCCGCTGTAAATAAGAGCAGCTTTAAGTATAGTCATTAACATAATAATGAACAGTAACATCACGCAGTCTTGATATGCCTCAGTTTTTTATCTCTAGAGTTAAATTTCCCTACAGCAAAAGAGCCGTTTGTGTGTGGTGGCAATACTGTAAAGAAAATCCCAGCCATTAGCTCTAACTGCGTAGTCAAAGAAGCAAAGACTTCGGAAACGATTTGGCTTTTGTGTTTGAGCCTCAGGAGAGGCTTGTGAATGGAGATAATAAGTATTATTCTCCTCAAAGAGATATTATTTTGTTTTTTTTGTTTTTAAAGTGCTTTGAGGCAGAGACACCAGCCTGTAAGTCCTGAAGATCTAGCAATATATATATATTTAAAAACCTTTTACTATTTCAGTTATTTCTTTCTTTTCTGTCACATATTCATTGTTTTCAGGAAATTGCTTTAGTCTTCATTTAGTTCGTATACACACTGGGCTAGGCATGGATTATGTCTATCATGACCCCGGGAGTGGTCGGTGTTAGTTAGTTACCATCTTAATTTTTAGTGACTGATTTTCAAACATATAAAACAAAACAGTAGAGAATGTAGGAAGCATTAACAAATTAGCTAACTAGTACTAAATCCCTCCATGCATCCACACAAATACTTTCAAAATTACCTGCAAAGTTAATGGGAGTCCCCAAGGTAAACATTGCATTAAGAGAAACACTCTTCCAGCCATGTCCTTATGTTTTTATAGTCATTTGTATCTATGTGGTAGGCTAATGTTTTTATAGTCATTTGTGTCTATGCTATTTTGCCTCTAAGGAGAAATCTTCTATGTGCATACCCTTATTTCCATTGTTAGAGCTCCTCAAACGTAACCAAACAGAAATGTAAGATAACCAATCAACTGGTAATATTCTTGATTATAGAGTTACTCTGCATGGTCTAAGGTATACTTTGACAACCTGCCCCTATGGAACAAGCAAAGGAAAAACAAACAAACTAAACAAAGTATTGGGAGTGGTGGAATAAGTAGCAAAAAGAATTGGAGGGATCATTTTTACTTTTTTAGAGATTCTGAGTGTCATTTATTATCCTGAACTTTTAGAGAGGCAACAAATGTAATTTCTCTTTCAGGTGGGAAAATTGGAGTCCTCTGGAAACTCTAAACTCTTTTTGGGATCAAGGTCAATGTTCAACACCCTATACCTTTGGGAGCGGGGCAAGTCAGTGTTTTTAAACCGAGATTGTACAAAGCAGAGAATTTCCACAGTCTGTTCTGGTGTTACCATCACCGTTAATGTGGGGATGAAAGGCATGTGAAGGGACTACAAGGAGAGGCTTTGTTTTCATTTCCCTATTTTAGGTAGGGGTAAAAAATGTCAGATATCAGCAACTTCATAGGGTCCTGCTGGTCGTTTGTGAACCAGGGGTGTTAGGTTTTGTTTCATTCCTTGGAGTCTCTCTGAATAAAAACATGACATGCTGAAAGGAACGATATGAAGGTCATTTTCTCAGTCAATTGACAGAACATTTAATCACTGTATTTATTAGTCTATTATTTTCACTGTGAGGCTCTTGAACACAGAAATTGGTATTTCTTTCAGGTCTCAGCTCAGTCCCAATTTAACTTTTACAGAGAAGGGTTCTCAGACTCTACCTCTGTCTGTATTTTCTCTCAAAGTAATGGTTATCGTAATTTGTTCATTGTATGAAATATAATTTATTAATGCAGTTGTATTAACTTTTACAAACTTCTTTCCTTCCCCACACTGAAAAGAATCCATAATTTTATAGGTTCCTTAGTCCTAGATTGGCTCTTAGATATTTGTCATGCAAAATCTGCGAGGAAGTGGTGAAATTTGATAGCAGTTAAAACAATCTTTAAGGTAGGGGAGAGTGAATGGAATGGGGGTGGGGCGAAAAAGAAGAAGGAATAGAAGTACAGAGCATTTGCCATAAGGTATCTATTGATATTTGACACTATATACATATAGTTATTTATTAAATATTTATTTGTTATTTATTAAAGAATATTTATATTTATATATTATTGTTTTTTATTAAAGAAATGACCAATACTTTGAAAATGCTTTATGTCTAGAGGAAAAAAAATCAGTATAATGTCAAACTTCAAAAAGTTGACAATATTGTAGCTCCCCTTTCAAATCATAAAATATCCGTATAAACTAGACATCATTAAATTGAAAACAATCTCAAAACTTTGCAAAAATATGCTCTTTATTATAAGGTGTTTTGCTATATCTGGCTATGAGTAATAATAACCCATCAGAGAACTATGTATTATTGACACGTCTTTGGCAAGAAACGTCTATTCTTTTCAGATAGTAATTTGGTGGCAAAATGTAGCCATTCTAGGTATAAATTGAATAAAAACAAAAAATGTGTGCAGAAATTAACCTAAATGATCCTCAATTGTCCACAGGGGAAACTGAGTTAATGAGCATGGGGGAAAGTATTTTGAAGAGATGGGTATTTAAACATATAGAGATATAATACACGTTTGAGTGTGAAATGATTATATTTGAAAGGTATAAAGTTTGAGTGGCTCAGGTTCCCTCACATAATACTGAAGGAATTTTCATTTGTATAAAAGTTGGATTGAGTCCAACTGCTTGAGACATATCTTTATCGTAAAGGAAGTTTTCCTAAAGTCAGATTGCTTCCCTAACTCTGCCTTTTAAAGAATGAAAACTGTTAACATTTACGTACGAGCGCTGACTTCGACTCTGAGCAGAAATAGGAAAGCACAAGGAAATGGATACCACGCTAAACATAGTGCTGCCACGGGAACATTCGCCAGCTCATCGTCTTCTAGGCTGTTTTATTTGAAAGGATTTGTGCTACAGCTGACTGTTTTGGAGCCCCGAAAAAGAGGGGACAATCATGACACAACAAGAGATGTAGGCTTTCTGGTGTCAGTTTAACACTTTATAGTCCCTTTAAATTCTCACACCTTTCATCAAAGGAGGATTTAGGACAATTCAAAGGAAGGTTTTTATTATAAGAGCTATGAGAGGGAAAAGCAGTCATTGACTTTAGAGGTGAAATTAAACTGTTCTGAAATAAGGATTTTTTTCCTAGGTCAAATGTAAAGGCAAGGCAAGGGTTGATAGTTAATCTTTTGAACAATTTGTTAGTCTATGCTTAGTCTTAACTTCCTAATTTCATATGGGAACTGATTTGTAAGGGAAGTTTTCTATTTCAGACTTGAGAAGTTTCTTCAGAATACCTCCTGAAGGCTTTATCAGAGCAGAAATTATTTGAGATGACTCAGTATTAATTGATTATACCGGGCAGACAGGCTTTTGGCTAGCAAACCAAAGTCCAGATACCCAATGTCGTTCGAGCAAAATGAGCAATGTCATTTTGAGAGGGGCAGCATGTTGGACGAGTGGCTCAAGTTGAGGTCCCTCTCAGTATAAGAATTTAGGAAGTGATCTGCTCTCTCATTCGTAATACTAATGAAAGGGAAATCCAAGGATTCGGTTTAAATAGATTAATGGGCTGCTATATTTTAACACTGTTGACAGTTTGTTTTGGCACATCCAGAAGTGCTATAGTATTCATGCACAGTAAATTAGGAGAGATTAGTGATCATCCAATTTAAGAAGAGCTAATGGTACGTTTGTGTCAGAGAACTGAATTTACGCAATCACGTTCCCAGCACTATGTAAGCATGCCAGCCTTGGGAAGCTATGAAATGGCCGCACAAGAACCCAGGGGGTGAATGTGGTGGTAATCAAGGCCATGGAGACGCGGACTACCTTTCATGTTTTAATTTGCACCAGTGCATTTGAGGCCTAAGAGCAGAAGCTGTTCTCCAGCATCTGCCAGACAAGCCCATGTGTTTTATTTTGTTTGTTTGGTTTTTTTAGAACATAAAAAAGTTGTAAAGCATGAAGACTTGCTCAACAGCTGGCCTGCAGTCTTTGCTGGGTTAAGCCCATTCCTAATTCCCTAATTGTGAGTATGGAATTGCCGGAGTCAAATTCTCATGTTTTGTGAATTCAGATCTAGAAGAAATATGATAAAAATTGGGCTGTTCTTTAAAATAAAATCTATTAAGGTCATTATTTAATCCAAGCCACTATCATACTATATTTGGCATTTCCTTCCAAGTAAATAGTATTCAAGACATTTGCCATGGCCCTGATTCTGCAAGACTAAGTCCTTTCTGTCCTATGGGAGAGAGATTGTAAGGGTGTTCTATCATTGTTCTATCATTGTTTTTTGGATTTTTTTTTTTTAATTTATTAGAGAGAGAGAGACTGAGAATGAGAGGGGAGAAGGTCAGAGGGAGAAGCAGACCCCCCGCAGAGCCAGGAGTCTGATACGGGACTCGATCCCGGGACTCCGGGATCATGACCCGAGCCGAAGACAGTCACTCAACCAACTGAGCCACCCAGGCGCCCTCTCATTGTTTTTTGAATGTGCAGCGCAACCCCCCTATTGAGTCATCTCTTCTGCTCTCCTAAGGGCCTCATTCTTTGTGGCAATGGAATCAGATAGGATCCTTTGTTCAATCATTTGTTTATTCAATAATATTTATTCAGTATCAGCTCTGCACTAGATACTGCTGAAGGCCTGCGCTTTCCAATATGGAAGTCACTAACCACATGTACCTATTTGAGTCCTTGAAATATGGCTGGCTAGAATTCAGATGTGCCCCAAGTACAAAGTATTCACTGGGTTTTACAGACATAACACACAGAAAAGAAGGTAGATTATATTAATATATATTTTTTATAATGGTTATTGTTTAACATGTAATCACTATAAACCTTGCTGAGAAACTACGTGAGCAGCAAATATCGTTTTATTTAGCAATTTCTACAAAGCATGGATATGGAGGCTCTGAATGTCTGTTACAGCTGGCCTGTCATTGGCACAAGGTGACAACCACAGAAGCCACTTTGTCTACATGCAGGGATCCTAAGAGAAAAAATGCTGACCTGAGTATGCCCAACTGTAGTGGGTTAAGTGGTGCCCTCACCCCCAAGATATATGCACTTCCAAATCCCTGGAATTTATGAAGGTGGTCTTATTTGGAATGGGGTCTTTGCAGGTGTTTAAGTTAAGGATCTCAGTATGAGATCTGAATGGGCTCTATCTGAATGGGCTCTAAAACCAGTGACAAGTATCCTTATAAGAGACAGAAGAGGAGAGTACAGGAACACAGAGGACAAGGCCATGTGAAGAAGGAGGCAGAGATTGGAATTATGCAGCCACAAACCAAGGACTAAGTGGATCTACCAGAAGCCAGTAGAGGCAAGGAAGGATTCTCCCCTGGAGCCTCCAGAGACAGAATGGCCCTGCTGATACTTTGATTCTAGACTTCAGATCTCCAGAACTGTGGAGAAACATTTGTTTTAATCCACAATGTTTGTGGTAAATTTTAATGGCAGTCCTTAGAAACTAATACATCCACTCTCTTTTTCCCTGTAACACATGGATTAGATAAATTTGGTCCTTGAGAAGGATCAAAAGAATACTCTAATCTAAGGTCCTTCATATGGAAACAAAGACATTCCCTTCCTGTAAAATAATGGGCTCTTTGTTTTTTTTTTAAATTTAAATTCAATTAATTAACAGATAGTGTATTACTAGTTTCAGAGGTAGAATTCAGTGATTCATTAGTTGCATATAACATCCAGTGCTCATTGTGTCACGTGCCCTCCTTAATGGCCATCATCCCGTTACCCCATCCCCCCTACATCCTCCCCTCCAATAACCCTCAGTTTGTTTCCCATGATTAAGCATCTCTTATGGTTTGTCTTCCTCTCTGATTTATGATGGACTTTTTGTATTTTCTTGTTCCCAAATACATAGGTTCAGTTTAATTTTTTTACTCACATTATTTCACCCATGTTCTCATCCTTTTAGTCCCTGACAAACCCCATCTAACCTCTTCTTATACCCTGATCCAAGATTGAAATAGCTCTTCCATTAATTGCCCCCCATGTTATTACTGTTTATTTCATTTATTCAACTAGTATTTTGAGAATCACATCTATAGGACAATACCTTGCAGTAGTTTTCTTGGGACACGTTGTGAACAAAGCAGACAAAAATCTCTGGCCTTCTGGATCTTAATTTCGTGTAGGGGCCGAGAGACAGTAAATGATAGCAACAAATAACATAGCATGTTATAGTATAGACTAATGAGTGTTGTGGAAAGAAGTAAAGCAAGGTAAGTGGATTTGGGGATACTGGAAGAATGGGAGGCTGGCTTGCAGTATGAGATAACATGGTCAGCATGGGCCTCATTGAGTAGATGACATTTGCACAAAGACTTGGAGGAGTTAGCCAAGCAGATATCTATAGGAACAAGATTCCAGGCAGAGAAAACAACTACAGCAGAGACCGGAATGTGAGCATCCCTGGTGTGTGTGCAACAGAGTCCAGTGTGGTGGTTGTAAAGTGATCAGAGGACGAAGTGATAGGAGAAGAGGTGATGGTGGGAGCGGGGACCAGCATGTAGGACCCATTAAGCTCTTGGAAGGATTTGGCATATCTCCTGAGTGAAATGCAGAGTGCTTGGGATTTGAGCAGGTGCAAGTCATATTCTGACTTAAATTAGAAAAATTATTTTGGCTGCAGTGTGAGAACGGGCCATGGAGGTGGCTGGGGCGGGAACAAAGATAGAGGCGGAGAGATCTATTAAGAGGATGCGGCAACTGGGAAATAATGTTGACTCAGTCCTGGGGGAGCAGTGGACATGATCGGAAGGAGTGGGATTATGGATACAATTTGAAGGTATAGTCAATAGGGTGTGAAAGAGTAAGAGGAATCAAGATCGATTCCATGACTTTGGACAACCTCAGGAAGGATAACGAGAGATGCTTTGAGTGAAAGAAGAAAGGCTGTAGAGATAGCAAATTTTGCGGCTGTGGGCGGGGAGGGTATTATTCATTTCCAAGTAGAGTTTCTCATTATCATATAATTAGCCTGAGCTAGTGATTCTATTAATAAGCAAATTAGAAGTGATGCAGGCATAGCTTAGTTTCCACTGGACTCAGAGGTGTTCTTGGCTTACCTCATTATGGTAATGGCAGAGATCCAAGCTTTGCATTTACTTCTTATTAGTCTGACTATGTAAGATCCTGAGGACCTGCATATGGTCTCCTGAAGTTACTGATTTTATACTTAGCATTTCTTCTAGCTGACCTTCATTGCTTCCTTCCTCCAACATGATAGATTCTCTTTTTAATTACTAATAGCTGCCTTTCACATTTTTCTAAATACATCTCAATTTTCTTTCAAGGAATTGTCTCCCCTACTATTTCCTACACTTTTAGTTACCATCTTAGTGCTTCTTTAAGCCTCCCATTCATTCCTTGGGCCTACAATAATCTTCTAATAAATTCCCCCTTTTTTTTTAAAAGACAGTCAAAGTTGTTTTTTATGATTGTGATGAAGAACCCTGGTAGGTAGAGATAAATGAGAGAAAATATGACTAAACATTAGAGTTCTATATTACAAAGGTTGTTGTAATGCTTAATTCAGAAAGGTAATTTTATTCATTTCATGTGGTTTCATGTGCAGTGAACCCCATGAGCTTTTATCCTATGACACTGTCAACAAATATTATCCAAGAGTTCAATGGGATGGCTGCTGGTGAGCTCCCTAAGCTGAGATTTCTTTGCTCAGACTATTTAAGCTCAACTGGGTCCATGAGCTTAGTTTTCTCTATAAAGATAGCTCTGAGGGGGATTTTGCATGGAGTCATAATTCAATCACCATTGGCATACATTCACTCATTTCATATCCTTCAGCTTTGTTGCTGAACTGGTGATTTATTCTTCTTTTTGTCTTAGGTTTATTTTTATTGCTTCTTCAGTCCTGTATCAAATTGTTTAACATAATGAATACTTTGATAAAACCAACCCTAAGAAGAAAATGTTTCCGTTTCTGTCTCTTCTTTTAGATCCAGAGTCTATTCATTCTTAAATCCTGAGTTTTATCCTGAGTCATCAGTTTTTATCTTCTTAGTCCAATGGACCTCTCTGATTTAAAAAATATATTTAGGCCATTTAACACAAATTGTGAATTAAGAATAAAGGGATAGTGAAAAACAGCTATCATAGAAATTTTAATAAAGATTTAAGCAGTATTTGCATTGTAAAAGTGCAACCCTTTTGAAAACTTTGATGAATAATTCTTTTTGGAGAAGATTGATATCTTTCCTCCATAATTATAAAATATTTTTATTTTTAGACATAAACAACAGTGACAATGGTTATTTCTGTGATTTTTTTAAATTTGTACATTACATATTTCCTTTCAATTATCTTTGTACACAGAGCTGTTCTAGCATTTTTTTCATGTATAAATTACCTTATATGAATTATATCAAGAAAGTTTTGGTGCATAAACATCATAAAAGATGAGGGAACACTCATCCCTTTAGCAAAACAATATGGTCCAGATTCTTGTGAATCTTTTTGGCAAGATGAAATATTTTATGCTAAGTGATTAACTCGTAAGAATACTGTGTTTTCTCATTGTTAACCACCATTCTAAGCAGTTCTATATATTAACTCATTTAATCTTTACAGCAACCATATGGAGTAAGTACTACCAGTGTCCCATTTTATAAAAAAAGAAACTGAGGAACATGGAGGATCAGTAACTTGCCTCACATCACACATCAAGTGAGTAGAGCCAGAGTCAAGCCCAGGCATTCTTTTCTGAACCAACCATATAGTCTATAAGAATAAGCAGTCTGAACATAATCCCACAAATCTTGTAACACTCTGGAAACAATAATATTCAAAATGGAGGACAAACCTTACAAGAGGGCTGTGTAGAACTTCCTAACCTTGTGCATTACAGAGAATTAACAGATCTATCTACACATTTAATTCCATCTGTCTCCTCTTAGTTCTGGGAGACAGTTCTATTTACCCTGTGCTGTATTATTTTCTATGGGTCATATGACATGAAAATGGTCAGGAGTACTGGTTTACTCTATCAATATACTAGTATATATCTTTGGTATGCCATCAGGGTCCATTGGACCCTAAGTTTCTTTTTTGGTCACTGTATTTGTAAAGATTGATATTTCATGAATATTATGCTTTCTTAGAATTTCCACAGAACAAAGAGAAGAGCTAACAAAAAGAAGTCTGGATGTACAGAAGAGAGGGGTAAAAGATCAGACTCATTGAGTGGAAAGGGAGAGACATAGTGGTTTAAATGGAAGCATTATTTTGGATTAATGCATTATTTTACTTATTCAAGAAATATTTATTGATATCCTACTATTACTGGGCCCTTGCCAGGCTCAGAATAAAGCAGTGATTATTATAGACATGGGTCCCAATCTTCATGCAGCTTAGAATGTAGTGGGAAATAATGGACATGATAAATGCTGTGAAAGGAGAACCATATTTCTGGGTCTTCTGGCCCAAATACTTTTCCTCTACTTTTCTTCAAGCATTCGTGAAACCCAGGGCTTTCTCCTGGGTGCTCTCATTTTTTTCACTTAAAGCCTCTCTGAGGAACCGTACCTAAATCCAGAGGTCACTTAGCCAGTTTACACAGTTATTTTCCAAATATGCATCTCTTGGTCTATCTCTTTCCTGAGACTTGGACTGGTATCTTCAGCTTCAGTTCTGACCTTATCCACTGAAGTCTAGTTGGCATTTCAAACTCAACGGGACTGAAAACGAACTCATTTTTTCCTCAAAAGCTGTTTCTCCTAATGTACTCCCAAAAGCAAAAAGTGATTATATCATCTACCCATTTCCCAAGTGAAAAACTTAGGGGTTTCTAGAAACACCTCCATCTCCTTCAGCTTCCACCTCTAATCACCACAGAGTTCTATCAGTTGATCATTTCTTCTTCCCATTGTCTTATTTCGGGCTATCATAGCGTTTAGCCTGTATTTCTGCAGTTACCTTTTGTGCTAAATTACACAAAAAAGTAGTAGGGTTCCTGATTTCGTTGTATGTTCTGGTTTTACTGGTTTTGATCAGAAAGTATTAATTTTACTATTCTTGCTTTTTTGAAATTTATTAAAGTTTTCTTTGTACTGTCATATATAATTTTTGACAATGTACTACTAGCATTGAAAAAAGTGAATTCTTTAGTTTTAGGACATAGAGTTGGAGATCTATGTTGCCTTAATAATTATTCTATTGAGGTCATTCCTATCAATACTTTTTTTGTCTGCTTGATCTTCTATGGACAGAGAGGGGTAAAATAAAATTTTGACCATTAAGGGTTAGTCCATTCTCCTTGTATTGTTTGGCTTACAAGTGTCAATGCTTATTCAAAGTTCCTTGTGATTCACATTGTTTCTGTGGTTTCTTTCTTTTTCTTCTCTCCAGGCAACAAGAATCAGACTCTGCAAGACTGCTCGCCATGAAGAGTCCATCTAATTGACCCTGCTTCACCAACAGATCATTCCAGGGAGAGTAAGAAATTTGTGTGACATCTCCTTATTCCTGGTTTCTTCTGGGGCCAGGTAAGGTCCTTGAACACATTTTCTATTGTTGCAAATAAGGTCTTGTTAGGGTGGCCCTCAGGGAGGGTCACTTGTTTTGGAGAGTATCACTCCGTGGCCTTGTCCGAAGTGCAGCAGCAGACATCTGTCTGTCTTGGAGTGTCCCTCACCATGATAGAGACGTGGTTCCTCACTGTGACATTCACTGCATCTGGGAGCCTTTGTCATCTATTATAATTCAAAGCTATATACAGTTTTGTTGAAATGGTATTTGTGTTCCTGTTTCTCATTCTATTTATGGTTCCGGAGTAATTTTCGAAAGGAGAAAGGAGTAGCATTTTTTTCTATTCCACTATATAAAACCCTAACATACCGTTATTGTCAAGCTGGCTTCTCCATCTGCAGACTTGTTCTCCAGTTCAAGTTCAACACTGCTTTCAGAGTAGGTTTTCCTAATGAAAGACCGATCAGGACGTGTGCTTGCTTAAGGCCCTTCAGTGACTTCCTACCACCTTCAAGTTACAGTTGAAACTCCTTTGCCTGATCCAGGATGTTCTGTATAGTCTGACTCATGAAAATCTTTAGCTTGATTTCCTTCCTCTCTCCTTCTCAACACACACACCATACTGAACTGTTTGTAGCTTCTCAATTGTCCCATGTTCTTTCTGCTGCCTTGCTTTTGTATATTCCGTTTGGTTGACTAGGAATGGATGTTTATATCTGAACCCAGCTGAAGCATTGCATTCCCTGGTGTCTTTCATATTCTAAGGTTTCATTCACAGGCCTTGAGTGTGTGCTCTGATAGCATCCATGTCCAAATGCATGTTACTCCTTTATTTATTGAATTTTTATTATGTATCAGATCATGTTAAAATCTTGGGAGTACAGTAGAGAACGAAACAGAAGTCTACCCTCAAGGATATATAAGATTATAATAGATTGTAATGTTCACTTATCATTTCCTTCGTTAGCATGAGAACTTGAGTGCAGAGATTGCATTTTTAATCTCGCGCTCAGAGTGCATTGGAATATAGGGGATTTGCAACAGATGCTCCCTGAATGAACAAACACCAAAGGGTTTGCAATAGTCCAGGTAAAGGCATTCGGGTTCCTATTCCAAAGCAAGGAAAAGTTTTCAAATATGTGACATTTTTGAGGTGTAAGTGTTGATTTTTTTTAAAAGGTTTTATTTTTAAGTAACCTCTCCACACAATGTGGGTATTAAACTCACAACCCTGGGATGAAGAGTCTTGTGCTCTGTTGAGTGAACCAGACAGGCGCCCCTGTAAGTGCTGAGTTTTGGTGATGGAAGGGTTTTAGCATAGTTCAGCTGTCTAGATTGGGCTACTAACTGAGGGTATAAGGGGGGCGAGCAGTGGAGAGTTAAGTTTCTGCAGCCCATTCTGAAATTTCAGCTGAAGCACAGAGATAGGGCACATGCTGCATTCTGAAAGGAGTGCTAGACCATCTGCTAAAACTTCAGAGATATGAAAAAAATCCAGAGAGTGAAAACAGTTTTTATGAGAAAACTTTGGGAAAAAGCTGTGTTGTGAGTCTCCCTTCCTCTTTCTACCCAAAATGGTGGTGGTGGTGGGGGTGGGGGGTGCTGCTTCTAAACTCAGTGGACAATGGCAAGGCTTCACTGGGGGCCATATGGAGAACTTTCTATGTGTGCCCTGAAACAGGAGGATACAGGGACTTGGTGGCTGGCGTGAGCCTGAGAAAGCCGGGGCAGCTCATAGCCAAGCAGATAGCTGCATCTGGGAAGCTGCATTCTCCTCTGATGGGGGGCTCAAGGTGTTCCAGGGACCACGACACTTGAAACTTCTGGTGGGAATGGCAACCATGGGCTTTTAGAAAGAATCCAGAATAAGAAAGCAGCCCTTTGGGCCAATGTGTCCCCAGCAGGAAGAGGCTGTGGAGACCGAGGCTGAAGGAAAGAAGGGCAACTTCATGAAGGAGAAGCATTGTCCATTTCTGTGGGAGTTACAATTTGCAAAGCCCAACAGGGCAATCTTTGAGGAATCCATGACGGTCCCTGTGAGAGGAAGATCCAGGTGTCAGGCCCAAAGAGTGAGACGGCACCTTCCATAGTGACGAAGTACCATTAAGTTTCCAATCCCTCCTACCACCTCCTTCCCCTCCATGGATGTAGTTAGAAGGAAAAGACAAGAACACCAGGCTCAGTTCTTCTGGGGCAAATGGCCAACTCATGGAACACCCAGATAGGGGAAGAGGAAGTGTCTTAAAATTCAATGAAGTTTGGAGTTGTGAATTGATATTGGTATGAGAATCCTGATTTCTGAATCTCAGTCACATGACCTGAAAAGTCTTGAGGACTTGAAGCTTCCATCAGAGGCAAGGTTAAGATCATCACTATAGGCAGAAGAGGTTTAAAGCCATAGAAGGATACCAACATAAAACTGTCCAATGATCACACCCTAGAGGTACTGCTTGTTAAATGTACAAATTACATATGTATTTAAGAGCATCAACTTACAAATGGTAATTGAAACAATAGCATGAGATTGGCGGCAATGGATTGTTGAATAAGGTGACCAGAAGGTTTTGTTCAGAATCCTGGGGTGTCACCAATATGAATAGGATGGGCAGAGGGAGGGGAATGTAGGGAGTGACAAGGCATTCATAGCCAGAGGTTGGGGAAGGCAAAAAGAAAATGATATAATAGATACCACCTCACACCAGTCAGAATGGCTAAAATTAGCAAGTCAGGAAACAACAGATGTTAGCGAGGATGCGGAGAAAGGGGAACCCTCCTACACTGTTGGTGGGAATGCAAGCTGGTACAGCCACTCTGGAAAACTGTATGGAGGTTCCTCAAAAAGTTGAAAATAGAGCTACCCTATGACCTAGCAATTGCACTACTAGGTATTTACCCTAAAGATACAAATATAGTGATCCGAAGGGTCACATGCACCCGAATGTTTATAGCAGCAATGTCCGCAATAGCCAAACTATGGAAAGAACCTAGATGTCCATCAACAGATGAATGGATAAAGAATATGGTATATATATACAATGGAATACTATGCAGCCATCAAGAGAAACGAAATCTTGCCATTTGCAACAACGTGGATGGAACTAGAGGGTATTATGCTAAGCACAATAAGTCAGTCAAAGACAATTATAATATGATCTCTCTGCTATGAAGAATTTGAGAGGCAGGGCGGGGGGTCGTTGGGGGGTGTGGGGGAGGGAAATGAAACAAGATGGGATGGGGAAGGAGACAAACCATAAGAGACTCCTAAACTCATGAAACAAACTGAGGGTGGCTGGGAGGTGGGGGGGGTGGTAGGGATAAGGTGGTTGGGTGATGGACATTGGGGAGGGTATGTGCTATGGTGAGGGCTGTGAAATATGTAAGCCTGATGATCCACAGACATGTACCCTGAGACAAATAATACATTATATGTTAATAAAAAAAAGAAAAAAAAAGGAAAAAAAAAGAAAATGATATCATGGAAATAGAAGCTTATTCAGTTATTACTACAAATTAGGTAAAAAGTGGATGTTTATTTATAGAAAGAAAATAAAAGCCAGAAACGATTATAAAATCTAAAAAAAAGAATATGACATTTTTGTTTTAGTTAACTGTTTAACACCTCTGTGTAGTATTTTCCTTAGGCTTTTTGATTGCATTATTACTTGCCTCCTCCCTTTAGACAGAAAACTAAATTCGTTTTTAGGATGGCTGGTAAAAGCTCAGTTTTTATTACTAGTAACTTAGTATTAAGAATTTTACTATTAGGAATTTTTATTATTATAAATTTCTTTTGACTTTTTCATTCATTATTAATAGCCAATAAATTTTTAGGATCATTATCAAATTTTAGAAGAGTTCTCTCAAGTTTCTTTCACATGTGAATGTGAAAGAGTCCTGAGATTTTAGGACTTTTAAAGTATTCCCATGTAGTTACTGTGGTAATTTTAAAACATGTTTACAAGTTCTTTGACTCATCTCCCATTGAGAGGTGGAATAGACTATGTCACTTCCTCTTAAATCAGGTTTGGCTTGGGTCTGCTTCAATCAATAGAGTATAGTGGAAATGAGGTTCTGTCCCTTCTGAGGCTCAGTCAAGATCATGCATTTTGCTACTTGGTTACAAGAATACTTGCAGTTGGGGTCCTATGCCTGGATGTTAGAAGTTAGAATGTTAGAAGCATGAATACATAGGAGTGCCTGGGTGGCTCAGTACATTGAGCTGACTCTTGATTTCGGCTCTGGTCATGGTTTTGTGGGTTGTGGGATTGAGTCCCGAGTTGGGCTCTGTGCTCCGTGGGAAGTCTGCTTGAGATTCTCTCTCTCTCTCTTTCTGTGCTCCCCTCCCCACTCTCTTACTCGCTCTCTCTCTCAAGTAAATAAACAAATCTTTAAAAAAGAAGTATCAGTACACAGAAGGCACCATGCTCTGAAGAAGCTCAAGACACATGATGAAGCCAGGTGTAGACTGACGGACAATCCAGATGAGCCCAGTCTTCAAACCATCCTATCCCAGGTGCTAGACATGTGAATAAAGGAGCCTCCAGATAATTTGGGCTCCCAGCCATTTGAATCTCTCCAGCGGAGGCCCTAGGCATGGTATTGCAGAGATAAGCCACCCTTACTGTGGAAATCTAAATTCCTAACCCACATTTAAAAAAATGTGTTTTACATGAGTAAGGTTTAAGATGGTTTGTTACACAGCAGTAAATAACATGAAGAAATACTAGTCTTAGACTCCTTGAATTAACATTTATTAACCAGTTGTTTGTCAGTGTTTTCCTCATGTTAGTGGCATGGTATCGAATGTTATTTTCTTTGAAAAATTTCTTGTCAAATCAGCAAGAAATTAATAAAAATGAGTACAGATGTGATGGAGCAGGGCCATTTCTGGCTGAGGGAAGAGCATGAACAAGATACGGTCTGGTAAAGATAAGGGGGTGAGTTTGAATAGAATGTCTTGAAGATGTAGGGTGGCCGTGGGGTATGAGAACTGGAGTAGTGTGTTGAAGCCTGGAAAAGAGGAGGGAAAAGGTGTCAGATGCTAGAGTGTGCCCAAGAATAGACTCTCAGATTCTAAGGAGAGGCTGAGGACAGACTAAGTTAAGGAATCAGGGGCTTGCTGACGGACCATTAAAAAAGCAAAAGGCAATAGAGTGTTTTGTAAAGATTGTTAGTATTAGAGTTAGATAATCCTTATTTGAATTCTACTTCTGCCATTTACTAGTCTATGAGATATTATTAACAATTACCTAATTCTGTATTACGTTGATTGACAGCCACACAAATACACCCTTCTACACCTAAATGTATTTTCTTTTTTTTTTCCTCCCCAAATTTGTTTATTTTAATTTTTCAGTGTTACAGGATTGATTGTTCATGCACCACACCCAGTGCTCCATGCAGTACGTGCCCCTCTCGATACCCACCACCAGGCTATTTTCAACTGAATTTCTCCTTAGCTAGATCCCCCAAATGTCTGTGTTCACTCAAATGCCACCTAACACGAGGAGAGTGTGCTGAAGGGAGAGTCAGGGTGGATAGCGACAGCAGCCTTAGTTAATCAAAGTTAAATATCTCACCTTCTCAAGTAAAAAAAAAAAATTATCATGGAAATACATTATGAGGGACTCTCCCAGCATGTTGATTCTGTGTAAGCAAACAGCCTTGAAGCTTATACTTTTTAAATTTCATGATAGATCTCCCTTTGCTAATGGAGATATGTGTTTTTAGAATTAGATGGTGTCAAAATGATAAAGGGAGTCTAGTAGCACTGGTTTTAATAATTAAGAATTTATTGATGAAATATAAGATTGGTTTCCATGAAGATTTGATGTGGTGTATAAGGATGGAAATCATAATAGTAAAGGCTCAGAAGTGAAGCATTTAACTGAATGAAATCCTGGAAACATCCTTCCGGACCTGTGATTTGAAGCTCTCTTTATATGGTCCCCCAAATATCAATAAATTAATGAAACTTCTAGATCTAAAATTGTAAATAATTTTTCAATGGGTTAGGAAGGTCTACATGCTTGTTTAAATTTTGAGTAAAGGAGAATGAACCAGCTGGGCACATCTGGTGACAACTAATAGGAAACACAGCCTCATCAGAAGGAAAGTGCTTTGTCTCTTTCAGCAGCTGGATGTTGCCAGAACGCTCACTGCTGCAACTGCTGGATCCTCTGAGGGGAGGGGATCTGCTTTTGTCTGAACAGCCAAAGATGACCCAGGGTCCTAGAGGACCTTCAGAAGGCCCAGACTACTCTCTACTTTCAGAAAACTAGATGAGGAAGAGGAAGGAAAGACCTTAGATAGATAACGAAGCGGAGACAAAGAAAGAAAGTTTGTTTTAGAATGGAAAAGTCTTAAAAAAAAAAAAAAGAATGGAAAAGTCTTGAACTTGTTTCTGAACCAAGGGAAAGGAAAGAGGCAAACTAGCAATGAATGAAACAGGACGGAGAGGAGATAACTAGTGAAACAAGGGAGGTGGAGGAGGACAGAATAAATGACAGGTCAGAAAGTTGAAATTGGAGAAGGTTGTCATTTGTAGCTCCACTGATTTTCTATCTACTTGTTTCACCAGTTGTTATGTCTTTCAGATGAATCGGGTCGCTTATAATAATGGAAATGGTTCTCTTTACCCCTGTCAGTATTCCTTGTTGTGGAGTTTATTTGTCTTCTATTAACACAGCCACTCCAGTTTTCTCATGAGCAGTATTTACACTGTATATCATTTTCTGCTCTTTTACGTTCAGACTGGCTATATCTCTATATTTAAAGTAGGTTTCTTGGAGATAGCATATATCAGAGTCTTGATTTTTGTCCAGTCTTTGCTTTTTAATTGGGGGATTTAGATTATTTACATTTAATGCACTTGTTGATATAACTTGGCTTGGATCACCCATCTTGCTATTCAGTTTTTATTTGTCCCATCTCCAGATGTTTTTTATTACTTGACCCCGCTTTCCTTTCTGATTTTCCGATAATTCCGTTTTTAAGTATTCCATTTTTTTGTTTGGCTTATTTCTATGTTAAATATATCTCCACTTTTTAGCAATTGCTCTTAAGCTTATGATATACATCTTTAACTTATCACAGTTTACCTTCAAAAACACTACATCAGTTTACATATGATGTAGGAAGCTTATAATTGTGTTTTATTTCCCCTCTCATTCTTTGTGCAATTTTTTTAATCATTTATGTTCTAATCATTTACATATGTTATGAACAACACAGTGCACTGTTGCTATTTTTTCATTAAAGTTAACTTCTAAAGAAATTTAAAAAAATGTCTTTTTGTTTATTCACATATTTATCATTTTTGGCATCCTTCATTCATAGTTTGCATAGTTTGCAAATGGATTTGCATCCAGGTTTTCATCCAGTGTCATTTGCTTTTTGCCTGAAGAACTTCCATTAACAATTATTTGCAGTGTAAGTTTGCTAGCAATAAGTTCTGTTTGCTGAGTATAGATTTCCAGGCTGATCTTTCTCCCTCAGCACTTTAAAGATGCCATTCTGTTGTCTCCCAGCTTGTCTAGTTTACAACAAGAAGACTGTAATGTTTTCATTGTTGTTTCTCTGTATGTAATGTGCCCTTTTTTCTCCTGTTGCTTTTAAGATTCTCTCCTTATTACTGGTTTTTGATAATTTGATTGTTTGCTCTGGTACACTTTTCTTTGTGTTTATCCTGCTTAGGAGTCACTGAGTCCTAGAAATTGGACATTTATAGTTTTCATTAAATTAGAAAAAATCTTTTAGCCATTACTCCTTCAGTTATTTTGTCTGTCCCTCACCTGCTTTTCTGCATGATTGTGTCTCCAATTATACATAGGTTAGAATACTCGATATTATCCCTTAGGTAACTGTGACTCCTTTCATTTTGTTTTTCACTCTTTCCTCTCTGGATTTCATTTGTATAATTTCTATTGTTCTGTCTTAAGTGTCAATCATCTATTGTTCAGCTGTGTCTAATTTGCTTTTAATACTATCCAATGGAATTTTTATTCTAGATGCTGTAGTTATATTTAGAAGTTCTAATCAAGTGTTTTTATGTGTTCCATTTGCTTATTGTATTCATAATTTCTTTGAATGTATTGAAAATTGCCATCTTAAGTATGTTGCCTGCTAGTCCTGTCATCTCTGTCATGTCTGTTTTCTGTGTCTACTGATTGATTTTCCTTTTGTTATGGGTCATGTCTAGATTTTTTTTTTTTTTTTTTTTGCATGTCTAGAAATTTTCTTTTTTGGATACCAGACATTGTGAAGTTCTCATTGTTGCCTGTTTGATTTGGTTGTGGCCTTTAAAGACTATTGGACTCTGTTTTAGCAAGCAGTTAGGGTGCCTGTGGATTAGGCTGATCCTTTCAAGATTTGTTTTTAAACTCTTTTGTGCAAGTATAGAATAACCTTTATTCCAGGGCTAGTTAAGCCCCTCTATGAGGTATAACCTTTTGGGGGGTCTCCACTCAATTCCCTGTGCATGTAATGAGATCTCTTCACTTTGAATTGTGGAACTATTCATTATGATTATCAGTCCTGTGTTCTCTGAGAATTGTTTAGCTTACAGATCCCTGGTAATTATTCTCTTCCTAGACTAATAGTATTTTAGTCTAGGCATGAAAATTTGTTATTTATCCAAAGTCTCAGGGAACCTTTATGTAGATTTCTAAAACTTTTTGTTTCTTGTCTGTACTCTGTTCAACAAATTGTAGGCATTTTAGTTTCTCTATGCTCTGATTTCTCTCTCTTTAATTCAGTAAGACTTCCAGGCTCTATTTGTATTCTCCCTCTCTAGTCCATGATCTGAAAATTTTCCCCAGTCAAAATTTGGGGCAATTGTAGGATCACTTCATTGTTTCACTTTCCTGAAAGATAGTCTTGTGTTGATCATGTTTGAAAGAAGTTGTTTTACCATTTTGCCTAGCTTTGTAGCTATTTATAATGAGGGTGTAACTGTGGATCCTGTTACTCCCTAACGGCTAGAAGTGAAGAAAGATGCAGTGATTTTATCCAATGGTTGAGTGGTGACAATTTGTGGAAGTAAAGTTAACTTTGGGATTAGTTATGAAAATATATGTATAAGTATATGCATTGAATGGTCTGATCTTATAAATGTATACTCAGTGATTAAAATTTTTTACAAAGTGATGATGATATTTCATAATATAGTACTGTCTTTAATTTCTCATAATAGGGTCAGCATCTTTAAAACATTTGGTATACCATTTATGTGCAAACTTATTTCTTCCTAATAGTGCTGAATTTCCAGTAAGTAATTAAACAAAAGAGGGTCATTAAGGACTTTTTTTTTTTGAAATTTGAGTTTTCAAGGGAAGCATCAAAATTATAATAATAAAAAAATCAGATTTTGTAATATTTTCTTATATTTAGTACTTTGTGTGTGTGTATGCATGTGCTTAATTATATGAGTTTGCAGGCTTTCAAGATACTTTTTGTAGTTAGGGGTTCTAGTGGTCTTAATTTATTTACCACAATATTTAAAAATAGTGGAAAATAAGTTCAACTATAAATTTACTATCAAATACCTTACTCTTGATAGTCTCATACAAAATTTGAATGTTAAAGGTAGATATTACTTATGTTTCGATGTTATTATGACCTGCTACTTTGTCATTCTCTACTGATCTCTTCAGATATTTATAACAACACTTAGCATTGTATAGCATTTAGAGTTAATTGGGACCCTGTATTTCCAACTATAGTTTCTTTCTTCAGCAAATTTAGCTTCTAAGTCTGAGGTTGTACACTTTTGTTTTGCAGGCCTGAAACGGCCTGAAGACATAATCTTTCTGCCCATACATGGTTACATGGTTGGCCCATATAGTGTTTTTTCTATCCCCAGAGTAATCCTGACTTTCAACAATTTTTTATAACTACCCACTTCAGATGGGGCATAATTTCTCCAGGTTGTAATTCTCCTAATAACTCCTCATTCTAGCCATAATGTTTACTTAATTCATTCAACATGTATTTATTGTGGCTTTTGACCTGGCCTCTTTATACCTTTATGTCACATGTTTGATCCCTAGTCCAAGGTGAAAGAGAAAGCTAGAAGAAGAGGAAGATAATTTCAAAAGACTAAAGAAGAAGTAGTACTTCTTTAGGTTTACACATGGTTTTTGTAGTTTTCATTAAGGTTACGGATTTAGGAGCCTTAAGGTTCTTTAGAAGAGAGACTAAGCAGTTGGTATTCATCTTAGTTCAGTGCTCATTTCCTAAAGTGATTGGAAGTGAATAAGGGGACAGAGAAAGCTACATTCCTCAACTAGAAAAAAATAGAAGAAAGATTGGATCCATAAGGAAGTTGGTAAAAAGCAACTTTCTATGGAAAAAGACGCTAGAGGTAGAGAATGTCTATTTATTTTTCCTTTGTCAACCAGAGGCAAAAACTTGCTGCCCCCTTGATTGGAACCTTTGTCATGTCCAGACATTGTGTAGAGAAAAACCTCCTAGTACTATAGTTAGTGATCCAGTACAGATAAAAGTTATTAGGCAGAAGATAGGCTCCCTTTTCATGAATTTAAGTGGGAAATATATAAAAGGAGAGTATGTGAAAAGATATAAGACTATATCATTTTACATTTACCTTGGAAGGAGAAGAAGTCAGGAAGGCTCAGAAAACATTTTGTTCTCAGAATGTTCATTTCCTTCTCCCTTGATTTGCTTTTCCTTTGAGCAGCATGGATACTCTGCATTGTGAAACACAATGTGTTTGGAGAAGCAGTGCTATAGGTTGGCCCATCTGGTGGGAGAACTTCTTCCCTTCTTAAAAAAACCTTGCCTGTGTGTTATGACATCATTCCTTATAAAGGTAGAGATAGATTATTGTGCACATATAACATAATGAATTTATATGAGATATAGTGACTATCCCATGAGTGAGGGAACAAGACATAATTTGGAGTTGGAGCCTAGAGTGATTTATGAAGGTCATTGTCTTACAAGTTCAGATGCTTTCCATATGGTGTCGGAGAAACCCCCTTATGTACTGTATGTATAAAACATATGTAGCAAATTAGTTTCACTTACATTTTTTCCCCTAAATATGTTTTGGTTTAAAAATGACAGTGTCTTTTGTTTATCTGGTCTATAAAATACTACACTTTTTTTTTTCCATGAGAGGAGTTATTTGTTAATAAGAACTGAGAGTTTTTAAATGCGACAGACAGAAACCGGTGTGAACCCCTTTGACACTGGGCCTTGCTGTGGCTTGGGTGCCAGAGTCTTCCATCTCATTGGATTTATGGCTTAACTTCTGTATCACGCTTAACTTGAGTGTGCTCAGCAGTGTGACCTTGTCTAGGAAGAGGAAAAATGGATTGTTCATTTTCCAGCTGTAGTGTATTAGATTTCCATCTAATTGCATTTTCAAATAGATGTGAAGATGCAACTACTTCCACTTAAAAGGAAATTGCTCTACTTAAAGAAAAATGGGGAATGTATTAGGAGTAATATTCAAAATTGAAAGTATTTTATACCTAAAATAATAAGCTTTTGTTTGGACGAGGCAGCAGTCCCATTGATGGATTTTCTTTCATTATTGTTTTAGTTGTGAAGACTTAAAGTGTACATGACCTTAGCCTCTAATCCCCTATTTCTAATCCTTTAGGAAAGGTTGACTTTACAAAACTTCCCCCACTACAATCTATAGTGAACATGTTCCATTTTAATACTAAAAAGCATGAGTGGTTTTCCAAATTTAATTTCATATTTTATTTGAAAGATTTGTAACACACTTTAAAATTTCAGAAACTCACTGGGATGTGACAAAACAAAGACTGGAAATCATTGGAATTTAATCTCAAAGTAAGAGACTAATCATTTTTGTTGAGGAGTTTCTTGCATTGTTAAAACAAGCCTGGATGGGTGTTTGCAGTTGATTTGTATTTCATTTATGGTAGCTATCAAAAGCAATCTATTCAGCTAGAATTACATAGAATTTTCAGTTGTACAATCTCTAAGTTGCACATGGCAATAGGGCAACAATTGTTCTTCGGTTTGAAAATGTTGATACCATGCGTTTGAAAAATATTCTTTGAAGATAAAAGTAAAATCTAAGATGTATATGACCTTTTTTTAGTTGGGCCAGAAATTGGGATTTTGCACAGAGCTTTATGGTTTTCATTGCCCACATTTAAAATGAATATGTATATATATGCATATATATGCTTAGGCATACACATTCAAATTCAGCAATAATATCAAATTATCACTAGGTATCGGTGTATGTTGGCCCATTTCGGCAAGGTGTTTACAAGCTCCAATCCCATGTTACCAAAGCCTAGTAGTGTACCTTAATTCCTATGAAACATTTGAGGTCTGTACACCAGGATGTGTCAGCTGTCTACTTATTTCTGGTGAGGGAAAGAATTGTGCCAGAAAAGTTTTACCAATTTTTTTTTTACAATTAGCTTCCCAGATAATGCTCTTCCTGTGGATAAAGAAGAGGTGCTGGTCTTTGAAGCTGTCCATTTCGCTTTTTCGGGATTGCTATGATTTGTTTGCTATAGTGGGATTTTCATAAGCAGGCAAATGTTGATCTCAGTGTAAATTCTTCTCTCTTTCTTCATTCTTCTTCCAGCAGACAGCTCACACAGCTGTGAACTATGGCACAGTCATTTGCAGTTACAGTAGTATGATTCTGGGTGTGAGGAAGTAGTACAGTAGCAGGTCCTCTGGATGTCTTTCTCCTTGTTCTCCATGGTCTAGCTGTGTGTGCCACATTGCGTAGCAGATTTGCATGGGATCCTGGTTGGCTTTGGAGACTGAAAAAGAAGGCTACAACTATGTGAAGTCTAAACATCTGCTAGAGTCATGAATGGCTTTGGGGATGAGCTCATCAGCAGGTAGGTCAACTAACTACTCAGCTCAGCTATCATCAGCCAGATTCACTACTGTTGCCCCATTGAGAATTACTAATGTGTCTCAGTGGACATGAGATTGGATAGTCAGCCAAAGAGCTAATTTCCTCCTGTCTTTGGGTGGGGGTGGGGATGACTATGGGGAAGAATGGGAAATGTGGAAAGCCATTCCTGGAGATCTGTTTGAGTTGCTTTATATTATGGTGTGTAAAACAAAACCTATCAAAAACAAACAATGAAAATAGAGACTGGCATGGCTTCCCTGATTTCCCCAGACGCAGGACTCATTAGATCTCGAGGGAGGATGTCAACCCACATTCTATTTCTGTCGTTGACCAGTGTTTCCCACTCTATGCTTACCCAGAATTCTGATGGCCCAGCCAACTTGGTTTGTCACTAGAAGTTAACAAAGGTACTTTTCCTTAATTCACAAATTAACAAAAGTAGTAATAAAGGAAAATATGTGAAATAAACTGATACCATGGTTAGAATTTTCTCAGTATTACTGTTTTATCCCATAAATTTATCTCAAATGTTTCAAGTTATGTCTGCATTTATTATACACTACTATTTGGCAGAGTGCTAGATTGGAAATATGTAAATGAATCATACACAACTCTTGTCCTTGATGATCTTCCAATCCAATGGAGCAGATGGACACATAGCTAGTTTTATTTTGTAGGGAACAGTAGCCAACAAGCCATAAGCAAATGACCAGGAATTGAAAAATTCTTTTTTTTTTTTTTAAAGATTTTATTTATTTACCTGACAGAGAGAGAGATCACAAGTAGGCAGAGAAGCAGGCAGAGAGAGAGGGGGAAGCAGGCTCCCTGCTGAGCAGAGAGCCTGATGTGGGGCTCATTCCCAGGACCCCGAGACCATGACCTGAGCCGAAGGCAGAGACCTCAATCCATTGAGCCACCCAGGTGCCCCGAAAAATTCTGAAATTAGATTTTCTTAAATGTTTTTAAAGATGCGGTGATTTACATGCATGTAGTGTAAACTGCATTTTCATTAATCAGTATTTTCCTGGTTTTTGTGATGTCATCGAATGATGGTGGGGGAATACGTACCATTTTTAAAGCTGGGTATAAATCTCAGCTCATGAGTCAAGTGAATTTCTGAGCTTCAGCTCCTTCTACTGCATTACAGGGTTGATAATATTTCTCTGCAGGATTGTTGAAGAGATAGTGTGTGGAAAGTGCTAGCACCTACCTAGCACTACCTAGTTGATGTGGGAATCTTCTCTGCTACATCTTGACTAGGTGGTGATAGCACACGTTTTTGGATCCTGGGGAACAAAGTGTCTGATGACAAAATAATAATGGCTAGAAAGAAGTAGGGACTCAAATTCTAATAATTCTCCAGGAATTATTATAGGATGAGATATAACGTGTGGCTATGGTATTGCTAGGGAATTTGCCATCTTTTCCACTAAAAAGTTCTCCAAATTATTACTTCTCCAAATCATTACCTGTGGTAATAGATGTATCACTATTTTATCCTTATAATTAGTTTTGTGTGTATTTTCTTGTGATGTTATAGGATGAGTTATAAAGCACCATAAGGGTCACCCAATGTTGCCCTTCCTTCGTTTTGGAGTTGAGAAATGGAGGCCACAGTCTTTTTGCTAATTAGCAGAAGAGGTGGAAGAACTCAGTTGTGTTGAGCTCAGAAATCTTTCCTCTGTCCCACCGGGTCCCTCAAATGTGCTCACAGCTGGTGACCTACTAATTGTTTGTGCTCACACAAACACACTCTGCACAGAGTATCTTACACGTCAGGCTTTCAGGCGGTGATGATAATTATCATTACTATGGTTGGTTACTCTTTTTGAATCCCCTTCCATGGGAACTTATTTTCTTAATGTTTCAAAGCAGTGCCGTTACTGGATGTATATTTGTCAAACTGGCCTTTATTGCTCACTTAGACTGAAAACATTAATGGTCTTTGGGACTATGTTTGAAAATAAAACTTCATTTTTTCAGAAGACTCACTTTTTTCCTGCCTAACAGATGGCTTCGTTTCTTCTAAGTTCTAAACTTTGAAAAGCATGTCCCTTTTCACTTGTTGTGTGTTAATATTTTTCAGAAATGTTCATTAAACAGATCAATTTTTCCACCCCTTTCAACACTAGAAAACAAAACAAGTTGAGTCATGTCAAAAGCAAGTAGTTCACAGGGATAACGCAAGCATAATGTTCTTTCTGGATATAATTTAAAAATTTGAGGGGCATATCATTTTGTGAATCCTGTAGGGGCTGCTTAAATACCACCAGGGAAGCACAGTTTGTGATGTAGAAACCCCAAAACATTTTTGGAGCTTTGAGTCCCTCAGCTTTCAAAAATATATTATGAAAATGACTCACCCATAGATTGGAATTTTTACACTAGATTGTGTCAGATTATGAGTCAGATAATCTATTGTATAACACAAAATATTGTTTGAAGATTTATTGCTTTAAAATACATAATAAATCAAAACCCATCTATAAGTTTCCTCACAGCATATATGCTTGTTCAATAGTTAATTAAAATGTTTTTGTACATGGAAGTTTGTACTTTAGGCATTGCAAAGCCCCTCATTGTCAAGATGTAGACACTAATTAGAGCATTCCTTGAGGACAAACACTGGTCCAGGAATTGCGTCCCAGATCACCCACAAGTGCTCTAGGAGAAAAGTCACTATAGTCCATGATAAAGGCTCTTCTGGTTCATTGAAAGCTATTTACCGTGTGTTTGCTAGTATTTCCTTTGTGAACTTTTATATAAAATATTCAGTTATTTGTAAACGTGGTGGACTTACTCATTTGCTGCAGAACTGTTCTGATAATTTCAGGCTCATTAGTCACATGATTCTATTCTGTTTGAGGAAAATGTCGAAGAAAATGGAGAATACACCAGAACAAAAGAGTTACTCTCAGTGCCTTTCACAGTAGTTATTTCCCATGTTTCCTAAGAACTTCGAGGAAATCCATAAAAGACTGCTGGATGAGTTAAGGTAAGGGGCTGCTTTTGAAATTTAAGTTTTAGAGCTAAGTTTCAAATCTAAATCACAAACATGACATGAAATTCTCTTTTTCACATTTGTCAAGGACATAGACCTCATCAAGTCAGCTGGATGAGGTTTACCATATCCTGTTTGGAAGGGCATATCCATTTTTTTTTAAGATTTTAAAAATTTAAAATTTTTTTAAGATTTTAAAAAGATTTTTTTTAAGATTTTAAAAGATTTTTTAAAGATTTTTAAGATATTTTTAAGATTTTAAAATATTATTTATTTGAGAGAGAGAGAGATATCACTCCCAAGAGAGAGAGCAGAGGGAGAGGGCGAAGCAGGCCCCACTAAGCAGAGAGCTAGACACAGGGCTCAATCCCCCTGAGCCAAAGGCAGATGCTTAACCGACTGAGCCGCCCAGGTGCTCTGGGAGATATCCATTCTTGAATCCCCAGACACCACAACCCAACTGGGGTCCTATGCAGATGAACAGGAGGCTGCTTTTCGGAATGTTGTCTCTGGTGAATTTTTAAACAAATTTCCCATGTTGTGTAATTTTCCACATGTTTTGGGAGTACTTTATTCGGGATCTGGTTAGGTGGTGTCAGAACAAGGGAAGGGAAGGGAATAAGGGACTAGGACAGAGAATCTGCGTTTTATCCGGGGTTGTGTGGTTTCAGTAGAGTAGTATAGCCTCCTCGAATTTTGATTCCCATCTCTAAGATGGTGATAAAAACTTCCCAGCTGGTTTCACAGGGCAACTGTAAGGATCAAAGGAGATGATGCGGCTGGCTTCTCTGTAGGTTCTGACATGTGAAAATGTGAAGTCGCCGTTATCGTCAGTAATATAGAACTGGCAGATTTGGCCTTTCTCCTTGTGGTTGTGTTTTTGCTTATCTCAGCATCCGGTTTGCTCTGCCGCATTGTTGCTACATTGCCTGTGGTGGTTGGAAGAGCTGAGTTTTGCATGTGTTCCAGGCTTCCTTCTTGGCATGTCCCTTCTCTTGGTTGGCATCAGTGTAGCTTTACTTTCGCGTAGATTGAGATAATCTTTGAAATTGGTCCTCAGCCTCTGAATTGAAAAGTTTTTTTAAGGGTCTACTCTTTAAGCCAATTAACACCAGCTGTAGTTACGCTCTCTAATGGGTTCCATCTCCTATGGAATAAAGCTCAAATGATTCCCTGTGATCCACAGGGCCCCTACATGAGTTTTCTGGCCTCTGCCTGCTCTTCTGTTCATCTCATTCCTCTTCCTATGAGCTTACTCTGTTCTGGCCACAGTGGCCTTTCTAGTCCTCCAATAAGCCTACTGCCTTTCTAAGCAGAGCATTGGTGCCAGTGGTTTCCTCTGGACAGCTTTCTACCCTTCCTTTTCCTCTGCAGATCTTCTTGTAGTTGGTTATTTCTTATTATTCTGGTCTCACCTCAAATAACCCTATTCTTAGATAACCATTTGCAATCCTCCAATCTCAAGAAGGTTCCTTGCCCATTCTTTCTCTCTCACACGACCCTGTTGTATTTTTAGCAACCCCCCAATTTTTTGTCTATTTGTTTACTAATCTATTATCTGCTTTTCCCACCCTTCACTTGAATGTAGGCTACATCATGAGGGCAGGGATCTTTCTCATCTTGTTTAAAGCTGGGTACCCCGGCATCTGGAAGAATGTCTCTTGTGTTACAGCATTCCATAATTTCTTGTGGAATGGATGAATCAATGAGTACCAGTACTGCCATTAAAAAAAATATTAAAGTTTAAACCAGCATTCAAGTAAATGACTTATAATGCAATGATGCTTACGCCTCTTGTGTGGGAGCATTTTGTTTTTAATATAGCCTTTAGATCCAAAAAAGTTTTCTTAGTTATGAGTTATGTGTTACAGATGACCCCCAAATTTAATAGCATAAAGCAACAATTTATTACTCCTTACCATTCTGTCGATTGGCTGAGGCTCAGTTGGGTGGTTCTTCTGCTTGGACCTTGGAGGCGGTGGGGCTGGAGCATCCAGTCTAGCTTCGGGTATCTCCTCATGTGGCCTTCCCTTACTGTCTAAAGGGTTGGACTTCTTACATAATGGCTACCTTTGAAGAGGGAGCAACCTAAGGAGAAAAAAGCACAAGCCGTGATCTCTTAAGGCACACCATCACTTCTGTAGCATCCAGTTGGTCAGAGTAGTCATAAGGACAACCTATCCAAGAGGAAGAGAGAGAGAAAGATGAGGCATAACAAAGACAGTGGGAACCTTTGTATTTCACTACAAGAGGGGTCTTTTCCCAAGAGAGAAGGAAAGGCAGTTTTTTAATTTGCCTATCTTCTCCAGAATGCCAGACTCTAGGGACAGAAGAGATTCACAGTCTGTGGGAGTTGTAGTGTGTAACTCAAGGTTTGGAATAAGAGAGTTGGTCTCTCATTGATGGCCAGTATGTTTTCTGAGGCTTGACAGATACTGAGAATTTCATCCCCTACTTTGCATTTCTTGACTGAAAGAAATTGGTATTGGGGGTGCCTCCATCGAGTGATCATGAAGTATGTTATGAAAATCTCATTTCTTCTATTCTGGGAAATGAGAAATTTAGATATCTTTATAGGATTTTAGTGACTCTTCAAAATTTTTTTTCACATGAACAAGGCTCAGTTATCTAAATATGTATAATTGAATCCTACAATTAACTGTTGTGCATGAATTTAATCAATAGCTCCAGTTTTCTCTCTTATCAAATTCCTAACAGAGCTGCTGAGTGGTCTCAAGAGGACTGATTCAGTTTTTCTCCTTTTCTTGTCTATTATGTGGTGTATGTGCAAAAGTTACCCTGTGAAAACAGCAAGACAGATAGTAAAAGAAGAATGAAGGTCAAGGGAGCCAGCCAAGCAATTATTTGCAAACAAAATCATCAAAATACCAGTTCTTATCTAATGTCCCAGAAGATTCATTTACTTCTTTGATACTTGCTTTTATATAGTCTCTGAGAAAGGTTTCATCTTCATTGGATTCCACCACTCTGTTGGATCCCAAACCTTTTCCTTTACCATGTCTATTTCTGGAGCTCTGTGTGCTTATTTCTGAATATCTAGGAGATACTTCTACTGGTTTGCCACATCATCACTGTAACTTGTTCTAAACAAATCTGTTATTTGTCCCCTTCAAGTCTGTTTTTTTCAATATTCCACACCTCAATTAATGCTACCATCATTGGGGCATCTGGGTGGCTTAGTGGGTTAAAGCCTCTGCCTGCGGCTCAGGTCATGATTTCAGGGTCCTGGGATCGAACCCTGCATTGGGCTCTCTGCTTGGTGGGGAGCCTGCTTCCTCCTCTCTCTCTGCCTGCCTCTCTGCCTACTTGTGATTTCTCTCTCTCTCTCTCTGTCATATAAATAAATAAAATCTTTAAAAAAAAATGCCACCATCATCCACCAGTCACCACAGCCAGAAGCACTGGGTCTTTCTTGACTCTTCTACTCATGTTTTTACTTAAGGTAGACTTTTCCTACACCCTCAATATGTCTTGAGTCTTTTTCCTCTTCTCTATCCCCACCACTATTGATTTAATTCAGGTATTCATCTTCTCTTGCCCACAAAATAGCAATTAAGTGGTCTCCCTGCCTCCATTCTCACTTTCTCCTACACATCTACAGTTTTATCTGAATTACTTTCAGAAAAACTATTCATCTGGTTAAAATCCTCCATCATCATTGGTTAGAGACAAAGCACTTTTTAGTAGTTTACAAATCACCCAAAGGAATTTGTGATCTTATCCATAGCTTATTTTTTCAGGCTCCAACTCTTGCCACTGCTATCCCCCATGTCCCAGACCTTTCATGTTCTTTCATGGGCTCCTGCCTCAACATAGGCTGTTGTTCCAATAACGTGGACTCCTCTTCACTGTGTCTGCCTGACGGATCCAATTCATCTTATAAAACTTATCTCAATAGCTTTATAATGGCTCTCAAAACCATTTGAGAGCTGCCACGACTATCCCTTAAATAAAAAGGTATTTCCTTATTCATGTTCCAATAGTACTTTTATTATAATTTCTTGGCTTAATGTTTGAATTCTCTATCATTCCTCTTCTGCCGGTGTTCTGCAAAATTTGAGTTGGGCAGTATCATTACATATCTAAGTTTAAATGAGGTATAATGACCCTATTAATTAAATTAATAGTAGCTAAACTAAAAAAAGAAAAAATAATAGTACCTAGAATAATGTCTGGCATTCATGATGCCTTCCTCTCACTGTAGTTGGCATTTTCTCCTCTACCAAGCAACTGTAAATTTGAATCTACAAACCTTCTAGTCAAGCTGCTTTTGAAGAATTGCCTCCTCCATGAATCCTGTTTTAATCCAGTTTGAATCTGGTTAACCAGAGAGAGTCTTTAATGAAACTATCTTTCATTTTGGAATTCATCCTTCTTCCCTCTGTCCTTCCTTTCCTTCTCTCTTGCCCCTTTCCTTCTTTCCTTCCTCCATTTCTCCTTCCCTTTCTTCTTCCCTTCCTTCCTTCCTTTCCTTATATGTCAGGAACTAATTCAGTCACCAGCATTTGTCTTACCCACGGCTGATTGTCCCAAATCAGTATTGTTTATCATTATAAGTGACTTTATTTTTGGCATTAAAAAAATTTAGTCCATTTCAAAAACTCATAGTTTTTGCCCCAGTTTTTGTCTTTCTTAGTTTGCTCCAGTTTTTCTCTAAATTAATTATTTCCCTTAATCCATATTGGAACATATGGCAATTTATTTAACATTCTCCATTTTCCAATTTTAAATATTAAATATCATGAAATTTTTGCTCTGATTCAGATATTTTAATTAATAGGTTGGCCTTACTTTATTTAAACTTAGATGTTTAGCACTACTGCCTGCTTAAACTGTGTAGAACACAGGCAAAGTAGGAGATACTGGATTTGAATGTTAAATGACTTCCTGATCAAAGGGACATATTGCTGACGCCATACCTTCTACACTTTCCTTACATGAGTGTGGATGTTCTTAGCTCTGTGGAGCCAACTTTCAACCATGACAGGACAAAACTAAAGATTCCACAGAGTTGCTTGACATACCTTGACGTACTTGATTAGTTCAAGCTAAGAACAGCAGGTGTATATTTAATAACTTTTGCCATGTAAGAAAAAGCCTAACTTGTATGTTTATTTAGTAAGGGTGTTGAAGAAACAGGTGTTCCCACAAAATAAATCTGAAGAAAGGAAAGGTGGCTGTTTTAGGTAAAAGAATATTTGTTAAAGCAGCTTGAATTAATTAAATCTCAAGTTGGCCTTTATTTATTTGCTTTCTTATCTTCGTGCCTCTCTCTGCCTCTCAACTCAATGTTGGCTACTTTGAAGTTAACTGGCTTGAATGAGAGGTTTACACCCTTAATTTGATCTTTCCCCTGAATCAATTCATTCAACAAAGAAATTTTACTGAGACTTTTATTTCTTCAAAGTCATGGGCTCCAAATGGGCTTCAAAGCATGTTTGCTTTTTAAATACCACATCTTACTATGTCCAGAAAATAATTTTGGGTGTCGTTCCTGGTATACACAGGGTGGAAGTGACTGGAAGCAAAGTGATTAGAAGTCCGCTGAGTCTTTGAGGGAATTCTCTCCGAAAACACAACACTAGTTTAGAAAGCCTTTGACTGTTCTCAACAGTGCAAACATTGGGCCCCCACATTGTGGTGTTGGAAATATAGATCTGATGTAATACCCCAAACCATCAAAACTAGGAAAACACATGAATTTCTCAAGATGTCTGTGTCCAAATCTGTTGGAATATTTCTTATTAATTTTCACGAATCCCACGAGTCGGAGAGGCAATGGCAGTGGGGGGTGTTGTGAGGATAAAGAGCTTGACAAGAGAAACAAGGGAAGTTGAACAGCCCTGTGTGCCCGGAGCCAAGACTTTTAAGGAGAAGAGTCATCGCTGTTACAAAAAACACAAAGGATACTAGTGCAAATTATCATGGAAAGAGCTTTTGTGTGTTCTTTTTTAATTTTTTTAAAGGCAGCAAATTTTGCCTTGTTAAAATCAATTTCCCGCCCATAGAATTTTCCGTTGCTTTAACTTCAAGTGCAAAATGAAAGTCACGTTCAAGTGAAGTATCCTTTTCTCTCAGGTTCTCCTGGACTATGATGAACACTTGGCTGGACCTTAGCTGGACCATATCCAACAGTGCTAAATAATCTCAATAGCTGCAGTGCTCTCTTGTTTTATGGCAAATATTTTGCCTAACTTTTACGATTCCTGATTGTGGGCTCCTCCAAAGAAGCAGCAGGGTATGTGAGGCTTTTCCTGATAGGGATAAACATAATTGAACAAATTAAGACCTTCTTTTTCCCAGCGAAATGAATTCAGAGTCGCAAGTCTGGGTCAGGAACGAAGTTTATGACAGGGCGTCCCGGATGTCTCTGCAGTTTCCTCTTTGTATCAGAGGCCAGAATCCAGATGACTGGGTCCAGATGGTTGCCAATCTGTGCAGCTTCTCCTCCCATTGCTCCCCTCAAACCCCGCCCACCCCAGCAGCCATCAACTGGGTTGTACTGAGACTTTATAAGGTCTCTGGTCTCCAAGGATGTTTGCAAATTATGTGCTATATCCGCACAGGCCAGGGAGAAGGAGAGATGGAGGCGCCACCTTATAAAGATGAAACTGCCACTACCTGAGATTAAACTGATGGACGTATAAACTACATTTATGGTTTGTTGGGAGGGTGAAATGATGGACCAGAGCACATGAGCACTGATTAAACACATAGCCCACATTTTTTTTTTCTTCTTTCCTGTACTTCCTCCTAAATATCAGACTCACTTTGTCTGCACTCACTTTGGGGGACCTGGCCTCCTTTCTGGGTACTCTTAGGTAAAATAGCTTTTCAGTTCTTTATTTTTGTTTGCTTCTTAAATTATAGACACAGTCAACAGGATTTTGCCTTAGGGCTTTGTTATTCTACATTTGGAACAAGGAATGCAAAATTTTTCTTTTAAGTACTTGTGTTTATGGTATTTCAGTACAGTATTTAGTTTTTTGGAAGATTTTACTTATTGGAGAGTGAGCGGGAGTGCCTGTGTGTGAGCAGGGGGTGGAGCAAAGAGGGAGGGAGAAAGAAGGCAAAGAATCTCAAGCAGACTCTGCACTGAGCGTGGAGCTCCTCGTGGAGCTCCTCGTGGAGCTCGAGCTCACAACCCTGAGATCATGACCTGAGCCAAAATCAAGAGTCAGTTGCTTCACCAACGGAGCCACCAGACCCTCCAAAAGGTACAGACTCACTGCTGTGAAACTCTTCTCTTCCCCCTTTGCCGAAGTCCAGCACTCTTGTGGAGAGAGCTTGCAGTAAAGGAGCAGGGGAAAGGCAGAATGTGGGCTATATCCCTTTCTCATTACACTGGGACTGTCCTAAGTTAAAGGCCCTGAGTCCATTCCGAAACCTAACTGATTTCCCTTCTACAGTTAGCTTCTCCCATTCTGTGTGCTTTAGAACCTTAGTTCACCACATCATTATGTTGGGTAAACTATGTGATAGTTTACCCTCTTAGAGGACATTATCTGAAGAAATAATGAACTTAATTCTTTCAGCAGTGCCTGGGCTGCTCACCCACCCTTTATACTCTCCTACGTGTTCTCAAGAAAGTTTTATGTTGCGTGCAATATTTTAGGTATCTTATTTGAGTAGTCTGAAGAAGAGTCCAAGTTAGCTAGGCCTAATTATAAAGATTGAAAGAGTATTCTAAGGAAATGGGCCAGTTTAGCAAATTTTCTCTAAGAATTCTAGTCATTCTTTCATTCAAATTCATGCTGTTCTGCACAGAGAGACAAAAATCCTCGTGGAGATTGTAAGTCCTGAGTAAATCAGTCTAATTAATTATCCAGGGCTTTGTCTTCGTTGGCTCTTCAAAATTCCACATTCTGAAGAAGAATCCTGAAGGAGGATCATGAGCATGGCCCAAAAGATATCTCGGACATCATTTTAAAAAATTTAACATTTTATAATGATTTAAGTGTAAGCAAATCAGAGACACATGGATTATATTTCCCTTGGAATACACATGGGTTTGAAACATTAAGGGAAAACAGGCTTGGCACATCGTGGTTGGGTATTATTGAATGTAAAACATTTGGGGAAAATATTTAGTTTTTTTGACAAGTGCCAAAAATGACCAAACTCACTCATCTGCTTTCCCTCTCTTTTGCCTTTAGCATTAGCCTAAAGTTGGAGGGCTTTCGAAGTGTGGGGATAGAGTGGGCTTTGGATTTCTTTGTCAGAAAAATAGCTTTTTTTTTTTTAAAGATTTTTATTTATTTATTTGACAGAGAGAGACAGATCACAAGCAGGCAGAGAGGCAGGCAGAGAGTAGGGGGGAAGCAGGCTCCCTGCTGAGCAGAGAGCCCGATGTGGGGCTCGATCCCAGGACCCTGAGATCATGACCTGAGCCGAAGGCAGAGGATTTAACCCACTGAGCCACCCAGGTGCCCCAGAAAAATAGCTTTGTCTTATCTTTCTTTTCTTTGGTCTCTACCATGTCTCCTGCCACAGAAAGGGATGAATAATTCTTCACTTTGAAGAGTGATATGTTTTGGGACAGTGGATTTCAGAGCTGAGAAAATTCACATGGTATTGAACTGTGTGGAACCCAGAGAAGGGGGTAAATAAATCTTTATTGAGTCAGATTGAATAGCGTAAAGGGATAATCTGCCTTATAGTTGTATTGTGTAGTTGTTAGCTACATTGTGTATCCCTGCTAACTTACTCTTTCCTTCCTCTTTCCCTCTCCCACAACTATTTATTGAGCATCTATTCTGCACAAGAAAATGTGCTCAGTGCTGTCAGGAGCTGAAGATTTGATCTTTGGGTATTTTTAGATGGTGACAACCTTAGTATAAACATGTAGTAGATAAGTGCTAGGTTGGGTATTTTGAGGTTTCATTTCTCTTTCAGGCATTTGTAGATAATTATGGATAACCCATTATTTGCTCTCCTGCTATTTGTCAAATATTCATTTATGTGGTATTTCTGGCAGATATGCCTCTTTGATTCTTATTCTATAGTAGAAGAAATAAATGTAGTTCATTCATAAATAGGGGGTCTGATTCTACATACTTGAATGGTGTTTTGAAAGTGGATCTGCAGGCAGGAAGTCATCTTAGGGGATGTCACAGTGGACAAGATGTGGCCTTGCCCTAATATCTCCTTGGAGCTTGGCTTTTAAAATTCTATTTATGGCACCTCTACCTCCATTCTCTATTACTAACGTTCATTGGAATTATATCTTTAAAGAAGTAATGAGCTATAGCAAGTTAAAGAAATGAGACTATACGTAGCTTCTAATAGGCAAGACAATTATAGGCTGTCTATTCTTCCAAAATAAAATGAGGGAAACTTATCACACAGTCGAGTCTATTGTTCTGCCTCCATTAGTGCAGTCATGGAGTCTAGAAATAAAGGCCAAACTTGGAAGTGCAAACATTCATTTTTTGAGGTTTTGAGAGACGATATTATAACTCTCCAAGTTTATTAGGCCTGTGGAAATAAAATTCAGTCTGGTTTAAAGCCCGAGTCCACTGAGGCATCTGGTTGGCTCACTTTTAAGTATCTGACTCTTGATTTTGGTTCAGGTCATGAACTCAGGGTTGTGAGATTGAGCCCCACGTTGGGCTCTGCACTGGGCATGGAGCCCGCTTGGGATTCTCTTCTCCCCCTCTCCCTCTGCCCCCTCTTGCCCCCTAAAAAAAAAGAAAAAGAGTGCCTGAGCCCACTGGAGTATGAGAGTCTGAAAATTGACTTTTGATTTACTTAGTTTATATGCTAGGATGGGCTACTTCACCAGGTGGGGAAGCAAGCATGCAATTGAGACTTCTAGAACAAAAAGATATCAGGACCCTGTAAGAATGTTAAAAAGAACTTCTCAAAGCTCTCCTGATAGCTACGTCTTTATCCTTACTTTTTTCTCTTCTTTGCAACAGATGGTCGCCATTGAAGAACTATTTCTTTGCATAATGGTCTAGTCAAATTTTGCAATATGTAAAAGATGCTGCCAAACATTTTAGTGGAGAGTTAGACACTTGATTAATAATTTGCTTCCTTTTTGCCTGTTTCAGAAAAAAAAATTTATTTTAATGATTCTCTATGATTTTTGAGCATGGCTAAGATGTTTTATTTGCTTTCTGGTCTCTCTCCATTTTAATTCATTAAAAGTGACCAACTTGGGAATCTGTATCTATTATATGCTTCTAAACCTTTAACCCAACTTGAATTTATTTTTATCTCTAAGGTTTTTGAGTTTTTAAACATCAACTCAAAATCTCACTGGAAAATTTTATCAAAAGTTTCTAGATAATGCAATAACTTTACCTTGTGTTATTGCCTATAATCACCTGTGTGTATCTTTTTTCACTTTGGCATCTCATTCATCTACGTAGCATCATAGCCAAGTTCCTTAATGGCAATAAAGAAAATGAAAAATAGGAGTCTGTTGATATTTATTCTTTGGTAAAATAGTGGACTTGAAAAAGTGAAGACAGAATTGGTGTTATTATTGCTAAAATGGAGTTAAAAAACACATAACTGCAGTTCATTGTGATTTTCACTGAGGTTTATACACATTACTTACGCACTACAAAATGGTGACAAACTATGTTTTTTAAGGCCTGTAATCTTCTCTTGGATATTGATATTAGTAAAAAGTCTCCAGAATATATCCCATGGTCTCTCTACTTTTGATTTCTTATTGTGTTGAAACCTGTGTAGCTGAAAACAATGCACTTGTGAAGAAAGAGTAACATTTCTGAGAAGATGTGTACAATTTCATGTTAAAAGGTCAAGCCACATTCATTGAACATGTTGTATTCAATATAGATTTGAATGAGTCTAAGATGTATGTGTGTGTATGAGTTATCTATTGTTGTGTAGCAAATATCTCCACAACCTAACAGCTTGAAAAAAATTTTTTTCCCACAGTTTCTGGGAGGAAAGAATTGCCCATGGCTGAGCAGGGTGGTTCTGGCTCAGGGTTTCTCTTGAGGTCAAGCTGTGAGTCGGACCTGCTGTTGGTCCTTCCGAAGATTCGGGGGGCGGGGGGGATCTGCTTCCAAGCTCCTTTGGCTCCTGGTGGCCAGAAACTAAAATTCTATTTTATTTTATTTTATTCCATCTTTATTGAGTTATAATTGACATATAACATTATATACGTTTAAAGTGTATGATGTGATGATTTGATACACTTACATATTGGAAAATAATGACCACAGTGGGTTAGCTAACATTTCCATCACTTCACATAATTACCAGTTCTTTTTTTGTGGTAAGAACTTCAAAAAAAATTTTTTTTAAAGATTTTATTTGTTTATTTGAGAGAGACAATGAGTAGGGATGAGGGGCAGAGGGAGAGGGAGAAACAGTCTGAACAGGCAGTCCGTCTTGGGGCTTAATCCCAGGACCCTGAGATCATGACCTGATTCGAAGGCAGACTCTTAACTGACTGAGCCACTCAGGTGCCCCTGTGGTGAGAACTTTTAAAATCTAATCTCTTAGTAACTTTCAAGTATGTAGTATAATATTGTTAACTATAACCACCATGCTATAGATTTGATCTGCAGAACTTATTAATTTTATAGCTGGAAGTTTGTATCATTTGACCAATATCTCACAATTTCCCCATCTCCTAGTCACTGGCAACCACTGGTGGCAACCACCATACTACTCCTGAGTTCCACTTTTTCAGATATCACATGTAAGTGATACCATGTAGTACTTGTCTTTCTCTGTTTGATTTATTTCACTTAGTATAAAACTCTCTCAGGGTCAACCCATGTTGTTGCAAATGGCAGACTTTCCTTCTTTTTCATGGCTGAATAGTATTTCATCGTATGTGGATACTATGATTTCTTTATCCACTCATTCATAGAAGGGCCCTTGGGTCATTTCCATACTTTGGCTATTGGTGAATAATGTTGCAGTGAACATGGGGGTATGGACATTTCTTCAGGATCCTCATTTCATATATATCCTCCTTTGGATATATACACAGAAGTGGGATTGCTAGATCATATAGTAATTGTTTTTAACTTTTTGAGGAAACTTTATACTCTTTTTCATAATGGCCACACCAGTTTATATTCCCATCAGCAGTACAAAAGGGTTCCTTTTTCTCCACATCCTCATCAACATTATTTCCTGTCATTTTGAGTCTAGCCATTCTGACACATGTGAGGTGATATTTCATCATGGTTTTGATTTGCATTTCCCTGATTATTGGTGATATTATGCATTTTTTTCATGTATCTATTGACCATTTGGATGCCTTCTTTGGAAAAATGTCTATTCAGGTCCTCTGCCCAATTTTTAATCAAATTGATTGTTGTTTTGTTTGTTTTGTTATTGACTTGTTATGAGTTTCTTAAATGTTTTGGATGTTAACCCTGTATCAGATATATGACTTGCAAATGTTTTCTCACATTTCATAGGTTGCCTTTTCACTTGGTTTATTTTTTCTTTCTGCTGTGTGTGGAAGCTTAATTTGATGCGGTCCTACTTGTTTATTTTTTATTTTTGCTATTGCAGCTTATGCTTTGATGTCATATCCAAGAAATTATTGCCAAGACCAATGTCGAGGAGCTTTTTCCTCATGTTTTCTTCTGGAAGTTTTAAGGTTTTAGGTCTTATGTTTAAGTCTTTAATCCATTTCAAGTTAATTTCTTGTGAGTGGTGTAAGATTAGGGTCCAATTTCATTCTTCTGCATGTTATTCAGCTTTCTCAGCACCATTTTTTAAAGAGACTACCCTTTACCCATTGTATATTCTTGACTATATTGTAAATTAACTGATCATATGGGCATGAGTTTATTTCTGTGTTCTAAATCTGTTATGGTGGTTTATGTCTATTTTTATGCAGTATCATACTGTTTTGATTATCATAGATTTGTAGTATAGTTTGAAATCAAGAAGTGTAATGCCTCCTGCCTTGTTCTTTCCTAAAATTGCTCTTGCTATTCAGGATCTTCTGTGGTTTCATATGAATTTTAGGATTTTTTTTTTATATTTCTGTGAAAAATACCATTGGGATTTTGATAGGGATTGCATTAAATCAAAGGTGGCTTTGGGTCATATGGACATTTTAACAATATTAACTTTGCCAATCCATTGAGTATGGATATCTTTCCCTTTATTTGTGTCTTCAATTTCTTTCATCAACATCTTGTAGTTTTCAGTGTATAGATCTTTTACTTCCTGGGTTAAATTTATTCCTTAGTACTTTATTGCTTTTAAGACTATTGTGAATGGGACTGCTTTCTTTCTTTTTTAGATATTTTATTATTAGTGTATAGAAATGCAACTGATTTCTGTATGTTGATTTTGTATCCTACATCTTTGAATTCATTGATTAGTACTAACAGTTTTTTTTGTTGGAATATTTAAGATGTTCTCTATATAAGATCCTATCATCTGTAAACAAAGATGATTTTACTTCTTTTTAAAAACTATTTGGATGATTTACTTCATTGGCCTTTCCAAGGGCTGCCCAAGTGTCCTCATGTCATGATAACTGGGTAACCCTCCACAAAGAAAGTGTTCCAAAAGTGGGAGAAATGAAGAGAAAAGGGAGTAGGGGGGAGAGGGAGTGAATGAGAGAGACAGAGAGAGAGAGAGAGAGAGAGAGAGAGAGAGAAAAGGAGCATACTTAAGATGAAAACCTCAGTTTTTAGATCTTAGTCTGGAAAGTGACATGCCATCACTTCTGTTGGATGTTATTCTTCTTACAGACCAATCTTAGGACAGTTTTGGTGGGGGATTAAACAGTGGGGTGATTCTAAGTAGGTGGGGCTCACTGGAGGCCGGGATCCTCCTTATGTATGTGAGCCAAAAGTAGCAAGGTATTTGTTTCTTTCACTATCATCATGCAATTATAAACGTTTATTTTTCTTTCTCAACTATTTGATTTCTAGGTTATTAATCTTTTATAAACAGTACATACAATTAAAAAAAAAAACCCTATTTTCTTTGCTGGTCACAAATATTTCTAACTCCACTTTTCAATTTCGAAATGACCTCAAGGTTTTTCTACAATTTAACCAGCAGATGGAGCATGAAAACCTGACATTTTAATAAATACTTTCATTAGGTTACATGTAATACTGTCTATGGTTTTGAAAGTGGCCTTAGCACTGGTTTAATCCTCTCCTACCGACTTAAAAACAGTGGTCAGAGATAGTACTAGAATCCGGGTCTTTGGACTTCGTGCATTTTCCCTTAAACCACTTGCTTCTATTGGTATCACTTGATGTTCATTCCCAAGAGCACTGGACTCAGTTCGTTTCTGTTATTCACTCAGTTCCTATTGTGTTGAATTCATGCAGAGAGGAATAAGACAATCTATGTCCTATAAGAGATTACAGTTTGGTTGAGAGAGAGACAAGTAACCAATAATTTCGATGCAAAATACAATGATACCTTAAGATTTAGGACTGTGATGCCTACAGAAGACCATATCATGGATATTCAGATAAGGAGATCCACACATTACCTTAAGAATTAGCAGGAATTGTCTAGGTAGAGTAGAGTTTGGGTGTTAAAAGGGTACTCCTGGAAGAAGGAAAGCAGGAGCGAAGATGGAAAGGAGGGAGGTAGGCTGGTGTCTTTGGGAGACCAAGTAGTTCCATATTTCTGGTCTGCAAAAGAAAAATTAAGGTTAGAGTCACTCAGTTTTATTGAATACTGATTGAACTATCACAGTTAGGACATGCAGCCCTATAATGACCTTGGAATGACTTGGAGACTTTTTTTTTGATCAGGCAATCATTTAGTCAGCAAATAGTTCTTGAAAACCCATTATGTGCCAAATGCACTTCTAGGTGTTGAGAATACAACAATGAATGGCAAAGCTGAAATCCCTCTCTTATATGGAAACTGTGTACTAAATGAGAAATTATAGATCACGACATAATGATAAGGGCTTTGAAGAAAAATAAAGCTAGGTAAGGGAGAGAGAGATTGCTGCACTGGGAGAGGTATAATTTTAAATGAAGTCATTAGAGTAAGTCTTATTAAGAAACAAAGACCTAAAGGAGGTGAGTTGGTTGATAAGATCATAGGTGTCTTTTGAATTATAATATGATGAACCAGTTATCACAAGTGGAGCAGAAAGAAGGACTCTCAATTAGGAATTTCACAGAGACTATGTATGCCATTTATGCAATATAGCAAACATAAGCCTATATCTTACATATATACACTGTAAAGAGAGTGAGCTTGGGGGCGCCTGGGTAGCTCAGTGAGTTAAAGCCCCTGCCTTCGGCTCAGGTCATGATCTCAGGGTCCTGGGATCGAGCCCCGCATTGGTGGGGGGTCTCTGCTCAGCGGGGACCCTGCTTGCTCTTCTCTCTCTGCCTGCCTCTCTGCCTACCTGTGATCTCTCTCTCTCTCTCTCTGTGTCAAATAAATAAATAAAATCTTAAAAAAAAAAAAA
>CM052800.1:79374328-79449309 GCA_028533885.1 Nasua narica | reverse complement strand
TTATTTATCTGACATTTGTGAGTGTTGGTAAGTTCATAGCACTGTACTGGGTGTTCCCATATGCACTATCCATGGCAAATAAATGGAATTGCTATATTTGGATATATTTCAAGGCAGATTATAAAAAAATATTCAAGACTTTTACCTCCTTTACCTATGAAGATTACATATCATATTAGAAATAAAAAATGTAAAGAAGAGTGTTCCTTGAACTTTGACCAGTTTGTTCATATATATATTTCTAGAAATGTTTTATTTGTTGTAAAACATATATTTATGTTTTATATATATATATTTACATATAAATATATATATAAAGATACCTTGAGTACCGACTCTATTTTTTCATAGTCCATGAAAGATATGGAAAGATTTGATGTCTTTGAGGAGCTCACAACATAGGGCAAATCAATAAATAATAATAAAGTTTCACATATTCTCTTTAAATTAGTGTTAAAATTAAATTTAGTTTTCCTTTCTCCCTCTCGAAGCTCCATGAAGGGCAGGGTCAGTGTCTTATTTGTTCATTACCGTGCTTCTAGTTCTTGCTAAATGTCTAGCACAAATATTTAGTGAATGAATGGTAGACTCTTATGTGAATTATTTTCTTTGTTAATTATCTACAGGAAAAAGCCCACATAAATCAGTCTGGGGTGGTTTAGGTAAACCACTGTGTTTTGTACTGTGCATATACTCAATCCAAGATGATAAGGGTGGTAATTGTCCCAATTATTGCAATGCTATTTTTCTATAATTGTTCAATTTGGGTAAGCTAGGCTTGCTAATTACTTTATACTCAAGTGGAAAATCACTGAAGTGCATGCCTCTGCCAAGGTAAGGGGAAGGGGATTGAAGAGCTGACTTTTAGGACTCCTCTTTATCTTATGATTTATGAGTCTTTAACTGCCAATCTCCCTTTATATGTAAATACTTGCTCTTTCTATGTTGATAAATCAAGTTAATTTTATTCATGTGTTTTATGGTGTAATATACCCTTACGACACCATATTATATTGACACCATGGGGATAAATTTGGAAAGACTTAGAAAAAGTCTGTTTTTTTATGATCTCTGTGGGATTTACTGCTGATGTGGTAATTTGGAAATCTGATTTTTTTTTTTTGGTACCAGAAACATTATCTGTACATTAAAATGACAAAAGGAGAAAAAGTTCAATGATTATCAGATCCTTTCTTTCTAATTCTATGCTACAATTTGAGAGTTACAAATGGCTTCAGAGTCAAAAGTAACTACTGAATTAACTCCTAAGTCACTGACCTGGATTTGAACACGCATTTTGATTTTTTTTTTTGATTTTTAATGTATTCTTATGGGGCTATTACTATTTAAAGAGGAAATCAGAAGATAAAATGCTTTCATCTTTATAGTTTTTAGAACCAAAAATAGACTTTGATCTTACTAATGAAATAATAAAAAAAGATTTATTTTATTCTTAGGCTCGTCAATCTTCTGCTGCTAAGTGCTTTATGTGTATGTATAAGAGAGAGAGATTAAAAAATTATTGGGTTATGATAATTATGGGTTAAGTGGCGAAATGTCTGCATTTTAGTACTCCTTTCTTTTTTTTCTTCAAACAAACATTTTTTATTTACACTGCATTGCCAAGGCAAGGTAACAGTAACTATCAATGCAAAGATTATTTCCAGTTTCTGTGTTTTCTGGGTGAATGATTTCTGATTTGTCTAACTAAGTCAAGGCAGGCTTGACTTTTTTTTCCAAGTCACAGTACTGGAATAGTGATGGACTCAGATGTACTATGTAGTTTTTAATAAGCAGAATACCTGTGTTTTCTGAAATAATTTCCAGTTTCTTGCTTTGGAATGGAAGTTATTTTTACTCTTCAGATAACTTTTACATTGATTTTCTTTGATTGTCCTCTTTTACAGTGGCCAGGCAATATTTACTTGGCAATATAACTTTGTGGGGGAGATAAAACAATAGAATATAATTTTAGCTAGAAAGGATTTTAGGGGCACCTGGGTGGCTCAGTGGGTTAAGCCTTTGCCTTCAGCTCAGGTCATGATCTCAGGGTCTTGGAATCGAGCCCCACATGAGGCTCTCTGTTGGGCAGGGAGCCTGCCTCCCCCCCTCTCTCTCCCTGCCTCTCTGCCTACTTGTGATCTCTCTCTCTGTCAAATAAATAAATACATCTTTAAAAAAAAGGATTTTAGATATCTCTCATTTTTATGACTCATGTTATGGAAGAGGATTGTCTTAGTCTGCTTGCGCTGCTATAACAAAATACCATATCTTAGAGGGCTTAAACAGCAGACATTTATTTCTTATAGTCCTGGAGGCTGAGAAGTTCAAGATGAAGGTGCCAGCTGATTCAGTTTCTGGTGAGGACCCTCCTCCTGGTTTGCAGACAACTTTCTGCTTGCCATGTCCGCACATGCTGGAGAGGGTGAGATCTTTCCTCTGCTTCTAAAGCCATAATCCCATCATGAGAGTCTCACCCTCATGACCATATCTCATCCTGATTGCCTCCCAGAGGCCCCATTTCCAAATGCCATCACAATGGTGGGTGGTCAACATATAAATTTGGGCGGGGGGACATGACCATTCGATCCATAGCAAGGATCAGAGAATCAGAAAGGCCAAATGATGTGTTTAAGCTTGCACAGTAAGTTAATGGCTGAAGTAAAACTAGAAGTCATATTTTATTATTCTATATATTTTTTATTATACTCTTAGGTCATTTAGTCTTATACTATGGATTTTCATTTAAACTCACAAGAGCACACTAAGTCAATGAATATCTAATATATATCCCATGTCCTGATGATAAAAGGGGCACGTCAGTACTCTAAACTTTTGTATAGATGGAAAAGTTCGAAGTTGCAGATGTGCTCCTGGAAGTCATCATGATTCCTGCTGTTAGATCTGTAGAAAACATTTTCTGTTTGGGAGATGTGACAAGACCAGATAGTTCCTCCAGTCCCTTCTCAAAATTTCTCCCCTTAATGATAACAAACATCAGGAGTAAACATAGGCATGTCCCGCAGGCAGATGTGTTGATGAGATTACTAGGTAAGAGAGAAAGTTGGAGAATTTATCTTGATTGACAGGAAGTGCAGCCAATTATGCAGCTCCATTAACTGAGGTAGTCTTAAGACTAGTCTTTACTACTGAGTAATGAGAGAGACCTTGGTAGATGAGAGGCCATCTTGCCTATCTCAGCCTCAACTGAGCTCCCTACTGAATATAGTTGAGTGAGTGGTCTCAGTGACACAATGTTGTACAGAGTAACTGCCCTGTTTTTCTGTGAGCTTATTCAACTCACAAAGTCATAGAAAGTAATACATCATTGTTGATTTAGGTCACTAAATTTCGAGATGATTTATAATATGGCAAAAGGTAACTGAAAATTATATGAAAATTTTATGTTGGCCACATACATTTACTCTTCTTTGCCTTGGAGTCATCTTTATTTTACTTCATAGATTGAGTCACTTATTCTCCCAATTCTTACACTAAGATAGAAGTGCATAAAACATCCTCACATGACCATAGTCCTTATTAATAAGTGCTCAGCGATTAGCTGCCTCTTTTTCTCTCTTCCAATCACCTCTTTTTCTCTCTTGTGTCTATGGACAATCAATCTAGAACCTAGACACCTCAGTTGGGTCCCAGGCACCAGTGTCATTACCAAGTTGCAATGGTCACATAGAACCAGACTTCTGCCTTGATCTCACACTCCCCAGTCTGCCCCCTTTCACTGTTTTGGACTAGACATTTCCTCCCACTATAAACTAGCCGATGTTTGGAGTACCAGTTTCCTACCTAGTTCCTCATGGTTCTTTGTCCTTAAGAACCATCCTGTTGTCAGCCCCTAACAGAGGGGAACAGAACAGAAGAGTTTGTCAAATGCATGGATAAACTCTTTGGGATTAGCGCCAGTGTTGTAGAGCAGAAAGAACGTGGACTTCAGAGTCATACCGACCTGGCTCATATGCTAGACTGCCATTTACTAGGTTGTGATTTTTTGGGCAAATTTCTTGGTCTGGGATGTGAGGGCGATCTGGCTGCGACATCTGTCACCCCATTGATCGCCAGGGTTGATTCGGCTGATCTGGCTGGCTAGGCGGGTGTCCCCTTCCTCCCTCGCCGCTCCATGTGCATCCCTGCGCGCTGGGTCGAAGAGGACGACCTTCCCCGATAGAGGAGAGGACCGTTCCTCGGTCAAGGGTATACGAGTAGCTGCGCTCCCCTGCTAGAACCTCCAAACAAGCTCTCAAGGTCCATTTGTAGGAGAATGTAGGGTAGTCAAGCTTCCAAGGCTCCAGACACATCCAAATGAGGCGCTGCACGTGGCAGTCTGCCTTTCTAAAAAAAAAAAAAAAAAAAAAAAAAAATTCTTGGTCTGTTTAAGTTTCCATTTTCTAATTTGTGAAATATGTACTGAGTCAATACATTGTAGTTGTTGCTAATTTCTGCCATATTTAATACTGCCCCTGTAGCTCCCTTAGCTCCCCATCTTTGTGTTGGAAGACTTCTTCTTTCTTTCTGTCAGCACACATTGTAGGTTCTAGCCTGCCTCACACTCAAACCAGTAATGTATAGATAGAGTCTCTTAAGAAAAACAAGCTACATGATAGCCCACCAAAAAGCTAGTTGAAAGGCCATGCTTAATTGATTCCTTTTTGGTCTTCTGCTGGATTTCCTTTAGACTTAGGATGATTTTCATTAGATCTTGTACACAGGAGCATGTTTTAATTTACATATATGCTCTACTAGTTCTCATTCTTTCTACCATCATCTTTTGAGTTAACAGCTTTTTTTTTTTAAAAGATTTTATTTATTTATTTATTAGGAAAGAGAGAGAGTGAGAGAGAGCAGGTCAGAGTGAGAAGCGGACTCCCCATGGAGCTGGGAGCCCGATGTGGGACTCAATCCCGGGACTCCAGGATCATGACCCGAGCCAAAGGCAGTCGCTCAACCAACTGCGCCACCCAGGGGCCCCTTGAGTTAACAGCTTTAATTGATGGTTGCAAGGCAACAACACTCTGTAATTTTGGACTGTTTCTAAATAGTGTGCTAATTGTTTTACAGTTTGCCCTTTAAACCATTAAGGACCTGTGTGTGTGTGTGTGTGTGTGTGTGTGTGTGTGTACTTAAGGGCTAATCTATTATACAAACTTAAAATTCAGGGTATAAAAACAAATAAAATCTATGATTTTGTAAATGAAACCAACCCATTTTGATGCTGCAAGTTGTTTTAATTACATAGGGGAAGACAAAAGACTTTTGGGAGCATTTACTTTATTCTAACTCCAGAACTGTATTATTCTTAATGTACTGGACGCCCCACTGACTGGGAGTGGTGCAGAAGGAAGGATACAATATGTAAATACACTAATCAGATCAATGCAAATCATAATAATACATTCTTTTATGATCTGGGGGTTAGCTGTGTAAAAGTGATTTTCATTTCCATAGGTTTGAGTGCATCTCTTTAGCAAATCCTAATCTCTTTGATTCTGTGAGTCTAGTTCTGTTGTGTTTTATTTTGACTATTTTTCCCTTTTGGTTCTTGTGAGAGTACATATGGTGAAAGTTGGCATTTCAGGCCTCAGTGGCTAGTTTTATTTTCTTCTCTTTGTGTCCAACTGGTTTTGGAACTTTTGTTTCCAATAGCAGCTACAAAACCACATGAGTGGAGCTTTTGTGAGGTTTTCTGTGTGACCAAAGCAGGGCTGGTGAAGTGACAACTGTCTCAAAGTTTTTCTTAGGAAAGAATGGATCATCATCTTTGGAGAAAGGACTTTTTTTCCTTTAAAAGATTCAACGAATGGGGCGCCTGCGTGGCTCAGTGGGTTAAAGCCGCTACCTTTGGCTCAGGTCATGATCTCAGGGTCCTGGGATCAAGCCCCTGCATGGGGCTCTGCTGAGCAGGGAGCCTGCTTCCCCCCTTCTCTCTGCCTGCCTCTCTGCCTACTTGTGATCTTTCTCTCTCTCTCTCTTTCTCTCTGTCAAATAAATAAATAAAATCTTAAAAAAAAAGATTGAATAAATTATTTCAGTTTACCAAATTTGATGCCATCATTTTGATGTTTTAATCAGGTTAAAACTTCTGGGCATTTGCTTATATGGAAGATATATTAGTACCATTATAAAAGAAAAAATAAAAGTCAGATAGATATTCTGATTTCCCTGGGATCTTAACAGAGCCCACAGAAAGAAGGAAGTGTTGCTAATGGGAATTAAAAGAAATCAGAACGTTCTTCTGAGTTATCATAAGTCAAGGGGAAACTAAGAGTAGAGAAAAAAGAAAAATAACCTTGCACATCAAAAGTTTAGAATTTTTAGTTAAAATAATGAAAAGTAAGGGTTTGAAACGTTGTGAAAGCATTTTAAGGCAAGGTACAAGTTTAGTGGTGAAATTGCATAATCCTTAAAACTGAATTTTAGAAATAAACTTTTGTTGGATCTTTCCCTCATAAGTGGAGGAACCCACAGCAATCTAGGGAATAAAGTACCCAGATCTTTTCAGATCACTCTGAAAGGCAGTTTCAATAAGGTGAGATGTTTGGGGGCACCTGAGGGGCTCAGTCGGTTAAGCATCTGCATTTGGCCCAGGTCATGATCCCAGGGTCCTGGGATTGGGCCCTCTATCAGGCTCCCTGCTCAGTGAGGAGTCTGCTTCTCCCTTTGCCTATGCCCCGCCCCTGCTCATGCTCTCTCTCTTTCTCTGTCTCTTTCTCCTCTCTCAAATAAATAAAGTCTTAAAAAAATAAGGTGACATGTTCGGCACATATCTATAAGTCCCTCTCCTCTCATTTCCTGGGAGAGGGTAAATTAGGAGAGTGCAGGTCTTTCTTGCTGAAACTCTGGAGGAATCCTCTGGATGTAATTGTTCCTAGAGTTAGAAGAATAGATGGAACAGCCTGACTTGATTTCCAGAGATCAGATGCCTATAGATAATTCAATGTGCTGTAATAAATGTCCATTGACAGCACCACAATTACCTCCTCATGTACATTTCTATCTACATGTCTTCCTGTCACCTGGATAAGAAATCAGAAAGTTCTACTTACAACAAATATATTTAGTACTTCTCAAATCAGGTTCCCGAGACACCAAAAAAGTACGAGGGTACATTGAACAACATCACTCACTGGTAAAGAAGAAATGAGACACAAGACTAAAACAAATACTTTTGGAGTTCCAACTCCCCGAGTGTATTCCCTCAACCTCTTCTGAAGCAATTCACTTCTCTCTGTACCTGCTGCCACCACCATAGTCCAGGCCAGTGCCAGTTCCGGTCTGGATTACTTTGATAATTTCTGATTGAATTCACTCATGTTCTGTCTGTCCCTACTCCTGTCCAATATCTACACTTTTGCTATTATCCTTAGGCTTAAAATCTTTCAGCAGCTCAACACTATTTGTTGGATAAAATCTCTTTGTGCTCTAACAGGCCATTAGGACCTTCCTGATTTATGGGCTCTACCTCACTCCTTAGAGTGCTTAGAGTGCTCTCTTTGCTTCAACTCTAGCCTTTCTGTCTTATCAATCAGATCTTTTGCATTTATGACTTTTCTGCCTGGATTGGCCTTTTATCTCATTATTTTTTCCTCCCTCACCTCTTCCCCAGAAGTCGTTCTTATGCAAACAAAACAGAACAGTGAAACATCCAAAAAACCTAAACAAAGAAATAAGGTTCTATCTATGGCTACAGGATTAGTGATGAGAGACATCTTCTGAGGGCACTGTTAAGGTTATGGTCCCATGATGATCATGAGCTGTTTCTTACCTTAGGCAGAAAGCTCCCTCACTCAAACATCAAACATTTTTAATTTGGTCTTGGAGAAGGAAAGTTTAGAGCAGCTCAGCTAGGTAGGAGGGACCACGGATGAGATTCTTTGGAAGCCACCTGAAGGCTCCCTTTTAGGATTTCCTTTCATGTCAACTGGGTGAGTTTGGCTGGATCTCAGTGAATCCCTGCTCCAACACACATAATTCAGCTTGAGCAATGGGTGTAGGCACCTTACACAACTTCACAAGTCAGCAAGGAAGGCTGAATAAACCTGAACCTATCTATCACAACTGAACCAGAAATCAGATCTTGTTCATCTTCCAGATCTTCCTGTCTCAGGTTTATTCTTCTTCTGTGAAGCCTTTCTTTTTCTCACTCCTCTGTGGTCTCCTAGCACCTTGCCCATATCCCTCTCAGACAGTGGTCATCATAAGCTCTTTGCTGATCTGTCTGCTTCACAAAAAATCTAACTACCACAGGACAAACTTCACGGAAGATAAGCTCATAGTAGGAATGCTTTGAGGAAATTGAGAAAAAAATCTGCTGTGAAAGAGAGCTAGTGGACATCATACCCAGGAGAATTAGCCATCCCCAAATTGAAGACCAAAAAACAATCTGAAGAAAACTACAAATTACATATATTTAAAAAGATTAAAGAGATAAAGAATTAAAAACCAGAACAAAAGATCAATCTGCTTGTAAAATACAAGCAATTTTGAAGAAGAACCAAATTAAGCTTCTGGATATGAAAACCTATAATTATAAAAAAGTAAGTTCAGTGGGTGGGATAAATAGCAGACGAATGTCAATTAAAATAGAAACCAGAGAACTAAAAGATGGAGTTGAGTAAAATTTGTAGAATATAGTAGAAAGAGAAATAAAATGGCTTTAAAAATTTATGAAGTGACATTAAGATATAAAGAAGATAGAATGAAGGGATAGAATAAGGTATTCCAGAAAGAGAAAATAAAAGACACAAGCGGAGACAGTATTCCAGGAGATAATGACTAGGGAGTTTTCAGAATTGAAGAAGGACATGAGCCCTCAAATTCAAAAATCATAATGGATGCCTAACACCAAACCCAAACAAACCCCCAAATATAAACAAACAAACAAACAAACAAAAAATCACAATGACACTAGGATGTATTGTGGTCAAACAAACAAACCAAGAAAACCTCCACAACCCAAAGGTGAAGTCCAGAGACAAAAAGAGATTTCTTCTAGAGAGGAATATAGTTAGGCTGACAATAGTACTACCAATGGATATTGGATGAAACTAAAATCACATATCTAAGGTGCTGAGGAAAAGCAACCCTCAACCTAGGACTCTAAACCCACTAAGCTATCACTTAAGACCATGAGCAAAATAAACACATTTTAGTTTGTGAGAAGTTTTGTTATAGATAAACCTGAAAAACTGCTGAAGATTTTCATCATTGAGAATGAATCAATTAAGAAGTGGAATAGAAAGAACCATGTCTTATAAAGAAATTGATAATTCAAATAAACATTGACAAAAATATAACAAAATTATATCTAACTAGTTGGAGATTTTTAAAAATGAAACTTAGAGGGGCATCTGGATGGCTCAGTCAGTTAACCTTCTGCCCTCAGCTCAGGTCATGGGTCTCAGGGTCCTGGGATCGAGCCCCACATTGGGCTCCCAGCTCAGTGTGGAGCCTGCTTCTCTCTCACACTCTCCCTCTGTGTGCTTTCTCTTTCTCTGATAAATGAATAAAATCTTTAAAAAAAAATAAAAATGAAACTAGAGTACTAACTGACAATAATTTGAAATCAGGAGGCAGTGATAAAATCAAGACATTAAAGAAAACGTTCCAAGGGCCTTGCATTGATTGAAGAGGGCATGTGAAATAAAATAGATTATGTAACTCAAAACCAGTAGAAAATGTAGATGAAAGAAAATTTGATGAATCCAGTGAAAGTAATCCATGGAGAAAGACAAAAGTTAATCAGGCAAAACAAAATAGATGGTGACATAAATCCAAAGAGATAGAAGTATAAACAATTATATCTTCCTCATGATAAATAGAGATGATCAGATCGGGTTAAAAATCAATCAATTTGTTAATTTTCTGCTTTGTAAAATCTGGGAAGTTCCATTAAAGAGGTTGATTATAAATTAAACATAAACAACCCTGAAACTTCAGGGCTTCTATTTGGAGATTAAAATGTTATGTCATTTTTACCAAGAATAATAATCTCTGCTCCTCTTTCCCCCAAAATCATGTATCAATTTTCAAATCAAAGATAGATAATACATTTTTTTCCACAAATGATATGATTACCTACAGAGAAAGCCACAAAGAATCTGAAGGTTGACTCTCGTAAGCATTTAAGTGTTTATATCAATTTGCAGTTCGAAACATATGCATAAACTGAAAGTGTAATAATAAGAAAAAGGTAGCATTTACAATAGTGAAAAGAAAAAGCAGTGAAAAAGAAAAAAGTAATATGCCTAGGAGTAATTTCTTATTTGTTCAAGACCTGAATAGAAAAATTACGAGTTTCTCAAAAAGATATTGAAGAAAACCCAAGTAAATGGAGAGATATATCGTCTTAGTTCATTTGGGCTGCTATAACAAAATAGACTGGGTAGCTTACCCATAGACTGAGTAGCTTATAAATAGAAATTTCTTTCTCACAGCTCTGGAGGCTGGGAGTCCAAGATCAAAGTGCCAGCATAATTACATTCTGGTGAGGATCTTCCTCCTGGTTCACTTTCTCATCATATCCTTACATGGTGGAAGGGGCTAAGGATCTCTGTGGGGTCTCTTTTAGGAGTCACTAGTCCCATTTATGAGTGTTCCATCCTTATGACTTATGCACTTACCAAAAGCCCCACCTCCTAATGCCATCATCTTTAGGAGTTAGGATTTCAACATATGAATTTTTTGGGGGGAGGAAACAAATTTCAGACCGTAGTATACATCATGTTCATGAGTAGAGACTCAATTATCAGAACAATGTTACTTGTTTCCTCTTCAATCTTTTGGGTAGAACCATATGAAATTGTCACTTTTGTAGGTCAGAACAGTTTAAATTTGGTGTCAAAAGCTTTAAATTAATGTATAGATGCAATTGTAATTCAAATAGAAATAGAGTTTTACTGGAACTTGGCAATTTGATTCTATAATTTGGATGGAAGAGCAAAGGCTCAAGAATATTCAAGAGAATGCTGAAGAAGTACAGCAAGGTAAGAGGACTTTAACCAGGTGCTATAACTTATTGTCCAGTAATAGTAATTAATATAGCATAGCACTGGCCAGGAAGAAACAATTAACCAGTTGAACAGAATAGAGAGCTCCTAAAGGATCCCATGCCCATATTGCCCATACAGATCAGGTTTTATCACGTACCACTGAGCAATGGTAGACTGTTCAATGAATGGTGACGGGACCATCCAACAATGTGTTAGTGAGAACTCAAATCTGCAGACAATACTAAGCTCTTCGAAAGTAAGAAGAAATGCTGATCTAAGGAAATTTTTTTTAAAAGATTTTATTTATTTATTAGACAGAGAGAGATCAAAAGTAGGCAGAGAGGCAGGCAGAGAGAGAGGGGGAAGCAGGCTCCCTGCTGAGCAGAGAGCCCAATGTGGGGCTCGATCCCAGGACCCTGAGATCACGACCTGAGCCAAAGGCAGAACCCACTGAGCCACCCAGGTGCCCCTGATCTAAGGAAATTATAGGAAGATCTTTCATGGCCATTGATGTAAAAGTGGAGATGAGTTTCAGTGTTTCCGATCTGCCTATCCCATGGCACAGAAGCTGCCCTTTGGTGTCCAAGCCTGGTTCAGGTGGAGGTAAATTCTTTATCTTTTTTTTCCTGAACTCTCTTTCTTAGACTTTTTGTTTGTGGCAGGTACAGTTGGAAGGTAGGTATACAAACAGGTGGCAAGACCCATGATAAGGTTTTGATAGACTCGAGGAGTCAATAACCTTTGGTTAAACAACGTTATTCAGGACTCTGCTCAGAATATTCTTTGCCTATCACATGCCAGCCCATCCCTCCTGTCCTTTAGCACAGGACTAAATGGAGGTTTACATTTATTAGTGAAAATCAGATGTTCTTTTGAAAGTTAATCTGGTGCAACAAATATCATACTAAAGAATTCCCAAAGCAATATATTATAACTCACTGTCTTAAAATAAATGATAAACTTGAGCGATAAAGTACTCATAAAATTGAGTGATAAAGTACTCACTCTCTTGAAATTAAATGATAAAGTTGAGCTCATCCAAATGATATTCTCCGAAAATCTTAAATGAGCTCATGGATAAAACTGTTTTTGCTGAGTAACGTGGTAAAGGCTTTGCTATCTATTTGGGGGTATTGTAAAAAGTTGAACGAGCATATTGAAATATTACACTTTTAGCAATGTAAATGAGTTACCTAAAAATAATTTGAAAGCATTTGACAAAAATTAAAGTGCACAGAGTCATCATTACCATGGGTCTAACAACTGCCAATGAGCAGCTCCAAGCAAGAAGTGAAAGAACCTTTTCTATCTCCAAAAAGGAATCGGTATCAATCATCCCACATGCAGCCTCCTAGGTGTCCACATACCTGTACTATGCATCCACAGTTTAGATTTGAAATTAGTACTCCAAGAACTGTTATAATTGAGGTGATTACATCTCAAGCTAAATATAATCCTCCCACTAAACAACCCATTGCAGGGCGTGAAGCAGAACTAAGATTTCAAAATTACCACAAATCTCAGAAGTTTACATCTCTCAAATAAATGCATTCCACCCGAAAGCAAACAAAATAGCTTTTCAATGTAAGAAATCCTTTGTTTCCCCAAAACCCCACCAAAGCCAAGTAAGTATTTCATCATCCAAATCAACCACTTTCAGGGAGAAGGCCAGTCGGCAGCATGGATGGATGACACTGAGAAAAGCGGAGATTGTTTTCATCTTCTCAGCAGGGCAGATTCCCAATGCCACAGACTAAATGACCTCTCCTTCCACATATATCTTAAAAAAAGGGATGTTTTAAAGATTTTTTAAAAACATGTTTCAAATGAAGCAGATCTCAAATAAATTCCTTTCCTGTGGCCTCTGAGTTAGCATTAAAAAGAGCAGTTTTGGGGGCGCCTTGGTGGCTCAGTCAGTTGGGCTACTGACTCTTGGTTCGGGTCAGGTCTTGATCTGAGGTCATGAGATTGAGCCCTGTGTCAGGCTCTGGCTCAGTATGGGAGCTTGGGATTCTCTTTTCCTCTCCCTCTGTCCCCCCCCGCCCTTGCTTGTGTGTGCTCTCTCTCTAAAATAACTAAGTAAATCTTAAAAAGAAAAGCAGTTGGGGTAAAGTGGATATAGGCAAATAACATTGGCGTTACTGAATGTGGTGACCACCGATTATCGATTCAGTCATTTGGGAAAAACTTGGAGTCTTAGAAATGAGTGTAAAGGGTTGTGTTCATCACTGTGGCCAAAGTCTGCCACTATTGAGCGCATTACTAATATATCCAGGTACTGAAAAATATTGTTAGGTTTTGATGATTCAGACTCCAGAATGGAGAGAAAGGAGGGTTGACTGGGGTTAAAACTGTGACTAATTCTCAAGATAACAGTGTTCATGAAGGCCCAAGTATGCCTTTCAGAGGTGGGAGCGGAGTGCCACACTGAGCAAGTACATATGAATAAAGGCCTTATCTGGGCATGAATGACAGAGACCAAGATAGTGAAGAAATGGGGTAGATAAATTTTTTATATTTGGGGTATTATAGCTCCTAGAAGATTTTAGGTCAGAGAATTGAGGAGAGTGAAAAGCATTTTAATAAGCGTATTACATGTTTGGATATAGTCTAATTTAAAAATGTTTGAGTTTCTTAAATTTCTTAGAGTCAGAATTAGGTTTTCTGAAATGGGACCCTTTCTAGAACTTGACAACTGGAGTTTCCAAGTATTAAGGCATTTCTTGTCTTGTGATGATGAGAAACCTGGCCGGTGAGAGGAATTGACTGCACAGGTCTTTAGAGAAGGCATCTAAAAAGACCTGGCTTCATCTCAACAGTGCAGGAGAGGGCCCCACCCCAAGCACTAACCCAGCTATGGTGAATGTTTGATTTGGAAATCATTTGCAAACTAGTCTACTCCATAAAATGTAGAAGTCTCGTAGAGGCTTAGAGAAAGTTGGCAAAGGATTCAAGCAGTTATTACTCCGTGCTTCACCTGAGCCTAGAAAAATGTGGAGAGGAAAACACCCCAGGCCTGAAGTAAGAGATGCGGTTACCCTCACAACCAGACAAGTCACGACTTTGAGTATCGGCCTGTAATGCTTGGGTGCACCATCTGGCCCAGCAGCCTCCCGGTGTTGGGGTTAATGTAGAGCATGAAATCAGCCATAATGCCTGGCTTGCTAAAATGTAACATGGAGGCCACTGGGGGTGTGGGAAGGGTTCAGAGAAGGGCACAGGCCTTTGGAATGCGGAGGCCTGTGTGACTGCTCGGCCATAGGAATGCCCCAGGATTTGCCTTCCCAGAAGCTTGCTTAGCCAGAACAGCTGCCCTCTGATCTAAGGGATGTATGCGTTGTCCCCTAGGCTATGTTTAGCAGAACTCCTAGAACATGCAGATTAGCATATCGTATCTCTACTGTAAACAGATCCTCCTAGTTCCAGTAAGACCCCTTGTCACATACCATGTGCTTGAGAAACTTTGATAAAGATTTATGACTATAAAGGTGGGAGCAAAGAAGAGCAAAGGGTCTTTGGGTCTTGTCTCTGAGCTTTGGCCCTCTTGCCTTCTCCTCTATCACAGCAAAGTCTGGAGTCATCCACCGGTACAGGGAGTGCTTGCTATCCTCAGCACCCAAGAAGGAAGGAGTTAGGATCTCTCTTGAAGTAGGTATAGGCAAGGCCATAAAATGAACTTCGTGGATACTCGGATCATTTATCAGCAATATACCCAGTCTTCTTGCCTTTAGTCAATCACACTAGTATGCCTGCTTGCTCTCTACTCTCCCAAGTTCTAGTTGCTCAGAATTTGCCTTTTCCCAGCCGGCCAACACTGTCATAAATGGTTTTGTTTCTTTTGAACTTGCAGACTATCTTTATTTTTTTTATTTATTTCTATTTTTTTAAAGATTTTATTTGACAGCAGCCTATCTTTCACTGACTGATTTATAAATTAATGATATTATGTCCTAAAAGATTTTAAAATGCCCTTTAAATCTTTACAAAAATATTAATTTTTAGCACAGATTTTATGTGTGCTAAATACACATATTGCACATAAGTACATATTGCAAAGCTAGGTTAGCTAGGTTAGCTACATATTGCAAAGCTAGGTTAGCTAAATCATTTAATCAGTGAACCATCCCATTTCTTTATTATATAATAGAGAGCTCATTGTTATTTCCGTTCATTACCTAAAACATTATATTATACTAGAAACAGAATTGTGAGCATCTATAGAGCCATACTGGGTCAGGAATTACAGTGAGTGACGATGACTTTAGCACTAGCTATTGAAGTAGCAGATGTAGTCATTAAGTTGATTAAGTCCAATATGGTACTCTCCAATTTTCAGCCTTTGGATTCAGAGTAGGTATTCTGCTTGAGGATGAGGTAAAGGTAAATGAAACGGCACATAAAGTTTCTGTAGCAAGAGATTTACCCTAGAATACCAACCCCTGTCCAGGTGGGAAACAACCCCTGAAAGGAAATCTTCTCTGTGGATGGAAAATGCACCTCAAAGCAAAAACTCATCTTACTAAGTGAATCTTAGCTTATGATTTTTTTCTAGTGGGTTTTGCTACACTAAAACATTTATTTAAAGGTTTATATGAATAGAATATGGGTATTATGGAAGACAGATATATTTACAATTTATATTCATCAGAATTCTTCTTAATGCTTGAATTGTTGGGCTGGAGACCAGATCTTTGATTTCTAACTGAATCCTTTTGACTCTGTAAATATATATCTTTTGTATTTGATGATTAGAATACCTAAGAATTTTTCTAAATCATTCAATTAGTTTCCCTTCTAAAAGATAAATTCTTCATTCTAATGATTGTGTTTTTTGCTTTTTTGATTACAAAACAAACGACTTGATTTTACTTCTTTTATTTACTAAAGAATGATTTAATGAAAAAGAACACAGCAATGGGGACTTTTCCCCTAGAGGCAAACTGTTTGATAAAACAGATCTACTAGTGTTTGAGTAAGAAGAGTTTAAAAGAACATTCCTGAGCCTAGCTTTTCAATTTTGTTTTGGAGATCATGATTTCTTAGAGTAAATTTTGCAATTGATCAAGGGATAAAAATTGAGTGAGGAAAAATAGATGCACTGAAGATTGTCTACAATGAGATACTACTGTTATGTTCCTTTTTGCCCCTCTATTAACAAAAGCAATTGATGACCCATTAATAGTTATTCCTTAATTTTTTACTGAGATTGTATAAATATAGAAAGTTTCCTCCACAACCCTCTCCTGGGATTTTGAGATTAGGATTTGGTAGGCAGTTAAGGAACATATGGAATTTAGGACACCAATAATTTGCCTGCTAAGGGAAAAATGAATCTAGCAGATAGCCTTGCACATGATAGGTACTGAATAGATGGCAACTAGATGAATGAATGAATCAAATACAATGTTACTATATTTTAGTGTATATTTTGATATTTTGTATTTGTTTTTGTTCAGCTAGAAGAGATTTGGAAACTGTTAGAGAAGTGATTTGCTGATTCCTCCTCCTTTCCAACCTAACCAAGTTTAAACACTAATTTCAATATATTACCTTCCTGATAAAAATCTTCAGTGAATATATTGGCCTTCGGATAAAAGAAAAACTTATTAGCCTTCAAAGCAGAGCTCCGGAAATTTGACTACCCAGTTTGTTCAGTCAAGTTTATCACTAATAATAGATTCACTCGATTTTGATGTTCTTTGCATTTTTTTTTCAGCTAAGATATTTATTCATGGAGTTAGAACCATTTTCAATTATAGCTGTGAAAGCATAAAGATAGTGCCATATACTTAAAGCAACAAGTCTGTGTAGAAATCATCCTTCAATTAACATGTTCTTTTGTGGATACAGAAGTGTTTTTAAATGTATGTGTGGAAGCATAAGGAAAGTGCTATATACCTAACTTCAAGAGACAAGTCTGTGTAGAAACCATATTTCTTTTCTTTTTAAACCAACTAATTAACATATAGTGTATTATTAGTTTCAGAGGCAAAGTTTTATGATTCATCAGTTGCATATAACACCCACTACTCATTACATCACGTGCCCTCATTAATGCTCATCACCCAGTTACCCCATCCTCCCATCCACCTCCCCTCTAGCAACCCTCAGTTTGTTTCCTATAGTTAAGAGTCTCTTATGACTCGTCTCTCTCTCCTCTGATTTTGTCTTATTTTCTTTTTCCATCCCTTCCCCTATGATCCTCTGTCTTGTCTTAAATTCCACATATGAGTGAAGTCATATGATAATTGTCTTTCTCTGATTGTCTTATTTTCCACAGTGTAATACTCTCTAGTTTCATCCACATCATTGCAAATGGTAAAATTTCATTTTTTGATACCTGAGTAATATTACATTGCATATATATGCCATATCTTCTTCTTCTTCTTTTTTTAAAAGATTTTATTTATTTATTTGACAGAGAGAGAGATCACAAGTAGGCAAAGAGGCAGGCGAAGAGAGAGGGGGAAGCAGGCTCCCTGCTGAGCAGAGAGCCTGATGCGGGGCTTGATTCCAGGACCCTGAGATCATGACCCGAGCCGAAGACAGAGGCTTTAACCCACTGAGCCACCCAAGTGCCCCATGCCATATCTTCTTTATCCATTCATCTGTTGATAGACTTCTGGGTGCTTTCCATATTTTGGGTATTATGGACATTGCTGTTATAAACATTGGGGTGCAGGTGCTCCTTGGAATCACTATGTTTGTATCCTTTGAGTAAATTCCTAGTAGTACAATGTTTTTCCAGTGTAGCTGTACCAGCTTGCATTTCCACCAGCAGTATAAGAGGGTTCCCCCTTCTCTTCATCTTGCCAACATCTGTTGTTCTCTGAATTGTTAATTTTAGCCATTCTGATTGGTGTGAAGTGGTATCTCATTTTGGTTTTGATTTGTATTTCCCTGATACTGAGCGATGTCGAGAATTTTTTCATGTGTCTATTGGCCATTTGTATGTCTTTTTTGTATGGAGCCAGGAAAGACCCTAAATAGCCCAGGGAATGTTGAAAAAGAAAACTAAAGCTGGTGGCATCACAATTCCGGACTTCAAGCTCTATTACAAAGCTGTAATAATCATCAAGACAGCATGGTACTGGCACTAAAACAGATACATAGATCAATGGAACAGAATAGGGAACCCAGAAATGGACCCTCAACTCTATAGTCAACTAATATTTGACAAAGCAGTAAAGACTATCCAATGGAAAAAAAGACAGTCTCTTTAGCAAATGTTGGGAAAATTGGACAGCCATATGCAGAAGACTGAAATTGCACCATTTTCTTATACCATACAGAAAAATAGACTCAAAATGGATGAAAGACCTAAATGTGAGATGGGAATCCATCAAAATCCTAGAGGAGAGCATAGACAACAACCTCTGTGACCTTGGCCACAGCATCTTCTTGCTAGACACGTCTTCAAAGGCCAGGGAAACAAAAGCAAAAATGAATGATTGGAATTTCATCAGATAAAAAACACAGTAAAGGAAACAATTGACAATACCAAAAGACAACCTACAGAATGGGAAAAGATATTTGGAAATGTCTTATCAAATAAAGAATTAGTATCCAAAATCTATAAAAAACTTTTCAAACTCAACACCCAAAAAATATATAATCCAGTCAAGAAATGGGCTGAAGACATTAATAAATATTTCTCATTTCACTTTTTTTAAGACAAAACAACAAAAAACAAACTGCTTCTCATCTTGTCTGAGGTGGGTTTTTTTGTTGTTATTATTTAATATTTTTAATATTAGTTAATATTTTTAATATTTTAATTTATACATATATTTTTAATTGAAGTGTACTTGGCATATAATAATGATGTTCAAGAATTTTATACAAATATGCAACTATTTTGAAATTCATCTATGTTATTACATGTATTAGTAGTTTATTCTTTTTGTTGCTGAGTAGTATTCCATTGGATAGAAATCCTACAATTTGTTTACCTATTTACCTGGTGGTATATATTTGGTATTTTCAGTTTTGGACTATTACAAATAAAGCTGCTGTGAACATTTAGGTACAAGCCTATAAGTAAATATGCTTCCACTTCTCTTGAGTAAGTACGTAGACGTGGATTGCTGAGCCATACAGTAGGTATATATTTAATGGTTTAAGAAACTGCCACACTATTTTCCCAAGAGGCTATACCACTTCACCTTCCCAACAGCAGTGCATGAGAGCTCCAGTTCCTCTACGTCTTTGCCCATATTTGGTATACTCAGTCTTTTAAAGTTTAGACATCCCCAAAATTGTATATTAGTTTATTATTGTGGTATTTGTATTTCCTAATGACTAATGAAGTTGAATGTCTTTTCATGTGCACTTTTCTATCCATACATCTTTTTTGTTGAAATGTGTGTTCAAATCTTTTGATTATTGGAAACATTGGGTTGTTTGTTTTTTTATTAGAGTTTTGGGAATTCTTTACATATTCTGCATTCAAGTCCTTTATACCATATGTGGTTTTTAAATTCTTTTTTTTTTTTGGCAGTTTGGTGATTGTGTTTTCATTCCCATAACAATTTCTTTTCAAAGGGAGGAGTTCTTAATTTTGAGATAGTATAATTTATCAATTTTTGTTTTACAGATCATGATTTTGGAGACATATCTAAGAAATCATTGTCTAACTCAAGGTCTAAAGATTTTCTGTTATGTTTCTTTTATAAGTATTTTAGTTTAGGTTTTACATTTAAGTTCAAGACTCATTTTGAGTTCAGATTTTAAAGATGCATGGTCTGGTTTGAGATTATTTTTGCATTTGGGTATTCAGTTGTTTCAGAACTATTGATTAAAAAGATTAAGATCATTTTTTTCTCCACTGAATTGCTTTTGCATCTTTGTTAAAAATCAATTGGCTGTATACATAAACATAAAATACATAATATTATGAACTTTATACTGTTTAATTAGTATATTTGGCTATCCTTCTAATCATATTACACTGTCTACAGTAGCATAGTAATAAATCTTGAAATCTGTTAGTCTCAATTTTCTAACTTCAAAAAAATTAAAAAAAATTATCTTGCCTACTTTACGTCCTATGAACTTCACCAAGAATTTTAGAATCAGTTTGTTAGTTTCTACAATAAAAACTTGTGGAGAATTTGGTTGTGTTGATTTTGTGATGTTACCTATATAGTTTTTTAAAAATAGATTTTTATATTCTCCCTTCTGACTGGTTTTAACTGGTTCTCCTTCGTAATTTTTTTTTTTTTTTTTTGATCACTAACTCAATTGTGTTTCCCTCCTTCCCCTATTTTCTTGGACAATGGCCTCCATCTTAGTCTCTTTTGTCTTTTGTTTAGCAGAGCTCCTATCCAATCCTTCTTTTTATTCTTTTGCCATTACTCATTATAAAGAACAAAAAATGTAGTTCTGGATGAATTTCCCAAAGGGTGACATTCTGACTATAGGAATCAAGGATGGGCTTGTAACTTAGAGGTAACTTTTTTTTTTTTATTGCAGTTCTTGGATTCCTAAAAGGGTTATAGGATGTGCTTCTTTATACTTCAGGGTGCATTGCCTTGAAAACCATCTTGGGAGAAAACAGGGTATAAATAATAAATAAATAAAATATCCTTCCAGTTACCAGGCTTTGATATGCCAGGTGTGGTTTAAGGAACTTCTGGTAAATCCTGGATATGGGGCATTAAGGCAGATCTGTTATCTATTATTAGGGCCTGGATATAGAAAGCTCAGTTTTGGATGATTTCTTCCCCCTGGGTATCTTGAACTGGGTGTTAAAGAGTGGAACATATGTTTTAGATGTAGAAATTCATGAATAAAATGGCCTTTGGGTAAGCCTAGGTATTTTAAACATCTGGTCCTCAAATGCAGAAATCACCTTTCTGTTCCTCTTGATGTAAGAACCATCATGTAGGTAGTGGGAAATTCCTGGGCCATGGCAATAGCCTTTTAACTGATTTCATTGTCTTCATTCTGCCCTCATATTATCATATTTTAATATTTTTGTTTTCTTTAAACATAGACATGAGTGTTTCTTTCTAATTTTAAAAGATGAGTCTTTGATGATCTTATATTTTCTTCAGAATAATGTTCGATTCCTATTAGTTGGCACTAAAAGGCTTTTACTGCTTCTTTCTTTTTATGCTGCACATCTCCTACAACTCTCTATTGTGAGCAATGTGTTTAAGCCCGCACATGTTCACATCTCTGTATATTTGCTCCTTCTACTTACCTGCCTAGAATATTATTTATTCTTCTGAAATTAAATATATGTCTTCCAATACTCAGCTCCAGTGTCACCCTCTGTGAACTCTAGCCCTGAGTTCCTTCCAAATCACAATTACAATTACACAATTACTTCCAGCTATTTTGGAGTTATCACAAGTAGCATTTCCTATACACTTACTAAAAGGTAGATACAGAAAAAAATGACATAGACATTAAAAAAAATAAAACAGATCAATGAAACCAGATGCTAGTTCTTTGAAAAAATTAACAAAATTGATAAACCTCTAGCCAGAATTATCTAAAAGAAAAAAAAGACCCAAATAAATAAAATCATAAATGAGAGAGGAGAAATAATAACCAGTACCACAGAAATACAATTATAAGAGAATCTTATGATAAACTATATGCCAATAAATTGAACAACCTGAAAGAAATGGATAAATTCCTAGAAACATAAAAGTTACCAAAACTGAAATAGGAGGAACCGGAAAACTTGAACAGACTGATAACCAGCAAAGAAATTAAATCAGTAATAAAAAAAACTCCCGACAAACAAAAGCCCAGGACCATATGGCTTCACAGTATAATTCTATGAAACATTTAAGAAGAGTTAATACCTGTTCTCAAAATATTTAAAAAAAAAATAGAAAAGGAAAAATCCAAATTAATTCTATGAGGCCAGCATTGTGCTGATACCAAAACCAGATGAAGACACCACTAAAAAAGAAAATGACAGGCCAATATCCCTGATAAACATAGATGCAAAAATTCTCAATAAAATGTTAGCAAATCAAATCCAACAGTACCTTAAAAAATCATTCACCACAATCAAGTGGGATCTATTCCTGGGTACATACCTTATACCACTTTTTTGTTAGCAGACCCACAAGTAGATAAGTAGTAGGATTCGAGTGTAGTTATTCTCATTCCAGCACCGATACTTCTGTCATCTATGACTCAAGTACCTCATGTGCCTTTGATTAAAATGGCACTTCCAACTACCTGTGTTGTATTTTCCTTCAAAATACTTTTGCTTTGAGAGTAGAAATTTTCATTTACCAATTGTCTCATGGTGCCTTGCAGAATGCCCTTCATCATGACTATTTAATAATTAAAAAATATTTTTGACAAATTCTTTTCTGGTTATATCAGGTATCCCATTCCAATAAGCCTAAAAAAAGAACAGTTTATTATAATGAAATTGATTTCAAGAAATTAAAGGGCATGAAATGAGAAAGGGGAGACATCAGAAAGTAAGGCAACCATGTTTTGATTCTCTCTTTCAGGAGGTACATGGTTTCTTATGTCTTTTTTTTTTGTTTGTTTTTTAATACTTTCTCTCTGTTTCTCCTTCTTATTCTCTCTCTTCATTTATGATAGGAAATGGTTTTCACCATTTTTGTAGTGATGTTCTCTGTGTTCACTGCCAACAATTGACTGATTGGAATTCCATATTTCCCATTTTGATTCATGAAAGAGAAAATCTGAACGGGATGGGTACTCACGCTTGGACCACCCAGCTAGAGCCAGGGGACAGCGAGAGACACTATCAGATGAACTCATAGTTGTAGAGACAGTTCATGGGAAAAGAGAGGGCCTACTCCAAGAAGAAGATACTCTAAAATAGTATTTACTTTAGATAAATTAATGGTCATATCTTGGTAAATTAACATTTTATTGGCTCCGTTTACCATATGTTATCCTGGTAAGAATGGTCTGTTTTGTTGCTTCTTAAGTGAAACTGTGGACAACAAAAGACAATGAATTTGAACATTTCCTTTCCAGAACCCTGCTCCTTAAATCTCATTGAGCAAGACAATAACAGAGGCAATAAAATGTTTTTGTTCTGAAAGAAAAAGTTGTCCATGTTGCCTATTATTTGAAAATACTTGGTATACTTGGTGGCTACTTTTTTAAAAAAAAAGTTAAATTACGCAGTATAATTCATATTGTAGGAGTTAATAATTAACTGGGTACCATGAAATGCCATATTGATTTTTAAGTCTCTAATTTCCTGAGGAGCATCTATTCCCTTGGAGAAACACAGTTGGATACTGACGACGTAAATCCTTCTCAGTGTATCTCTCAAGGTTTCATCAAAAGCTATGTACAATTTTACTATCTCTGACAAGCAGTGAAAAGAAGTTGTTTTTCTCACTACATAACTCCTTGGTAAGTTGGTGGTTCCTCACATAGAGGTTTTGCGCATCCCCTCTCCACTTCCAACTTGAGTGAAGTGTCAGATATTTTCCATCATTTCAGTGGGAACGGCAGCCAGATCTATCACTGCCTAGTGAGCCATGCCAAGGGGAAGGATGTCCAGGAGTGGACCACAAATTGCCTCCTAGGACTTTGTATCATTGTTTATTAATCAAGTGCTGACAGTATGTTTGCCTTTCTGTTAAGTGAGGAGAAGAAACAGACTCAACTTTCTGAGTTCAAGGTCTGAATCAGCCAGACAGTGTAGGGCAGGTTGGAATACTCTGATGGCTACATCAGTAAAGTATGAACTGCTTTGCTTCCATGGCACAATTTCTTCTCATGCAGTGTAGGAAATTAAGATTTAATAACAATGAAAGGTACGAAGTTCAGATAGTTTTTGAGATGAAAAGCAGTTGCCTCGTAAAAAAAAAGAAAAAAGGAATCTTTTCTTCCTTTTGTTCTCCAAATACTCTCTTCTCATCCTCAATGCAGTAAACTAGCGTAATTTGACTTGTTTTATGCATAGAAGAGAATAACACTCAGAAATGACCCAGATTCACTTTATTTCCATGGAGATTTGTGGCTCTTCAATATTAGTGCAGATTCCTTGCCTGTGCAATAGGAGGTGAGGTTGGGTAAGAGCCAAAGTGAGTCTTCATAATATAACCATGCCTTGCAAATGCCAATTATTCTAACTGGATTACCTCTCCTGTTAACAAGTCCCTTTGCTTTTTTAGACAGCTGTGTAGGGAATTCTCCACAAGTTCTTCCAATCTCATATGACCCAGATGTTGTCTATATAAGGATAAAAATGTGAACAAATCTTGAAAAACTTGAAATAACTTTAGAGTGTTACATTCCCCTGGGGCAGGATAGCTTAAGAATGTGTCACCTTCAAGTCTATGGTAAGTGATTGATGAATTCAATAAAAGGATTTGATTTTTGATAGGAACTATTTCTTGGAACAAGTATCAGTGAATCATAGAAGAGAACTAATTGAGTCTACATGCTATTCTGAATCTATGAGGATGAATATGTATTTGTTTATTATATTGAGTGAGGAAAGAGGAAACTAGAATTATGACAGGAAATAGGAGTCAAAGTGGAACAAAATTATTTATTGGCAGGTACGGTGTATAAGAAGTTAAAGCTAAAAACACCAAGTGTGAATTTTGAGTTTCTGGAAGAGAAAATGTACCTTCAGGTGGTATTATGTTGCTTCCAAATTCTCTTTATGGCAAAGCATATATATTTTTTTTATATTTTGAGATCTTGATGCAGAAATTAAATAATTTCTTTCACAAACCAACTGTGCCTCTTACACAATAAGTCATGTGATTCACAAGTGATATCAATTGCGATTGATTTCTTCTCTTGAAACAAAATTTTGGCTGAAGTATTCTGTTTTTCACTTAATAGTTGTGTATTTTTTGTGCTTCTATCATATGCTGGGCCTGAGCTTAGAACTAGAGTATATGTATTCATTTTATTACTGCCTTGTCCACACTCATCATCTCAATAAGCAAAGACACGATTGCACTCCTGATAGAGTGCAAGCTTAATTCATGGATTTTGAATATCCATCTTTAATGTAGCTCTCATACCAGATCAACTTATTTCAGACCATTTTCTTGATCCTTTCTACGATAAAAAATATTCTGGCCAGCAGAGCTGTTGTGGGATTTGAGCTTGTTGTAAGCTGACTAGTATGGATGTCAATCCAAAGGCCACTCAATGTAGCAGAGTAGCTCTTGGGATTTGGAACACTTTGGATTCTTCCTCCAAAAGCATCTATAATGAACAGAGTTATTTTGAAAGCATTCCCTGCAGTTCATGCCTTAATTCAATCATCTGGGAATAGGAAAGCAGATCCCTCTCAATACACCACTAACTTGGATTTCTGTGGTATTATGCACAATCTTCTCATTTATTTTTACAGTGATAGAGTGGTTTCTGAGCCAAGTGCTGCAGGCATTTGAGGGGGAAGGAAGAGGTTTTGGATGGTATGAAGTGACGATTGAGTTTTTTTTTTTTTTTTGATCTTTTTGCTCTTCTTTAGAAATGAAAACAAACACAGTAAACTACACACCTTAGAGTAGAAGGATATGGTTTTTGACTTTTTGGCTCATGCTGGCAAAAATCAACTCCTTTGATTCAAGAATGTTTTGTTTGTACCATTGCCCTTTAAATTGCTTCTCCAGCTTTTTACTAACTTGGTTTATTACTTTGAACCAGAAAATTGGAAATGAAGAACTAAACTGTACGAGAGTAATAGATTATAAGGCCTTGCAACATTAATCATGAAAATGGTACTTATCAAACCCCTTTGCAGTTTTGTAGTGCTTTGATAGACATGGCTGGTGCTTATTGACACCCTCCTTTTTTAGAGGAGGTAATTTATTAGAAAGGGATTTTGATTTCTGAAGCTTTTGTTAGTTCTTAGCTATACATGCAAATAAATTATTATATTGAAGTGAGATCAGTAAATACATGCTGATTTTTGTTTGAGAAAAACCCTGTTACATAAACAAGAAACTTCAGTGATCTAGTACTTTGTATTTGCCCACAATCTTCCCCTCATCCACATTTCTCTTTTTTGTTTTAAACTGTTTAGTACAACCTTTACTGTTGAGTGGAGATAAATTGTTGCCTTATAGACCAAGGGTGAATTTCAGACCCAGTGAAATACTCATTAACTATATAATTACTTGAGTAATTATACTCAAGTATAATTACTTGAGTGAAAATAATGAGAGAGAGTGAAAATAATGCTTAGAAACAATTCTCTAAGAAGCCTAAATTTAAAAAAAATGCCTAAACAACCAAAAAATTAATCATGAGAAATTCCTTTCCTTATACATAATGTAATCCCATGAAATTGCTTTCATTGGACTATGCTTTAATCACTTAACAGCATTAATTCCAGCAAGTCAGTTCCAATATAGAAGGCAGCACAGATACTTCTGTTCATTATCTAGCTGAATTAGAGCCATGTAAATGTGTTTTTGCAGGATCTGAGAGCAATGTGAGGCGTAGAAAAGATTTATGATTTGAAAAGAACAAGAGTAAAAGGTAGGCTTTGTTTTCTAGGAATAATTAACTATGGAGGAAATTTAATGCACTGGGACTCTATTCTATTTTATTTTGTTTTGTTTTTAGAACAATATTTGGGAATTCTGACATAGTAAAGAAATTAGATGTTGGTATATTGAAAATCTAAGGCAAAATCTGTGTAAAATTAGCCCTCTGTTTCCTACATTTATCCTATCTTGGTCTGTAATTCTGCAATGCAACTCTTGAAATGAAGATTGAAATTGCTAAGATAAATTCATTTAGGGACAAAGAAAACTTTCAAATTTAGTTCTGATTTTTCTATATAAGAATGCACAAGAATGAAAGATTGATGTAATTAAATTTAACTCTAAAATAAGAGAATCAATGTTTGGCACATAAATCCCAGAACATTAGGTCTCAAGGGGGTTTAAAGTTGGTTAATAGTGGATGTGCAAAATAATGATGATAAGAACAAGGTAAATCAAATTTCATTCTTTTAAGACAATGATTTTGTGCCAGAATTAACTGAGCCTCATCTGAGGCAGTCCTCATATAAAGCTATAAACTTCTTGATGTAGTAAGGTTAGGTAGAGGGGGATTATGTCCCAAATGTTTTAGACATACTTGCCATTTATATTTTAGAATCCAGGATAATTTTTACTGAACTAAATTTTAAGCTGTTACCACAATTTCCTGCCTCACCTTTTGAAGTTCTGATATATGTCTAGAAAACTGGATCAAGAATGAGTGAAATTGTGCCTCTAAAACAAAGGGCATGAAAGAACACATGGACCTTTTCCCTATTTCCAAAAATTATTAGAACTGCTTCTTTCTGGAGATAGACCACATGTATCACTATGAACAGAATGCATATTTTCCATTTCAAATGGGTACACTTGTCAACTTCATGTTGGGTTAGGAGGTGTGAAACCCTGTTATACTTGAAATAGCTCTTCTAAATATTCCCCCCTAAATATTTTGCTATACAAAATATAGCAAAAAAAAAAAAAAATCCGTGATCCTTGAAATCTGCAACTGTCAATGCTAGCAAGAGAGAGTGGCTATACTAATTTTGGTTCAGTGAGTTGTACTCACGCCTACGTTAAAAAATGACCTAGGGAATGCAGAGGGATCATGTTTCAGTTTGCTACGAGACCTCTGTCTTTCTTGACCTTTTCAATGTCAGTATCTTTTCTTGAACTGGATATAGTCAGATTTTGAAAATTATAGGTCATGCTCCCAAGAGAGACATTCTGCTCTCTTTCTGTATTAGTATGGGCTTATTCCAGTAAGGGTGCCCTGATTGCTTGCCAGCTGCAGGTTAAATTTGGTTTATGAAATTGTTTTAGCATGTCAGACAATAAAATGAAATGGAAACCCATTTCATAAAAATGGTACCTGAAGAAATTCTTCAGACAAAAACGTCAGTGGGTGAATTATTAAATGAATTTTATTTCAGTGTCCAGAAACTCTTTTGTTTTGTTCTACCATCCAGGAAGGAGGAACCTTTATCTCATGTTCAATCATTCTTGGCTTGGCAGACCACAGGAAAGCTGGATTTACTCTAGGCTCAAAATCTGGATTTGGTGCTAATTTTGGATATGCTCAATTTTAGGCTTGGGCCCATAACAAAGAACACCTAAATTGACACTTCCTTTTTCCTTTTCCAAATTTTTAGTATTAGGGCTGAATTTGATGTTGAAATAGGTCTTTGGAAGTGAGGAAAAAGAAGTATTTATTTGTCTGGCAATTCTCTTAGTCATAGTCTCTCTATGAAAGGAAGAGGGACTATTGGCCATGAAGTTCAAGTCCCCTTAGCACTCTATGAAGCAACAGTTGCAAGCTGATGGCTTTATGGGTCTGATATTTGACCACACCTCAGCCAATGTATTGAACATATGTTTATAACCTCTTTTTGTTGCTGAAAAAGTGAGAAATTTACAGGTTTTTGTGACTCAAAAACCAAGAGTAGAATCATAGTCAAGCTGATAAGGTTGAAATGTCACTTCAACAATCATGATGATGGTAATAATAATTAGTATTATGTTTTACTGTTAACAGTACTTCTGGGGGCGCATGGGTGGCTCAGTAGGTTAAGTGTCTGCCTTCAGCTCAGGTCATGATCCCAGGGTCCTGGGGTCAAGCCCTGCATCTGGCTCCTGGCTCAGCGGAGAGCCTGGTTCTCCCTCTACCTCTGCTGCTCCCCTGCTTGTATTGTACTCTTTGTCTCTCTGTCAAATAAATAAATAAAATCGTAAAAAAAAAAGTACTTCTGAATAAACTATATATCCAGACAATGGAGTATTATTTAGCTCTAATAAGAAATGAGCTATCAAGCCATGACAAGACATGGAGGAAACTTAAATGCTTATTACTAGGTGAAAGCAGCCACTCTGAAAGGGTTACACATGGTATGATTCTCACTATATGATATTCTGGAAAAGGACAAAACTATGGGGACAGTAAAATGATTAGTGTTTGCCTTGGTTTAGGTGGGATAGAGAGGGGTAAAGGCTGGAGCCCAGAGGGTTTCTAGGAACTGAAACTATTCTGTAAGATACTATAATGGTGGATACACATCAGTATATATTTGGCAAAACCCATAAAATGTACAACGCAAGAGTGAACCCTAATCTAAACTATAGATTTTAGGTGATAATGATGTGTCAATGCAGGTTCATTGACTGTAACAGATGTGTCACTGCAGTGCAGTTTGTCAGTAGTGGTGGAGGTTGTGTGTGTGTTGAGACAACTTTCTGGACTTTCTGCTTAATTTTGCTGTGAACCTAAAACTACTCTAAAAAATAAAGTTTACTTATTTACAAAAAAGTACTTCCTCCATTAATCTAAAGAGTAATTGTGTACTGTGGCTAAAACATTATTTTCACTTTCACTAAATACTGACTGAATGCCTACTCACTCCTCTAGGTACTGGGATTATGACAGCAAACAATTCTTAACCCATGGAATTTACACAACTTCGTTCATTTGACTACTGACTAGTTTAATTTAAAATTTAAGCCCAGTCATTTTAATTCCATACCCTGTAGTCTTTCTAGTACATTCCCCAAACTCTTTGTCACTGAGCCTCAGTGAACAGAACAAAGTAGGAAGGATATAAGACAAAATTAGAGGGTGAGTGGCCAAACAAAGCATTCTCAATTTAAAAGCATAGAAAAAAGGACACGAAGGTGGTGTGAAATATTATTACCTAGACAAGGAGGAGTCGCTGTAAACTGTATAGATACTGAAAAAAATCATGTTTTTAAATATGGAATATTAAAAAGTAAAAAAATTTGTTTTAAGATATGATCTACAATGTTTTTGTATTTGAATTGCTTTTACAACTACAGAAAAGAGTGATTTTCAGAAGAATTTCTAGTATTTCCATGATAGATTTGACCAATATGTAGTCATTTATAGTTTGGCTGTACAATGGATCTTTTTTCTTTTGAAAATATGTATTTTTTAATAGACTATCTGGAAGAGGTTTAAAGGGAATGTGTTGATACTTAACTCTATTATAACAAACATTAGATGTGTTTAAAGTTCTTTTGTCAAACTTGGTCTAGATCTCACCAAGGTTATTTTCAAGTTCAGAAATTCATTTCATTGACATCATTCCTTTGTCATCAGGATCTGCTCCTGCTTTGGCTAAATTAAATATTTTTCAGAACCACAATTTAATTATTTTTGAATCAGCTATTTAAAAAAACCCCACCTTAAAAATTGGAATTAATTCCAGATTAATTATAATAAAAAGAGCCCTTGGCATTTCTTTAGGGTTCCACCCTGGGGTTTTCCAGTTTTTTCACATTATAAAATAAACTCAAATTCTATGCTTATGATTAAATAACATTGACTTTTAATGTTAGGTGTGAGAACAAGTGTGGTCTTTGGAAACAGAGCTACTTTAGTTTGAATCTTGACTCTTCATTGCTTTGGGCAAATTCCTTAGTTTCTTTGTAAGTTCTTTAATTTCTCTATTAAATTAGATTAGTAATAACTGTTATCTCAGAGGATTGTATGAGCCCGTCTACATAAGGCACATTCCTTAAAAGGGAGCATTTATCAGGACACTGTTGCTTATTTATTACCACACCAGACCGAGGAAAGAGTTGTGTTATTTTAATTTCTTTTGACAGTACAGAGATGTTTTTGGTTGCTTATATTTTAACATTTTTAGGTTCTTGCTGTAATAGTATTTTTATAGCCTCTTCATGCAGGATTTGCTTGGATATCTCTGACTCCTTCAAAGGAGTTTTTTATTTTATTTTTTTAAAGATTTTATTTATTTATTTGACAGAGAGAGAGAGACAAGTTCGGAGACAAGAGACAAGTGAGAGATGGGATACAAGCAGGAAGGGGAGTGGGAGAGGGAGAAGCAGGCTTCCTGCTGAACAGGGGACCCAACGTGGGGCTTGATCCCAGGACCCTGTATGGTTATTGTTCTTTTACACAATCTTTCATCTCCTCTCTGTCACACTGCATTCTTCATTCATAGCCTTCAAATAGGTGTCTTTTTAACAGTGTTTGGAGCTAACCATCCTGATTTTTCCTATTAATCAGATTGTACCATAGACGTATTTCACCTACTTAGCGAATTTTTTCCAAGCCATGGTTTGATTCTTGGTGAGTCACAGTCAGGCATTCATTCACACATTATTATATCCAGTAACAAAGAGGAGGCAACAATCTAAAGATTGACCTCAGATTCTTACTAGAGGTGTGAGCTACTACACAGCAGAGGACCAAAAAATATTTTTAAAGAAATAAATAGGCATCAGTTTTTGTGGATCAACATTCATTTTTCTCTTCAAATTAAAACAACAATTTTTAGAAATTTAAAAGAATTGCAGTAGAGTATCCAACAAAAAAGTGTCGTGTAATAGTCATTCATTTTTCCCACCAGCAAGAATGTACCACTGTTAATATTTTGCTGCATTTGCTTCCCATTTTATGTTTTAATGAAAAATCACTTTACTATTTTTATAAAATTGATATGGCCTCACACTATAACAATGCAGAAAAAGTAAAATTAGAAAGATTGAAAACATTCAATCACTCCCACCATCCAGAAAAAAACATCATTAAGATTTAGGAAATATTGCTAGAGATATCTTTTTATTAACATAGAGAAGAAAGATGGAGAGATATACTTTTGTAAAAATGAGATCATGTTATTGATACTATTTCTGGCAAAATTTATGTATAATTTGAACTGAATTAAGCAAAATCGAACTGAATTGAAATATAGAGGGAACATAAAGCTTCATATAATTGGATATATGTAAAGAACGTCTATCTATCTATCTATCATTTATCTATCATCTATCCATCTATCATCTACATCTATGTATCATCTCTATCATCTATCTACCTATCTATCATATATCATCTCTTCATTACAAAAGATATGTTTCCCAGAATATCCTAAGAAAAAGAAAATAGATAGTGGAAAATATGAAGTTAGAGACATTGTGTTTTTAAATTTCTTTTAACTACTTGGTTAAATTTTAGCTAGCAGTAATTGAGAGCCTGCAATGCAAGAGCTATATGTTAATTGATCCTGTAGCTTCCCCAGTTTTTCTTATTGCACAAGCACTTCATACCAGTTCGCTTCAGTAACCAGACTTATAGTATTTTAAAAATTAATTCTATATTTTAAATGACTACCAGGACTTTGGTATACCTGAGTTCTTGCAGTTTTTTTTCGAGTTGATCGAATTTTGCTAAGTATTTTTTTGAAAGGCTCACGGCTCCGGTGCAGTCACTCTGGAGAACAGTATGGAAGTTCCTCAAAAAGTGAAAATTAGAGCTGCAGTATGACCCAGTAATTGCATTACTAGGTATTTACCCAAAGGATATAAACACAGTGATCTGAAGGGGCACCTGTACCCCAGTGTTTATAGCAGCAATGTCCACAATAGCTAAACTATGGAAAGAGCCCAGATGTTCATCAACAGATGAATGGATAAGGAAGATGTGATTTATATGTACAATGGAATATTATGCAGCCATCAAAAAACCTGAAATCTTGCCATTTGCAATGACGAGGGTGGAACTAGAGGGTATTATACTAAGCAAAATAAGTCAACCAGAGAAAAACAATTATATAATCTCACTCGTATGTGGAATTTAAGAAATGAAAGAGAGGATCATAGGGGAAGGAAGGGAAAAGAAAATAAAATGAAATCAGAGAGGGAGACAAACCATAAGAGACTCTTAATCATAGGAAACAAACAGGGTTGCTGGAGGGAAGGAGGGTGGGAGAAATAGGGTAACTGGGTGATGGGCTTTAAAGAGGGTGCTTGATGTAATGAGCACTGGGTGTTGTGTGTAACCAATGAATCACTGAACTCTACCTCTGAAACTGGTAATATATTGTGCTTGTATATTCCTCAATTTTTTTTTTCATATTTGAGGATGATTATTTATTGCCCTTATACTTGAATGCTAAACTAAGCACAGTGTTCTTGGGTCACACTTTCTTCCTTTGAGAATTCTGTAGATATTATTCTGTTGTCCCCTGGCATAGAATATTGCTATGCAAAAGCTTGAGACCAACTTGACTTTTTCCCCTTGTCAATGATTTGGTTTAAAGCCTGGATATGTTCAGAATTCTTTCCTTATTCCTTCTTTAAGTATAAAACCTTGGCTAGTATATATATCAGTGTCGTAATTTCTGGAACATATTACATTTACTTTTCCAATGGCAAATTCAAGTTTTTCTTCATTCTAGAAAATTTTTCTTTTATTACATCATTGAATAAAAATTTGATTCTCTTTATTGGACTTACTATTTTGTAGATAACAAGCATCCTTAATTGGATCATTTTTGCTTTTCTCATTCATTAATTTTTCTCTAAATGCTGTTATCTCCTTTTTTCATGTTCTCTTCCGTGATTACTTCAAGCTTTTCCTCTGTGACAATAATGGCTTTCCAGTGGTGTTGGAAGTGATTGCTCTTTGAAATCTATTAATTCTAAAATTATTTTGTTTGTACCCTTAATATTTATGATTGAATTTCCCTTTCTATGCCATATATCATTCTAATATTTTATCGCCTCTCTTTAAACTTCTATTATATTGAATTAATATTTTTATTAAATTATAAGAAATTTTCTTCTATTTTTGCATTATTTTCTTCTAGTTCACATCCTTGGTCTTTTTTTTTTTCTCCCCATATATGTTTATTTTAATTTTTCAGTGTTACAAGATTGATTGTTCATGCACCACACCCAGTGCTCCATGCAATACGTGCCCTTCTCAATACCCACCACCAGGCTCATCCATCCCCCCACCCCCTCCCCTCCAAAACCCTCAGTTTGTTGCTCAGAGTCCACAGTCTCTCCTGGTTCATCACCCCCTCTGATTTCCCCCCATTCATCCTTCCCTTCCTTCTCACAATGCCCTCCATGATTTTCTTTATACTCCACACATAAGTGAGATCCTTGGTCTTTTTTTAAACCTTCCTTCCTTCCTTCTTTTTCCTTTCCTTTTTCTTTCCCTACCTTCCTTCCCTCCTTCTTTTCTTCTTTCTTTCTCTCTCTCTTTCTTTCTCTCTTCTTCTCTCTCTCTCTTTCTTTTCTCTCTCTCGCTTCCTTTCTTTCTTTCATGAGTGGTATAAGATATGAGTCTATTTCATTCTTTTACATAGGATATCCAATTATCTCAGCACCACTTATTGAAGAGATTGTCTTTTCTCCATTGAGTTTTCTTGGGTCCCTTGTCAAATATTAGTTGGCCATATATGCTTGAGTTTACTTATGGGCTCTTGATTCTGTTCTATTGGCCTATTTGTTGGTTTTTATGTCAGTACCATACTGTTTTGATGACCATAGCTTTATAGTATAGCTCGAAGTCAGGAAGTGTAATGTCTCCTGCTTTGTTCTTTCTCAGGATTTCTTTGGTTATTTGGGGTCTTTTGTGGTTCCGTAAAATTTTAGAGGAGAGCTTTTCTACATGTATAAAAAATGCCGTTGGACTCAAGAGGGATGCTTTGAATCTATAAATAGTATTTGGTAGTATTGACATTTTAACAGTATTAATCCTTCCAATCTACAAATATAAGATACCTTTCCATTTATTTGTGTTATCTTTGATTTCATCAGTCTCATATTTTTCAGAGTTGAGATCATTCATCTCCTTTGTTAAATTTATCCCTCAGTATTTTATTGTTTTTGATGTTATTATAAATAGGATGAATTTCTTTCTTTTTCAGAAAATTCATTGCTAGTGTATAGAAGGACCACTGATTTTTGTATATTAATTTTGTATCCTAGAACTTCAGTGAAGTTATTGATCTAATAGCTTTAGTTGCATCTTTAAGATTTTCTATTAATAAAATGATGCCATCTGCATATAAAGACAGTTTTACTTTTTCTTTTCCAATTCTGATACCTTTTCTTCCTCCCTCTCTCTCTTCCTTCATTCTTCCCTCCCTCTCTCCCTCTCTCCCTCTCTCCTTTCTTTCTATCCTCCCTCCCTCCTTTTTTTTTTAGACTGATCTAGCTAGGACTTCTAGTACCATGCTGAATAGCAGTGGTGTGAGTAGGCACCCTTATCTTGTTCCTGATATTAGAGAAAAAGCTTTAAACCTTTCACCATTACTATGAAGTTAGCTGTGGGCTATGACCTTTATTATGTTCAGATATGTTCTTTCTATGCCTATTTTGTTAAGGATTTTTTATAGTAAATGGATATTATTTTTTTTTCAAATGCTTTTTCTACATCTATTGAGATGATCATGATTCTTTTCTTTCATTCGATTAATCTGATGTGTCACACTGATTGATTTGCATTGGTTGAACCATCCTTGGATATCCGGGATAGATCTCACTTGATCATGGTGAATGATCCTTTTAGTATGCTGCTGAATTTAGTTTGCTGGTATTTTATTGGGAGTTTTTGCATCTTTATTCATCAGGATATTTGCTTACAGTTTTCTAGTAGTGTCCTTTCCTGGTTTATTATTGAGATAATGTTGACCTCATAACATGAGTTTGGGTGTTCCCACCTCTTTGATTTTTTAGAGTTTGAGAAGGATTACTGTTAATTCTTCTTTAAATGTTTGATAAAATTCATCTGTACAGCTGTCTGGCTGGGCTTCCCTTCATTGGGAGATTTTTAATTACTGATTCAATCTCCTCACTAGTAATTAGTCTACTAAAATTTTTTATTTCTTCCTAATTCCGTCTAGATAGGTCATATATTTCTAAGAATTTTCCATTTTTTTCCCAGTGGTCCAGTTTGTTGATGTATAATTGTTCATAGTAGCTTCTTACAGTCTTTTGAACTTCTGTGGTAATTGTAATGCTTTTTTTTTAAATCTATAATTTTGTTGATTTGGGTCCTTTTTGTTTTTTCCTTGGTCAGTCTAGCTAAGGGCTTATCTTTTCAAGAATCAACTCTTAGTTTGATTAATCTTTTCTCTTGTTTTTCTGTTATCTATTTCATTTATTTCTGCTCTATTTTCAATTATTTCTTTTCTTCTGCTAACTTGGGGCTCTATTTGCTCTTCTCTTTCTAGCTCCTTATGGTGTATATCTGCTATATCCCACAAATTCTGGTATGTGTGTTTCTGTTTTCAGTTGTCTTAAACTTTATTTCCCATTTAATTTCTTCTCTGATCCATTGGTTATTCCAGAGTATGTTGCTGTTCAGGTGTCACTGTATGTTGGGGCTGTTGAATGCTCTGCAGGTTCCTGTGTGCTCTGGTTAGGTTCCTAGATTGGTCAGCCTGGAGGCTGTATTTAGTAATGAGTGGGGCTCTGAATCACCTTCCCTGCCTGGGCACAATAGGAGAAGCAGCTTGTAAAGTTGATAAAGCTCTTTGTTGTCTTGACTCAAGCCAACTACAGTCCAGGTTCCCTGATCAAACAGAGCCACTTGATTTGTCCTCCAAACTGTCAACATTGCCTTTCTGGCTCTAAGCTCAAGCACTGCTGGGCTGCACAGCTTCCAGGAATGGTCACCAGCCCTACTGATCAGATGGGGCCAGAAGATACTCTCCATGGTTGGTGGGGCTATGTATGATTCAGCTCTTTGCCTGGGCAAGAGGAGTGGGGTCACTCTGGGATACTCTCAAAATTTTCTAAACAGACTATTAGGGTAGGAGGTACTGGGAGCTAGTCTCAACCTTGGCTATAAATTAATCCCCCATTTGTGCCTACCCTGTGAATGCTCCATAACCAGTACTGGCTTTGCTCTGGGGCAATCAGCCCTGCCTGACTGCCTGGAGCACCGCTGGACCACACTACTTCCAGGATTTTTTGCCAGTCCTTCTGGTCTGATGGGGCTGGAAGGCACTCTCCACAATGGTGGGGCTGTGATTCTACTCCCGGGCTGGGCAAACTAGACTGTAGGGCTGGCAAAACTCCTTATTTGAGGATTTGAATTAGGTAGATCTAGGCATCCCACCAAGTTTCTTGGTCAGAGTGCACGCTGACTTGATTCTGCAGATGAGCAAAACCACTGGTTGGAATTACTACTTTGGGACTGCAAGTATCAACTCAGTCTGTCAAGATCCATGTACTGGTTATTGTAAGCCCCCTCCCACTTCTCTGTCACATCCAATCCCCAGTGGTCAAGCCCTACAGATTCCCCTGCAGTCCTCATGGTGGGAAGTCAGTGACTAAGAACAATAAGGGTTCTTGCAAAGTGACCCACAGTGCTGGGGGCTGCTGAGTGTCCCTCTTGGGTTCTTTATCCCGCTGTAGGAGCTGGAGACTCACAAGAGACCTTTCTGGATGGCCTGGAGGGGCAATGCAGTCAACATATAATCATTTCTTTTTCCCTTCTGATGCAATCTGTCTTGGTGTCTGTTTTACAGGGAGTACTTTAGCCTCGCCCCCATGTTCTAGGATTCTCTCAGTGGCACCTTGTTCTTGAACATTTGTTTCTCTTGTGAAGGGGAGTGAGGTCAGGACTATCTTGGTGTCATCCTACACTGCACCCTAGTTGTTGTTTTATGACACTGTGTTTTGAGGGTGATTTTTATATAGCAAAAGCTAACTGATCCAGCATCTTTTTGTTGTTGTCATTAGGTTCAAGGCAGAGAAATTCTAAAGTGGGGATAATTTGCTTAGCCAAGTTTGCAATACTTTGTTGTTTAAGGTTGTTTATTAGGACACTTGTGAATATTAATTACAATATATACCCAGCCAAAATAACTTGTTAGTTATCTAATATTTTGTAACTCACCTTCTAATAAGATAAATTCAGGGACTTTATACATTTAGAACATTGTGCTAGATACGTCTGTATTGTTTTGAATGGGAGTCCTGACAATCAAAAAGATATTCTGAACTTAACTTTTCTTTTTTTTATTTTCTCTTCCTTCTCTTCTCTTCTCTTCTCTTCTCTTCTCTTCTCTTCTCTTCTCTTCTCTTCTCTTCTCTCCTCTCCTCTCCTCTCCTCTCCTCTCCTCTCCTCTCCTCTCCTCTCCTCTTCTCTTCTCTTCTCTTCTCTTTTCTCTTTTTTCCTTTTCTTTTCTTCTTTTCTTTTTTCTTTTTTTTTTAAACCTGGGACGGCTCTGCTTTAGTAATCTTGTGCTTCCAATTTCACATCTCTATTTTTTCCCCAAGTCTATCTCTATCCTTACCCTATTTTAAATTTTATTCAGAAAGGTATTAATCATCCACCAAAAGAATTTATAATGAATTCATTTTGATATGTCAATATGGGAAATCTCAACACAAATTATACAAAAGGGCCACAGAAAATAATGGCAAACAAATGCTCAGAAGCAAATAATTATTGAATGCAGCAGAATGTCACGTTTGTTTTCAGCCTCAAGGGCTCAAGATCCTTTTAATGGTCTTTATTAGAAAAGATCTAAAGACTTTCAAGTTACAAAGCCTGGAAGGTTGCTAATTTTGGCTTTTTTCCAGACTGATCTAGTCATTTGAAAGACAGCCTGGCAATAGATACACTTTTAGTTTTTGGTGCTGGTAGGAAAGGTTAATAGTCTAGGTAAGTGTCTGTAACATTGATAACAGATAGCTCCAAACTTTGGAATTTTGCTAGGCATGGATGCATTTCAAGCTCATTTGCCTGTTTCAGCTCCAACAATTCAAGTAAAAAAAATTCATGCTCTTTCTAAATTGGAATTTGCACCAAATTTTAACAATAGCAAATTGGTTTAGTAAAAAGAGGCCCCAATTTGCAGTCTGAAAATTATGATTTGGACTTAGTTCCACAACCCATGAGTCTGGTGACTTGGAATGTCGCTTAACTAAATTAAACTTCAGTTTTTTAATCTGTAATATGAGAATGATGGCACACTATTTTTCTCAAGGAATAATCGTTAGTCAAATGAATCAGTACTTATGTAAGTACTTTGTAAATTTATAGTGCAGTGTACAATAAAACCATTACTTTGCCTCTAGAATCTCTGGAAAATCCTCTGGTTTACAAGATATCCATTCCTCTTAATTTTCTTTGGATAATCCATTGGCATTTGTTCCTTTTTTTTTTTTTTAAGATTTTATTTATTTATTTATTAGGAAAGAGAGAGAGTGAGAGAGAGAAGGTCAGAGTGAGAAGCGGACTCCCCATGGAGCTGGGAGCCCGATGTGGGACTCGATCCCGGAACTCCGGGATCATGACCTGAGCCGAAGGCAGTCGCTCAACCAACTGCGCCACCCAGGGGCCCGCATTTGTTCCTTTTGTGATAGCTCCAAATCAATACATCTCTAGCTAAGACCTATTTTCTTTATTCCAGAGCTATTTATCTAACTCATGGTACATCACCTTTTCTTGAATACCACTGAAGCACCTCAAAATCAGCAAGTCAAAGTGGAGCCAATTTCTCTACCTCTGAGACTGTTCCTTCTGTGTTCTTTATGTTGGTTACAGACATTGTCATGTACTCAACTGCCCAGGACAGAAATCTTGGAATCATGCCTGACACCTTTTTCTCCCTTATCACCTATATCCAGATAAGCACTAAACCTTGAATTCTACCTTCTTGGTGATGTTCAAATCCATCTATATCTCTCCATTCCTCTTGCTAGAGTCATAGTTTAGCTCTTCAATTTCTGACCTGGATTGCCACCACAGCTCCTTTTGTCATTTTCTTGCTTCTTATCTTCCCTTTCTTCTCTTATTTCTCACACTAGACAGTGACCTTTTAGAAATGCAATTTAATCAGGGCTCCTGGGTAGCTTAGTTGGTTAAGCACCAACTCTTGGTTTCAGCTCAGGTCATGATCTACAGTCTCATGAGATCCAGCCCCATGTCAATGCTCTATGTTGGACATGAAGCCTACTTAAGATTCTCCTCTCCCTTTAGCTTCCCCCTCCCCCCGTCACTCTCTCTTTCTCTCTCTCTCAAAAAAAGATTTAATCATTTGACTTTCTTTAAATGCCTTTGTGGCTCCTTTACTCTATCACATCTCATTTAATAGGTAAGGGTCACCATGATTTGACCTTGGCCCATCTCTCCAGCCTCTTTTCTCACCTCACAGTGTTTTTTACTCCATTGCAGTTCTTGAACAAGCCACAAGCTTTTCTTTTGCCAATGTTTTTTTTCTGCCAAGAGTAACTATCTCCTACCCTTCTTACCTAAGTAATTTGCCTTTCAAGTCTCTCCAGGTGCCACCTTCTCTAAGAATCCACTCTGGACCTTCTTCCATCTCCAAATTCAGTTTGGATTGACTACTTCACAAGTTCACTTTGCACTTTATGTCTCTATCATAGCAGTAAACCATATCATAATACAGTTATTAGTTTACCTGACCAGACTAGAAGGCAGATGCCACGCACTGCTCATTGGGTCATTAGCTATCACTTCCTATCCACTGCCAGTAGTCTGCTAATCTGCTACATAGTAGCATAATATCACAACTAATATTGCTGAATTTAGAGTCAGATACATAAGAATTTGAGTCAAATTTTTTTAGTCCTCTGTTTATCTGTAGAATAGGACTGAAAATAATACCTCTTTCATGGAATAATGTGCTATGTCTAGTAAATGCTCAAAAACTATTAATATTATTTCTAATTTTTAATTTTTAAGAGCAAATAAACCTGAATATTAAACTCATTTTTATAAATTAAGTGCATGGTCGCTTAACTTATAAATGGCATGGATATTGAGACAACCATGTTGATACTTCAACTTACTAATTGATTCCTTCCTGACTTCTGGATAATTAAGAATTACAGATAAATTGTACTGTGGATAAGTTAGGCTTTATTAAAGAATTTTTGTTAGGATCCTGTGCTCAAAAAAAAAGATCCTATGATCATTAAACATCTTATTTCAGGTTTTAGATTCCAAAGCAAAACAAAGCAACACTAAGCAAAACAAAACAAATAAAGAAGGCACTAAGACAGGAGTTTAGAGAAGGAGTTAGAATCTAAAAAGCTTATCAGTTTTCCTAGGTAAACCCAATGTCAGGATATGCTCTTCCATCTGGGCTCACATCACAGCAGAACCAGAAATGAAGGAATCAGGAGGCTAAACTTAATTTGAATTTAACTAACCCTTGTTAATTCACCATGAAACTCGATTGTTCTGGCTCCTCGTTGACCTGCTTCGGTGCTGATTCACATATTCATCCCATAATTATGAATGGAACATCTTTGTGTCTGGCTCTGGGGTAGACATAGGCTCATGGCTGTGTGAGTGAAGGGGTTGTCTTAGGATTTACCCTTGACTGTGACTAGGTCCTGCTTGCTTCCGTGCCTCCCTCAGAGTTCAAGTTCCCACCAATATGATTCATGCTTTTTATTCATGAATTATGTTATATACTCTAAATTTATAATAAACTTAGCTGTATCTTTCCCCCCTTCCTAAATAAATAGTCTTTCTGACAAATGCCAACTTTCACCAATGGGATAGTCTAGAAGCCTTGATTAGATTGTTGCCATGGGCATGGCTTTCTACTCTCTTCTTATCATTGAATTTTCTTTGCAGCTGCACCTCATGCCAAGCAATTGATATTGTCCCAAGTCACCATCTTGTGGCCTAAACCAGCATTGCTAACCAGCATCAGTTAACCTTTAAAATCCATTTCTTTAAGACGGCATTGTAAAATAGAAATATAAAGGAAGCCATATATGTAATTTAAAATCCTCTAGAAGCACATTAAAGAAGTAAAGCTAATAAATTGGTAAAATTAATTTTAATAATAGATTTTATTTAATCAAATATATAAACTATTATCACTTCAACGTAGTCAATATAAAAGCTATGAAATATTTAATATATTTTTGTCATAAATAGTTTTAAAAATTCAGCATGCATTTTATACTTATAGTTCATCTAGATTTGGACTAAGCACATTTTAAATGCTCGGTATTCCATGTGGCTCATGGTTACCATATTGAATGGTACAACGCTATTGTTCTGTCAAACTCTCTAATACCCCATGCCCTTGTTTACACAGTTCCCTTCTTAGAATTTTTTCTTTTCTATTCCTTGCTCATTTCTTTAGATTAAGTTCAGGTATCACCTTCTCCAGCAAGTATTCCTTCCCTAGTGCTTGTCCTCTGTGTGTCTTTGTACCTCATGCATACCCCATCATTGTCATCATAAGTGTCATGTTCCTGAACTAGCTGAGCTACTCATCAGTTTCCATGTACTGCTGGAATATTTGAGAACAAGGACTGTGTGTGTTTTGTTTTTTTTTGTTGCATAGTATAAGAACATACACAAGTATTGGATACAAAGTATAGGATCAAGAAATGTTTTGATAGAGGCGCCTGGATGGCTCAGTCAGTTAAGCATCTGCCTTTGGCTTAAGTCTTGATCCCAGAGTCTGTGGATCGAACCCCACATCAGCCTTCCTGGTCAAGTGGGGAGTCTGCTTCTCCCTCTGCCCCTCATCCTGCTCATGCTCTCTCCCTGTCTCTCAAATAAATAAATAAAAATCTTTTAAAAAAGAAATATCTTGATAAATAGCTGCATATATAAATGATGCATATAGCAGATATAAATGTTTAGATAAGACTAGGGACAACAGAGTAGAGAGAGATGAATGGAGAGATGGATAAGAGACATAGCACAGAGCTTTGCAGTTTATCCTGAAGCTGAAGTGGAGGTGTTGTTTCTGTGTAGTGAATAAATAGAAAGAAAACTCGAATATACTGTGGTAGTTAAGAAGATGGACTTTGGAGACATACTACCTGAGTTTGAATCCAAGGCTTTTTGTTATTTCTGAGACCTTGGACTATTTATTTATTTATTTATTTAACAGAGAGAGAGAGAGAGAGAGAGAGAGAACGAGTGGGGAGAACAGTGGAAAGAGAGAGCGAGAGAGTGGGAGAAGCAGTCTTTCTGCTGAGCAGGATGCTCAATGTGGGACTTGATTCCAGGACCCTGAGATCATGAAATGAGCTGAAGTCAGATGCTTAATCGACTAACCCACCCAGTTGCCCCTGATCTTGGGTAAATTACTTTGCCTCTCTGTGCATAAATTTCATCACTTCAAATTGTGGAGAATATTATAGTGTATATCCATGACAGAGTTATTGTGGGGAGGTAATGAGTTGTTACATGAAAAATTATTAGAATGATTTCTACAGTAGGTTTGATAAGTGGTAGATCTTACAACTAAAGATTTTAAGTAGAGAAGTAACAGTGGGATCTGCATTTCATAAATATCATGATGTCAACTGAAGGCGAAGAGTGAGTCCAGTAAGATTACTAAAAGGTTTTAGTAAGATTTGGTGAAAGTCTAAACTAGGGCATAGATAGTGGAAATGGTGAGCATTGACAGCTTTCTTTGGAAAGTGTGTAAGAGGTGAGAAGATTTGACAACTGAGTTGTTGAGGGAGGTGAGATACAAAAGAGTCTATCATGACTCTCAAGAGTTTGTCTTGGACAGCCGGGTGAATGGTGGTAACTTTGAACAGCCTAGGAAATATAGAAAGAGTAGGGTTTTGGTGGGAATGAGTGTGGGAGTGGCAGAGTGAAGGGTTTGCCGGAGTAATGGATTGAAAATGATAGATAGATTGAGTTTGGTGTGACTAGGGGATATTTCAGAGTAAATGTTTAACAGGAAAGAGGTATATGGGTCTAATACTCAGGATAAACAGCCAGGCACTGACTTTGTATTTTCTAGGGAAATGGTTAAGTATCTGGTTGGTATTGATAAATGCGAACTTTGAGGACATAATGGGCACCTTTTAAAAATAATCAGTTAAGCCCTTTCTTGACCTGCGAGATGACAAATTTAAATAAAATAGAAAGCAGTTTTATATGTACACTATAAGCAAATCATATTGCGGTAAACTGTTTTTGAAAGATTATACAGATGCACACAAAGCACAACTAATCTTAAAATTAAATTTTAAAGCAACAGAATTTCAGTAGTACAAACTAAATTTATTCCATTTTACATAAAGAGAAAAAGCAGAGGTTGTAATTCACTTCTCACATGTGTAATAATGATTACAGCATGTGCAGGTGCAAGAAATTAGACAGAAGTAGAAGTTATCACCAAAGAGTATTTTCCTCTTGGTTAATCTTTTCTAAAACTAGAATACATTTTTATCGTATAGTAGAGATACCTCATCTCTCCTTCAGGCTATCCATTGTTAAGTATGGAATGTTCCTTTTTTTTTTTTTTTTTTAAGATTCAGATTCAAGTTATTCAGTAAATTCAGGAAATATCTATGTAAACTAATGCCAGAGAAGTGGATCCCTGGACACTGGGGCTCTGTTAGAGCCATTTATAGGGGAAAATCCCCAGACCTAACTGAAGGGGTTCATTTAGCAGATGTGCATCTGGCAAGCACTGAGACAGGGAAGAGAAAAGTAGTACATTGCAACAAAGGACAGATGTAGGGTGAGTTTAAGAGCTAGAGAAACCAGTGGATAAAGCTATTGAATGGGAGAGATTGGAGTAAGCCAGAGGAATGGAAAGATGAAGCTAAGAAGTTTGCAATACATTTTGCTATTGTTCCCCAAATGTACTGTCCCTTTTTGTCTTTGTCTGCTTAGCAGATGCCAAGCTTAGCCTGGCGGTTTACTTTGGCCAAGAAGAGAGAGCAGAACTAATGTATGCTCCTTCTAAGTAGAAGTTCTGCCAGGTGGTCAGCCTGTTCCAGAAAGGAGCTGTCAGTGATGTGCATGCAATATAAATTGAGAAGTTGATCTTTGTTGTTAAAAGCCACAAAACTTTGGGGGTCATTTGTTATTGCAGCAGAACCGAGCCAATGTTGAGTAACACAAAGCAAAAATGAGTAAATAATGAGATTTGGAAAGGTCAAGTGTGGATTTGAGATTGAGCACAAGAACAAGAGTTCTGATCTTTGGGTTTCTCCTACTGTTATCCCTGCCAGCCTGCATGTGGACCCCTATAGTAAAGGATCATAGCAGTATGGTATCATGGATATAGATGCATGTACTAGGCATCAAACAGTGGTTCCTCTGTACACTAAGGATGTGACCTTTGGTAGATTATTTCACGTCCCTTTAGGTCTGTACATCAGCTTCCTATGTAATAGGGAAAATAAAACCTACCTCAGAAAGTTTGTTGTAAGGATTACACAAGGGAATGACTGTTTCACAGGCAACTGGTACACAGTAAGCACTGAGTAAATCCTAACTATAGTTATTATTTTGGTTTTACATAATCAAATATGCTTAGAATTGAGAATTCCATTAAAAGTTGTTTATTGCATATAACATCTCATTCAATGAGAAAATACATTTTATGAATTTATTGTTACAGATATTTGCTCAGGTTGACTCACATGGTGGTTGCATGACTATTTCAGTGATGTTCCTCAAATAAAAAATAGACACACAGGTTTCTAGGATAAGTGCATTGTACATTGTGCAAGGTACATTGTACTTTATGACACTGACATTGGCTTTTATACATTTAAGCTGGGCATTGTTCATTTAGCTGCTCTAGGACAAGGTTAACAGTAGGGAATGGGAATTACCATCCGTAGAGTGGTGGAATAATTGATTATGGTAGCTGACCTATCTTAAAGGATGGAGAAAGGTTTTTACAACAGGAAAACATGAATTTCAGTAAACCTGTGTTAGGCAAAATAATGCCTAGCCCCACAATGATCCTAACTTCCAGAACCTGTGATATATTAGTTACCTGGCCTAAATACCTGGCCTAAATACCTACCCATCCTAAAGGAAATTAAGGATGCAGGTGGAATTAAGTTTGCTAATCAATTGACTTTGAGATGAAGTGATTATCCATCTATACTAGATAACTAGATAAGGCAAAGAAATGGGTTATGTCCTAGATCCTTCATAAGGAACAGAAGGTACTCATACCTTGATTATAGACTATTGAGACTTTCTCAAAAAAGGGTGCTGAAAATATTAGATATCCACATGCAAAATAAATAAACTTCAATTATTTTTTAAAGATTTATTTATTTATTTATTTGACAGAGAGGAGAGAGATCACAAGTAGGCAGAGAGGCAGGGGGAAGCAGGCTCGCTCCCTGCTGAGCAGAGAGCGCAATGCAGGGCTCGATCCCAGAACCCTGAGATCATGACCTGAGCCGAAGGCAGGGGCTTTAACCCACTGAGCCACCCAGGTGCCCCATAAACTTCAATCTTTAATTAACTTGAAAGGAATCATAGATCTAAATATAAAATCTAACACTTATAAATCTCCCAGCAGAAAACACAGAAGAAAATGTTTGTGACATTGAGTTAGGAAAAAATTTCTTCTTCTCATTCTTCCTTTTCCTCCTCCTCCTTCTTTTTGGTATGGCAATCCAAGCTTATTGAATTATTGATGCCAAGTCATACAAAATTGCACCACTTTAATTAAGGCTTTTAGTTTACATTTGACCACCTAAGAGGATTGTAACATTAGGTTGGTCAATTTAAATATTGTGACTCCCTGTGGATAGACACACAATCTTTACACCTAAAGGTTAATGCATACATACCAAGCAACAAGATGTGGTGAAATGGCAATAATTACTGTAACTTAGGCCTTGTGATTAATTACACATGATTAATATTATTTCCCACATTCACATCTACAGTACTTGTACAGCATTTAACATCTCAACCAAAATGTTACACATTTGAAACAGTCACTAAGAGATAAAAATGCTAAAGCTGTATATTCGGTATAAGTCAGGCAAAGATTTCTTAAGAGTCAACACAAAATTTTCCAGTTCATGGGAGAGATAATGAAATTATGATAATGAAATAATAAGATTAAGATTAATATTGGTAAATACAGACGATATGGGTGAATCTCCAAATAATTATTCTGAGTGAAATAAGCCAGACAAAAAGGAGTACATATGCTATGATCCCATTTACAAAAGACTTTAGAAAATGCAAATGCTAATCCACAGGGACAGAAAACAGATCAGTGATCTTCTGGGGATTGAAGAAAGGGAGAGGCAGAGAGTGGAGAAGGGGCGGGAGGGATTTCAAAGAAGCCGGAATAAACTTTTGGGATGGTGATAGATATGTTCACTATATTAATTATGGTAATGGTTGCCCAGGTGAATGCATATGTCATAACTTTCAAACTGCATATTTTATTGTATGTCAATTATATGTCAGTAATAAAAAAAGACATTGCCCTTTATTATTTCTTATTGTGGTAGAGATAAGACCACCTGAGAGTACAAAAAGAATTGAATTTGAGTTGACCTTCAGGCTTCACAACATGAATTCTCATTTAATTAAATTGTAAGACAGAGAAGAAAGAAAAAGAAATTTACAGAGACGCGTACATTCACACATATACGTACACACATTACATGAGTTCAGTTCTTCTTTTCTCTGCATTTCCACTTAACCATTTTATGTGAGAATATTTGACAGGAAGTTTTAATTTTAAGATCATCTACTCCAGAATTTTAAAGTAGTCATGTAGTTTAGCATGCCATTAGTGATTTATGGACTTCTGAGTATTTAGGTTTTTTTTAAACCTTCTTTATTTTATTATCATTTTTTTAAATTTTATTTATTTGACACACACAGAGAGAGAGAGAGAGAGAGAGAGCGAGAGAGGGAACACAAATAGGGGGAGTGGGAGAGGGAGAAGCCAGCTTCCAGTGGAGCAGGGACGACCTGGGGATCGATCCCAGGACTCTGAGATCATGACCTGAGCCGAAGGCAGACGCTTAATGACTGAGCCACCCAGGTGCCCCACTTTTGGCTATTTCAGATAGCAATTTTCCATAAGGTTGCTTATGGTTGCATAAGGAATCTCCGGCTTAGAAGGAATCACTCTGGTTTCATCTCTGTATATCATCAGATGATTGGGATCCCTGATCTTTATGAGAAGCAGCTTGTTGGCCATGCCATTTGTAAAAACTAACATTACCGAAAAAGGAAGATATGCAAACACTCAAGTCATACATATTTAAATTATTATATTGCATATTTTTCTCCTGCTTTTTTTTGTTATTGTTCTTCACGGGGTAAAGTCTCTGTTGAGCCTTATGCTTAAATCTATTGTTTCTTTTACCAACTCGATGACATATTTCATACCTGTATTTGCTGTCAAATTGTATAGCTATTCTATTTTTGTTTCTTAATTTTTAGGATAGTTTGTGACTCATGAAGCTCCCAAGAAAGTGTTTTTTGTAACATCTTAAATTATGCATCATCTCTGGTAGATCCCTTTCAAAGACTTCATGTTTCACGTGTGCTGCAGTGCTCTGGTGACAACTAATTCTTCCCATCAACACTATTTTACACAAAAATAGCCTAAGTCTTGCATCCGAACCTTCTGTTCGTAAGTGTGTGTGTCCACATTCTCTCTGCCCTTCCCTCTTCACTCTCTACTTACTTTAAATTATGGCTTCACGGTATACTACTTGTTTTTCTAAAAGGCAGTCTTGGTTCCTCTAAGCACGGATATCTCATTTTATTATTTGCCCCAGTCTTATCTTAGTGCTTTATGATAGCAAATTTTAAACTTTTCTTGGTCATCTGTGGTCTCATAGCAAGTGACTACCTTGTAGAATATTTAGAAGTATATCATCAACTTTAACTCTTTGTAATTAATTTTCTAGTTCATGGGAGAGATTATGAATGAAATTATTATGATAATAAAATAAGATTAAGAGACATAATAAAATGCAAAATTCTGACAATTGGGCTTTCAACTTTAACTCTTTTTTTTTTTTTGTTAAAAAGAAGGTGATACTTTCTACTCAAGAAAGTATTTTTGATTCCTTATCCCTTTCTTATACCTAAAACATCAGGTAGGGATTTGATTGCTATGAATGCTCAACTTTTGGGGGCAGGTAGCAGGAGAGGGCCATTGTACAAATGCTGATCTAATAGCTAACTTCACAAACATGAGCTTCACTTAAGACCCTAGTTCACTAATAAAATATGACAATTTCAAAGTAAACCAGTACAAGATATTCTGTGAGTTTATGTAAAGCTCTGTATAAACTTCTTAAATTAAAATTATGTTTTTGAAAATCTAATCATTACAAAAATATCCATCTGTGGCACATTATTGCATGTAATTTGCTTTGTTCTAATGAAGAATGGAAAAATAAAAACAACTCAAATGGTGGGGCACCTGGATGGCTCCGTGGATTAAGCCTCTGCCTTTGGCACAGGTTATGATCTCAGGGTCCTGGGATCAAGCCTTGCATCGGGCTCTCTCTTCAGCAGGGAGCCTGCCTCCACCTCTCCCTCTGCCTGCCTTTTGGCCTACTTGTAATCTCTCTCTCTGTCAAATAAATAAATAAAATCTTACCAAAAAAACCCAAACAACTCAAATGATCATAAAGACAGAGCATCATTAGAGTAGTTTAAATTGCTGTGGGCTCTGTGATGACAGCCTGGCTAAATGGATGTCTTAGTTGACTCCATGTTTTATCTTAGACAAGTTCTTTAAGTCCTTAATCCTCTAAAATAGAGAAGTTAACAATAATCACTCTCATGGAGTTGTTAATTAAGTTAGATGATGTGTGTGAGCTGGTCAGAAGCGTGACTGACATGTAAGTGTTACTTTTATTTTTATTGAGATATAATTGACATATAATGTTAGTTTGGGGTGTATAACATAATGATTTGATATCTGTATATAGAGTATTGTGAAATGAATCACAATAAATCTAGTTAACATCCATCACCACACATGGTTATAATTTTTTTCCTTGCGATGGGAACTTTTAGTATCTACTCTCTTAGCAACTTCCAAGTATACAATACAGTATTATTCACTGTGGTCACCATGCTGTACATTGGATCCTCAGGACTTATTTATACTCTAACTGGAAATTTGTACTTTTTGACCCCTTCACCCATTTTGCCCACTGCCCACTCCCTACTCCGAGGCTCTGGCCACCAATCAGTTCTCTGTATTGATGTTAGATTTTTGCTTTTTTTCAGATTCCACTTATAAGTGACACCATATGGTATTTGTCTTTCTCTGTCAGCTATTATTGTTATTATTTTTAAGGAAAATGGATTTTTCTATTGCTACCCACATATCCATATAGAAAAGTATAGAAATCACACGTATGCAGCTGGATGAACGATCACAAAATGAATCTGGGGGTGTTCAATTTTAGTTTCATTCCTGAATGCTGTTACTCCTTTACGTTGTTTTCTTTCTTTCCTGTTTTTAACTGTAGTTATTTTGTTACATTTTGTTTGCCCTATTTCAAATTCGTTCTGGAACAAAGAGGGATAAGAATAAAATCACAAATAGGGGTGCCTGGCTGGCTCAACCAGTGGAGCATGTGACTGTTGATCTTGGGGTTGTGAGTTCGAACCCCATGTAGGATGTAGAGATTACTTTAAAAATAAAATTAAAAAAACAAAGAATCACAAATAGATGAATGGATGGATACACAGTTCTCTGACATGAACAGGAATCTGATCTATCTAGAGTCACAGTGCTGAGGACCACAACTCTGTCTTAGACATGAGCCAACACCTCCTAGGAGAGATGGCACAGATGGATCAAAGCAGGGAGAATACCCAGGGGGTTGCTCTTTTTTGGGGGGGGGAGCATGCATTTTATTTATTTATTTGTTTATTTTATTAGCATATAATGTATTATTTGCCCCAGAGTACGTGTCTGTGAATTATCAGGCTTACACATTTCACAGCGCTCACCATAGCACATACCCTCCCCAATGTCCATAACCCAGCCACCCTATCCGTAACCCCCCTACCTCCCAGCCACCCTTAGTTTGTTTTGTGAGTTCAGAAGTCTCTTATGGTTTGTCTCCTTCCCCATCCCATCTTGTTCCATTTCTCTTCCCCAACCCTCCACAACCCCCCACCCTGCCTCTCAAATTCTTCATATCAGAGAGATCATGTGATAATTATCTTTCTCTGACTGACTTATTTTGGTTAGCATAATACCCTCTAGTTCCATCCACGTTGTTGCAAATGGCAAGATTTCGTTTCTCTTAATGGCTGCATAGTATTCCATTGTATATATATACCACATCTTCTTGATCCATTCATCTGTTGATGGACATCTAGGTTCTTTCCATAGTTTGGCTATTGTGGACATTGCTGCTATAAACATTCGGGTGCATGTGACCCTTCCGATCACTCTATTTGTATCTTTAGGATAAATACCCAGTAGTGCTATTGCTGGGTCATAGGGTAGCTCTATTTTCAACATTTTGAGGAGCCTCCATACTGTTTTCCAAAGTGGCTGTACCAGCTTGCATTCCCACCAACAGTGTAGGAGGGTTCCCCAGGGGGTTGTTCTTGTTTGGCCCTGATGCTAGCTCTCTTTTAGGCACTTGTCATCTGGGTCTCTATCCATACTGTTGGCCATTTGTTCATTTGAGCCTTCATTCTACATTCTCAGTTGTAACAAGTACCATCACAGCATTCTTGTCTTCAAAGTCCTCTGCTGTCAGAAGCAAGGCTTAGTCATTTTCCTTAATTTCCCTGTAGGGAAAAGGCCAATGCCAGAGAAGACAGTCTGTCATTCCAAGGATTCAGATGATAACTCTGACAGTGGAATCTAGGTCGATCACTGTCATTTAACAATCTTTTTTTCCTCAGAGAAATGGCAAATAATTTTATTTATTAGGGGCAACAGCTATTCCAGCTGGTTTATTTGTTATGAAAAGATTGACCAGAATGCAGTCTTAAGTAACGTGTTGCTCTTCTGAGGAATATTCAAAATGTGTGGGGTAAAACAGAGTATACTGAATTCTAATCCCAGCCTTTGACTGAGACTTTCTGGAACTCAGTTTCCTTTTCCAGAAAAGTACATATTTAAATAAGATGAAGTCTAGCCTCCTTTCCAATCTCCCTCCTGTTTCTTCCTTCCCAAAAGTATGTGGTTTTGAGTCTGTAGTGGTGTGAACATCATGAGCACTCTTAGGTGACAAAAATATTTCTTATTAATAACACATCCAATCTTTCTTACACCAATTTGATTGGGAAAACTTTACTGGACTTAATTTCTTTTTTGAAAAGTTCTTCAAAAAACTGGGCGGGGATGAGGGTCAAAGCCCTGAGATGAACACTGCTATGAGAATTCCTGACTTTCGGAACCGAAGATACTACAGCGTATCAGATAGGTGGGGATAGAATAAATGGCCTAACAAGCACAGGTTTGGAGTTTTTCAGAGTGAATGAGGTGGCAGAATTACAGATGACTCAGCTCAGGCAAGCCCTAAAAGGGCTCCAATTTGAAAAACTCTCTTCAGTAATTATCGTGGAACTGAGTCCCTGATAGCTCCAAGTGCAATGAAACAGCCCTGGAGATTGGAGTTTAGGGATCGGCCAGTGGCAGGCCTCAGACAACTGGACTCAGCTCACCAGCTCCTGTCCTGCAAGACATACGTGCTCCCACCCAGCCTGAGACTTATTTTGGGACTCTGTGAAACCATTCCCCAGGGTCCTGGAGCCTCTTGATTTCTTCTGCAGGACTCAAGCTTCACCTAAAATTCTTGTCCACAATTCCCTCAGCTTCCTAAAAGAAGCCTCTGCCTGTTTAAGATAGTTTTTTACCTTCAATTCCAGATCCCTGGAGGCCGCCATTTTGGTTCACTCTTTGCATCTGAGTGGTAGGAGGTAGTCAGAAAGAGGGTCTTACTCAGCATTTCTTTCTTTTTTTTTTTTTTAAGATTTTATTTATTTGTCAGAGAGAGAGAGAGAAGGAGAGAGCGCACAAGAGGAAGGAGGCAAGGGAGATGTAGACTCCCCGATGAACAGGGAACCTGATGCAGGGTCCAATCCCAAGATGCTGGGATCATGACCTGAGCTGAAGGCAGATGCTTAACTGACTGAGCCACCAAGGCACCTCCACTCAGCACTTCTTAAACAACTATTTGGGATGGATTTTAACATAATGTGTAATGGGCAGTGCAAAGAGGCAAGAAGGTCTTAAATTGGTCAAGGTGGGTGTAAACATAGACTGTGAACAAATTTTGCCTCCAGCTCCCTCCTATCTTTCCTTTCTTCAGTTATTATATTTAATAAATATGCTTATAATATCACAAATATTCTTACTTTATTTTCTATATATCAATGAGATAGGCTAAGAAACACAAATTGACAAGAAGTTGATCAGTGTAAGGGTTTTATCTTGATGCAAGTTTGTTTCTGTGTTCTCCTTATGTTCCAGATGAACATTTCCTACTGTCTCTCAGAGAGGGAGGATATAGTCAGCCCCAAGGGAGAAAGGTCACAGAGAGTAAGCACGACTTTATGTTCACTCTTTATTTGTTCTGTAATGTCTCTGGTCCTTAGGTTCCCATCAATAAAATGAGGAAGGTGAATTAAATATTCCTTTCCCAAACCGTGAAGCCAGTTGTTTCAAAAGTACTTTTCTGGTGTCTTCTCTTATAGAGTTAGTTTTCCAAGGAACATATTATCTCTTTCTTTTGCCTTCACACTTTAGTTGGAAGATAGGCCCTGCTGGTCTAAAATCTGCTAATGGTCTCTGTATAGATTTTAGCCCTTTTGCACTGGAAGCATGTATGTTTATTCTCCTTTATTATTCAATCTCTTGGCTTTAATTTGTAAAACGCATTCTCTGAACAACACTTTAGACAGTCACCCTTTTATTTTGTTTTGCTTTGTTTTCTGTGCTCACACAATACTAATGTATATGTATCTTGAGGAAAATACATAGGACATTTTCAAAATCCATGTAGAGATCATGGGAATTTAGACAGTAGATTTATTTGCAGTTTGGGATCTTTTTCTTACTCAGAAATTATAATCCATCTTCCAGGTTTCTTGGTCTCTTAATTCCGAAGTACATTTTCAGCCCCTATTTTTTTCATGCCAGAGACTGGAGTTTGGCTCTATCTGGCTTCTCCCCTAATGGAGTAACTCCCCCCTACTTCTCATGTGCTGGTATTTGAATGGTCTTCTGTCTGCACATGGAAACTGTTGAGGAATTCAAGTAGAGCAGCACATGAGCATGCAAAAGAGTAAGTCAATTATTTTTTCTTTTGTAAGCGTTTATTTTCCCCACACATTCCCATCAAATCATTCCAAATCTGGAATGATCTTATTAAATATTCTTTATATCTTTTCCCCTTCTGCTTCTAGCACATTGTGAGTTTTCAAATAGTTTTGTCATTAAAAAAATCAGTATGGGGGCGCCTGGGTGGCTCAGTGGGTTAAAGCCTCTGCTTTCAGCTCAGGTCATGATCTCAGGGTCCTGGGATGGAGCCTCACAGTGGGCTCTCTACCCAGCAGGGTGCCTGCTTCCACCTCTCTCTGCCTGTGATCTCTCTCTCTCTGTGTCAAATAAATAAATAATAAATAATCTTTTTTAAAAAAAAATCAGTATGATTTGGGGACAGGATAGGTTGATTTCTGATTAAAAGACATTGATGTATCTAATAATAACCATAGAGGGAAGATGATTAATGTCTGTGAATATGTGAGGGGTGTGAATGGGGACAATGAGACTAGGAGAAGAGACAAACTTTCTCTGAAATCACTCAGGTATCAAATGTTTGAGCTTGGATCTTAACTTGGAAATGACCGATTTATAAGCTTATGCCCTGTGTCAGTAACTTTGGGCTACATATATCCAAAAAATGCAACTAACCAGAACTTTTGAGAATAGGGTTTTAATTAATTAATTAATTAATTAATTAATTCAATTTCTCACAATTGAAGAAATCTGGAGGGAAGTAGCCCTTTGCTGGTGCTGTGGCCTCCTGATGTCAACCAAGACCCAGGCACTTTGAGTCTATTTTAGCATGTTAGCTTCTCAATTTCGTGGCATTGGTGCTTTCCATAGCTCAGAACATAACTGTTGTTTTCAAAGCAGGAAGGAGGGAGAAGAGTCACAAACACCTCTTTAATTTGAAAACAAAGCCTTTCCCAGAAGCTCTTCTTTTCTCCCCTTAACGGCCTTTCTTTAAAAGCCTAACTTTAATCCCAGTATAATTAAAATACAGTGTTCTATTAGTTTCGGGTGTACAATATACTGATTCAATAACCCTGTACATTACATAGTACTCGTTATGATAAGTGACGAGTACTATGATAAGTTGATCCTCTTCACTTGTTCCATTCATCCCCCATTCACTTCCACTCTGGTAACCACCAGTTTGTTCTCTATAGTTAAGAGTCTATAGTTAAGAGTCTGTTTCTTAATTTGCTTCTTTTTCCCCCCTCTGTTTTGCTTCTTTAATTCCACATATGATTAAAATCGTACAGCATTTGTCTTTCTCTGACTGACTTCTTTCACTTAGCATTATACCCTCTAGATCCATCCATGTTGTTGCATATGGCAAGATTTCATTCTTTTTATGGCCGAGAAATATCCATTGTATATGCACCACATCTTCTTTATCCATTCATCTATCGAGGGACATGGGCTGCTTCCATAATTTGGCTATTGTAAATTATTGCTGCAGTAAACATAGGAGTGCATATATCTTTTTGAATTAGTGTTTTTGTATTCTTTGGGTAAATACTCAGTAGTGGAGTTATTGGATCATATTGTAACTCTATTTTTAATTTTTTGAGGAACCTCCCCACGGTTTTCCACAGTGGCTGTACCAGTTTGCATTCCTGCCAACAGTACAAGAGGGTTCCGTTTTCTCCACATCCTCACCAACACTTGTTGTTTCTTGTGTTTTTGATTATAGTCATTCTGACAGGTATGAGTTAGTCTCTCATTGTAGTTTTTGATTTGCATTTTTCTTGATGATGAGTGATGTTGAACATCTTTTCATGTATCTGTTGGCCATCTGGATGTCTTCTTTGGAAAAATGTCTATTCATGTCTTCTGTCCACTTTTAATTGGAGTATTTGGTTTTCAGGTGTTGAGTTTTATCAGTTCTTTATATACTTTGGATATTAACCCTTTATAGGATATATCATTTGCAAATATCTTATCCCATTCAGTAGGTTGTCTTTTAGTTTTATTGGTTTTTACCTTTGCTGTGTAGAAGCTTTTTATTTTGATGTAGTCCCAATAGTTTGCTTTTGGTTTTGTTTCCCTTGCCTCAGATGACATATCTAAAAAAATGTTGCTACAACTGATGTCAGAAGAAATTACTGCCTGTGCTCCCTTCTAGGATTTTTATGGTTTCAGGTTTCACATTTAGGTTTTTAATCCGCTTTGAGTTTATTTTTGTGTGTGGTGTAAGAAAGTGGTCCATTGTCATTCTTTTGGGTATCATTGGCCAGTTTTCCTAGCACCATTTGTTAAAGAGACTTTCTTTTTCCCATCGCATATTCTTGCCTCCTTCATTGAAGATTAATTGAACAAATGATCATGGGTTTATTTCTGGGCTCTGTATTCTGTTCTATTTTATGTTTCTATTTTTGTGTCAGTACAATACTGTTTTGATTACTACCGCTTTGTAGCATATCTTGATGTCTGGGATTGTGATACCCCCAGTTTTGTTATTTTTTATTTTTATTTTTTAAAGATTTCTTGGCTATTTGGTGTTTTTGTGGTTCCATACAAATTTTTTATTTGTTCTAGTTCTTTAAAAATGCTGTCTGTATTTTGATAGAGATTGCGTTAAATTTGTAGACTGCTTTGGATATTATAGATTTCTTAACATATAGATATCTAATCCATGAGCATGGAATATCATTATTTGTGTTGTCTTCAATTTCTTTCATCAGTGTTTTATAATTTTAAGAGTACAATTCTTTTACCTCCTCGGTTAGGTTTATTCCTATGTATTTTATTACTTTTTGTGCAATTGTAAATGGGACTGTTTTCTTTTTCTCTTTGTGCTACTTCATTATTACTGTATAGAAAAGCAGTAGGTTTCTGTATATTGATTTTGTGTACTGTGATCTTACTGATTTCAATTTATCAGTTCTAGTAGTTTTTTTTTTGGTGAGTTTTCTACATGTAGCCTCATGTGAGCTTCACATATAGTGAAGTTTTACTTCTTGCTTACCAATTTGAATGTCTTTTATTTCCTTTTGTTGTCTTATTGTTGTGGCTAGCACTTCCAATACTATGTTGAATCATAGTGGTGAGAATGGACATTCCTGTTTTGTTCTTGATCTTAGGAGAAAATCTTTCAGTTTTTCACCATTGAGCATCATATTAGCTGTGAGTTTTTCATAGATGGCCTTTTTATGTTGTGGTATATTCTCTTTTAACCTCTTTTATTGAGAGGGGTTTTTTTTTAATCATGAATGGAAGTTGTACTTTGTCAAATGCTTTTTCTGCATCTATTTAAATGATTATATGGTTTTTTAGCCTTTCTCTTATCAATGTGATGTATCACATTTGATTGATTTGCGAATATTGAACCATGCTGGCATCCAAGGTATAAGTCCCACTTGATTGTGGTGAATGATTTCTTTAATGTGCTCCTGGATTTGGTTTGCTAATATTTTGTTGAGGATCATTGCATCTATATTCATGAGAGATATTGGCCTGCAGTTTGCTATCTCTCTCTCTCTTTTTTTTTTTGTAGTGTCTTTATCTCGTTTTGGTATCAGGGTAATGTTGGCCTCATAGAATGAATTTGGAAGATTTCCTTCCTCTTATATTTTTTGGAATACTGTGAAAAGAATAGGTATTAACTCTTCTTTTTCTTTCTTTCTTTCTTTCTTTCTTTCTTTCTTTCTTTCTTTCTTTCTTTCTAAAGATTTTTTATTTATTTGACAGAGAGAGAGAGAGATCACAAGTAGGCAAAGAGGCAGTTAGAGAGAGAGGGGGAAGCAGGCTCTCTGCTGAGCAGAGAGCCCAATGGGGGGCTTGATCCCAGGACCCTGAGATCATGACCTGAGCCGAAGGCAGAGGCTTTAACCCACTGAGCCACCTAGGTGTCCCTTAACTCTTCTTTAAATGTTTGGTAGAATTTACCTGCGCAGCTATCTGGCTCTGGATTTTTGTTTCTTAGGAGTTTTTTGATTACCGATTCAATTTCATTCCTGATAATTGATCTGTTCAAATTTTCTATTTCTTCTTAATTCAGTTTTGGGAGATTATATTTTTCTAGGAATTTATCCATTTCTTTGAGGTTTTCTAATTTGTTGGCATATAATTTTTCATAATATTCTCTTATAATCCTTTGTATTTCTGTGGTGTTGGTTGTTATTTCTCCTCTTTCATTTCTGATTTTATCTGAGTCTTCTCTCTCTCTTTTATGAATGTGGCTAAAGGTTAATCAATTTTATTGATCTTTTCAAGGAACCACGTCCTGGCTTCATTGATTTGTTCTATTGTTATTTTTTTGTTTCATTTTGTTTTTAGTTTCTATTTTGTTTATTTCTATTTCTTTCTTTCCTTCTATTGTTTTGAGTTTTACTTGTTTTTCTTCTTCTAGCTCCTTTAGTTTTAATGTTAGGTTTTTCATTTGAGATTTTTCTTGCTGCCTGAGGTAGGCCTGTATTCATATAAACTTCCCTCTGAATATAGTTTTGTTGCATCCCAAAATTTTGGACGATTGTGTTTTCATTTGTCTTCATGTATTATTTGATTTCCTCTTTGATTTCTTCGCTGACCCATCCATGGTTTAATAGCATGTTATTTAACCTCTATGGCATTGGTATTCTTTCTAGATTTTTTTCTTGTGATTGATCTCTAGTTTCATAGCATTGTGGTTAGCAAATATGCATGGTATGACTTTGATCTTTTTAAATTTGTTGAGACTTGTTTTGTGGCCTAATATGTGATCTATTCTGGAAAATGTTCCATGTGCACTTGAGAAAAATATGTATTCTGCTGTTTTAGAATGGAATGTTCTGAATATATCTGTTCAATTCATCTCTTCCATTGTGTCATTCAAAGCCACTCTTTCTTTGCTGATTTTCTGTGTGGGTGATCTGTCCATTGATCTAAGTGGGATGTTAAAGTCCCCTACTATTATTGTATTACTATTGACTACATACTTCATGTTTATTATTGGCTGTTTTATGTATTTAGTGGTCTCATGCTGGGCGCATAAGTATTTATAATTGTTATATCTTCTCCTTGAATTGTTCACTCAATAACTATAATGTCTTTCTTTGTCTCTTGTTACAATCTTTGTTTTATCTGATATAAGTATTGCTACCCTGGCTTTCTTTTCACTTCCATTTGTATATTTAATGCCTTTCCATCTCTTCCGTTTCAATCTGCAGGTGTCTTTAGGTCTGAAATGAGTGTCTTGTAGGCAGCATATAAATAAGACTTTTTTTTTTTAATCCATTCTGTCACCCTATATCTTTTAATTGGAGCGTTTTGTCCATTTACATTAAAAGTAATTATTGATAGGTATGTACTTAACGCTATTTTGTTAGTTGTTTTATGGTTGTTTTTGTAGTTCTTCTCTGTTCCTTTCTTCTCTTGCTCTCTTCTCTTATGATTAGTTGGTTTCTTTAGTGATATACTTAGATTCCTTTCTTTTTATTTTTTTGATATTTCTTACTGGTTTTTGATTTCTGGTTGCCATGAAGTTTGTATATACTATCTTATGCATATAGCAGTCTATATTAAGTTGATGGTTGCTTAAGTATAAACCCATTCTTTACCTCTCTCCCTGCCATGTTTTAGGTATATGGTGTTATATTTTACATCCTTTTATTCTGTGAATCCCTTGACTGATTTTTCTAGGTATACTTAATTTTACTGCTTTTTTGCTTCCTCTTTTTAAAAATTTCTGTATATGGTCTCTCTCTCTCTTTTTTTAAGATTTATTTGCCAGAGAGAGAGCATAAGAAGGGGGAGGAGTAGAGAGAGAAGCAGGCTCCCCCTGAGCATGGAACCCGATGTAGGACTCGATCCCAGGATCCTGGGATCATGACCCGAGCCAAAGGCAGACGCTTAACTGAAGGAGCCACCCAGGTGTTCCATGTGTGGTCTTTTCTTTCCACTCAAAGAACTCCTTTTAACATTTCTTATAGAGTTGGTTTAGTGATGATTAATTTCTTTAACTTTAGTTTCACTCGGAAACTTTTTATCTCTTCTATTCTGAATGGTAACCTTGCTGGATGGAGTGTTCTTATTTGAAGGTTTTTCTTTTTTTTTTTCTTTTAAAGATTTTATTTATTTATTTGTCAGAGAGAGAGCACAAGCAGGCAGAGTGGCAGGCAGAGGCAGAGGAAGAAGCAGGCTCCCTGCCGAGCAAGGAGCCCGATATGGGACTCGATCCCAGGACTCTGGGATCGTGACCTGAGCCGAAGGCAGCTGCTTAACCAACTGAGCCACCCAGGCGTCCCGAAGGTTTTTCTTTCAGCACTTTGAATATATCATATAACTCCCTTCTGGCCTGAAAAGTTTCTGCTGAAAAATATGGTGACAGCCTTATAGACTTTCCCTTGTATGTAACTATTTTCTTTTCCCTTGCTGCTTTTAAAACTTTCTCTTTATCACTACCTTTTTCTGTGTTAATTAGAATGTGTCTTGGTGTGGACCTCCTTGGTTTGATTTTGTTGAGGTCTCTCTGTGCCTTCTGGATCTAGATTTCTGTTTCCTTCTTCAGATTTGGGAAGTTTTCAGGTATTGTTTCTCAAATAAATTTTCTTTCTCCTTTCTCTCTCTTCTCCTTCTGGGATCCCTATACTGCAAATGTTATTATGCTTGATGAAGGTACTGAGTTCCCTTAGTCTATTTTAGTTTTTTTTTTATTATTTTTTTCCTCTCTCCTGTTCAGCTTGATCGCTTTGTTACTCTGTCCTATGAGACACTGACCCAGTCTTCTGCTTCCTCTGGTGTACTATTTATTCCATCTAGTGCATTAAAAAAAATCTTATTTATTTATTTAAGAGAGAGAGAGAGGAAGAGAGGGGCGGAAAGAGAAGGAGAGAGGAACAGGGCTTGGAACATGGAGCCCAAGTCAGGGCTTGATCTTAAGACCCTGAGCTGGAACCAAGAGTTGGACACTTAACAGACTGATCGACCCAGGTGCCCCTCCATCTAGTGCATTTTTAATTTTAGTTATTGTGTTCTTCATCTCTGATTGGTTCTTTTACAAGTTTTCTGTTTGTTGAGGGTCTTGCTGAGATCCTCCACTCTTCTCAAGTTTAGTATCTTTATGACCATTACTTTACCAGGCATATTACTTATCTGCATTTTGTTAAGCTCTCTTGCTGTGATTTTTGTCCTATTCTTTCATTTGGGACATGTTCCTCTGTCTCTTTATTTTGTCTAAGTTTCTGTGCCTGTTTCTTTTTTAAAAATTTTTTTAAAATTTTTAAAAATATTTTATATTTTGTTTTGACAGACCAAGAGAGAGAGACAGTAAGACAGGGGGAGTGGGAGAGAGAGAAGCTGGCTTCCCATCCAGCAGGGAGCCTGATGCAGGGATCGATCCTAGGACCCTGGGATCATGACCTGAGCCAAAGGCAGCCGCTTGATGACTGAGCCACCCCAGCGCCCCTCTGTGTCTGTTTCTATGTGTTAGGAAAGTTAGTTACATCTTCTGCTCTTGAAAGTAGTGATCTAATGAACAATAGGTCCTGTGGTGCCCTGCAGTGCAGTATCCCCTGCTCTCCAGAACCTGGCGCTTCAGGGACATGTCCTATATGTGTTGCCCGTGCCGTACTGTTATAGGTGAGCCATATTTGCTGTAAGTCCCATTGTCTGCAATGGTTCTCATTGCCTGTTAATGGCAGGGTTTGGTCCCTGTGATAGTGGGCCAGTTTGGGGCCACCTTGGGCTTCAGCTGAGTCAGAGCAGGCATTTGTCAGAGATACAGTAGCTCTGAACTGCAGGGTGCTTTTCCATTGTTTTCTAAGAAGCTTTTGTTGATGGGTGGTACTGTAGTCAGACCTGATGTCTGCCCCCAGCGCCACTGCTAGAGCTGCATTTGGACTAGAGTGTGTGGTCATATCCCCTTCTCCCCAGAGCATGAGTCACTTTGGGGTGTTGCTGGCCTCTTTTGAAGCTGCTTGCATATTGCCAGGCTTATGGCATCACTTTGGATGGTCTCCGGCCAGGCTGGATGGGAGGGGGTAGGTCTGCAAAAGAACACAGGGGTGGAGAATCCAAGAGGGGACCTGCAGTGGCCTAAGAAAACCCCTGCTGTGGTCAGCCAGGTTGGTGGGAACATGCTGTTAGCAAGCTCGGTGGTGAGTGTTTATGCTGTGCTGGTTCCACAGGTGTCCATATATTTAGGCTGGGGGAGTATGGGAGGGAAATGGCACCTGCCAGCTCTTTTGTTTTTGAAGAAGTCTTCCAAATATCCCTGCCCCTCTAGCACACACTCTGTGATCAGTAAATTAATCTGCTTGTATACCCCAGGGATTTTATAAACTGCTGTTTCTATGCTGTCACTCTGTGGGGCTGTGTGTCGTGCTGTCTCTTCCAGTGCAGGGACTCAATTTCCTATTGTCCTTCGGTTCTTCCATTGTTGAATCCCCTGATTTTTAAAGTTCCAGATGTTAACTCCCACTGATTACAAGAAGTTGTGAAGTTTGGTCCCTATGGTTTTCAAATCCACGTGGTAAGGGGATTTGTTTCCCTCATTGGCATCCCCATGTCTGGAATGCCTGGAGTACTTGAATTGGGGGTCTGCTTTTCTCCTCTCTCCACTTCTGCTATGTCTCTCCCTCCCAGGGACAGTCCATGGGTCATTTGACTTCCAACTGCGTCTCTGCCCTTTCTACCCTCTTCAACGTGGCTTCTTCTTTACATTTAACCGTGGAGAGTCTGTTCTGCCAATCTTTGGATCATTTTTTGGGTTATTTACACCCAAAAATGATGTGGGTATTATCTTGTTGTATCTGTGGGATGAAGAGAGCTTAACTTCCTCCTCTTCCATAGTCTTCCCCAGAAGTCCCTAGAGTTAGTTTTTAGGATGTCTTCGAGAAACAGCTTTTCCACCCTTCACATTGGATCCAGGTGGAGGACAATCACTGTTGATTGCTATTGCCATCTGTACTTTCATTGCTCATTTTTGTCTCTTTTGTTTACTGTTGTATTTTTCGTATTTGAAGCAGTACTTGGTATATTGTGATCAATGAATACTTATTGAATGAATGAATAAATGAATGACTTTCATGAGTAGAAAATTAGGTAAGAGGCGACAATCTGTGATGGGTAGAGGGAAATCTCAACCATGGACACAAGTGTTATTAAGAGGGTTGGAGAGATTCCAGTTCTTTAGAAAGGGGCAAATTTGCAGACTTAAGAAAAGAGAACCAGGGCAAATTAGAATTAGAGGTTACAACTAGAGGGGGAGTCCGTGGCTGGGTTACATGAAGAAAGGGGCCTAAGGAAAAAAAAAAAAAAAGAAAGGGGCCTAAGGTGCATGAAATTTGCATATGAAGGGAATATGAGTGAGGGAAACGAATCTTTGGAAACTGCTTCCAGATCTTGCCCTGGGCTAAGTTGTACAAGATTTTGCTATCATCAGTTAACCCATAGAAGTGGCTGGCCAGTATTAGAAGTAGTTTAGTAAAGATATTCGGTTCTGAAAGTTGGGATCCCTTCTGTCTTTGGGCCTGTTAATGTCCAGCCACTGCCAAGCGAGCCTTGTAAAAAACCTTGTCAAACTTCTTAAAATAGCCGTATTTCTAATAAAGTCTTAGCTTCCTTTACTTACTGAGAAAAACTGACTTCTTTATGAGAGGCATCTGATTAAGTTCTGAGCCCATGAGCAAAAACATATAAGAAGGCTTTCCTATGTTATGTTAATTACAAAAATAAGCAGATCTCCGGTGGAGAGATGCTTCTCCTTTTGTGAACCCCCAAGAGGGGAGATATTTCTAAGTAGATTTTTTTCCAAATTATGCGGTTTAGATTTATCTTCTAAGTAAGTCGTGCCTTGTGTCAAGGGGAGGGCTGGAGGAAGAAGAAGAAGAGAAGCAGCCCTGGTCTGCAGAGTGTCTCCAGAACATTTCTTCAGGGAGAGGATCCCATTTCAGTATATCCAAATTTATCTTTTCTCCAGAATTGAGACTTTTTTCTTGAATATTGGAAACAGAAGAGTTCCCTCCCCGCTTCCTGTAGCGAAATAATTAAGCCCGTTCCAAGACATAACAATCAAAGTAGGTTTACTAGTTACGATGCTAAGCAATGGTGACAAACTTTTCTTATTATTGTCCTCGCCATCAGCAAACATTTGTTCTTTATGGATTGTTTCTTAGAAAAAACTAGTTTTGGAGAAATTGACATATGTTTGTGCATCTGTAGTAAGGAAAATACAAAGCAAAAGTACTTTTATCATTTCATTTTGCTTCCTTATGTCATTTAAAAAAATCAACAGAGTGTTTAAAACAGTTTTCAGAGAGGGTGAGATGGTAAATAAGAGAGGAAAGAGAGAGACAGGGAGTCCAAGATACTGTTACATGAGTCTACTGTATTCAACTTAGAAAGAAACCCAGAAGACTTCGCTTTGCACTAGAGGACCATTTACTTACATTGTTTAGTTAAGGGCAATCCTATTTACTGTAAATAAATGTTTGTTTTCTATCATTTACAACTGTATTGGGTTTTCTCAATGTTGAGAATTTGTGGTTGTTAGAGTTCATGGTTGTTATTCTCATTTAAGAGTTGTACTGCGCTTCTCCATTGCATACTTTTCCAGGACAGAGATAATAATTGTAATTACTTTTTTATTTTATTTAAAATAGTTAACTTATATTTCTATGGTAATACATGCATTGATACTAAATTTTAAATATGCAAGAGACAATCCACTGAAAAATGCTTTTTTCTTGCTACAGTGATGCTTAAGCAGTTTTTTCTTCTCCAGAAGCAGCCACTATAACCAGTTCTTTTTATGTCCGTCTGGAATCTTCTCTACATATGTACATAATATTCCTTTTTAAAAAAACTGAAATGAGAACCCATTTCGTTTCATCACTTCATCTCTATCATATTTGGGATCATTTCTTGTCAGTACTTATAGATACTTTGTTATTTTTAAAGGTTACATTATAGTTCATTTTATGATAGTAATAGCTTTATTTAGAGTGATTAATTGATGGGACAAATAAGTTACAAAAATGCACTATTGAATATTATATGTGTGCTGTTTTATTCTTTTGTGTGTTTATGTAGGGTGTCTAGGAATGTAGTTCATCTAGGAATGAAACTGCTAGATTAGAATATATACTTCAAAAATTTTAATAACCATTTCCAAATTGTTCTCCACAGAGTTTGTACAACTTTGAATATGACATTGAAGTTTATAATTATAAGGTAACAGAGTTTTGATTTTGGACAGGAATCAGAAAAATCTGTCTTCAAATTTAATGTTCTTCACTCATATTCATTTTGATTTTAGAAATATTATCTGACTTTCATCTTTGTTTTTTTACCTAGTCATGAGGCTAACAGTATTCACTCTTAGATGCAAACTAGCTCAGGATGCAAACTTCCTGGGTTTAAATTCTGTTCCCACAACTTAGAGGATATGTGTACACTAAGGATGGTAATAGTTCTTATATCAGAAATTCGCTGTGAGGACTTAATGAGGTAACACATAAAAGACACTTAAAACATTAAACACTTGATAAATATTAGCTATTATTTCTATTATAATGAAAAATTTAAGATGTTCTTACTTTCAAAGTGCTTATAAGGGACAGATGACAAATAAATGAACAATATGAAACACTTTAAAATTCAAGATAAATGTGTATATAAGGTATTATGTATTTAATAAATGCTTTTTAGAACAATAAATAAATGAATGACTAAGTAACATTTAATATAACAGGAAATATTAGAAATTTATTCAGAAATTGTATTTGATTTTTCAACTCATTTTAAAAAATTTGTTGTTCATTTAACATTAGAATTTTTTAAAAGTGAATTCTTTCAAATAGATAAAATTTATAATTAATTTTGTTATAATAAGCTAAACGGATTTTTAGAGCTTTGTTATTCTTTCTACCTTCTTTCTACCTATCTACCTACCTACCAACAATTTATCTTGAGGGAGAGAGTGATGCTACATTATGTAGACAAGAAGTAACTAATAGGTGGCCCATAATGCTGATGAATTCAAATCCTCCTCCTTACAGAAGACAAAAGAAAGTTCATATAATTAATGGAAAGACAGTGCCCTTTAAGCATTTTTTTCTTTTATTTGTATGAATGGCCACCAAGAATTCATTCCTTTATGTACCTAAACTTGGGGACACCGATGAGTGCAGGCAATGTATGGAACTTTCCCAAACCAAATGAATTTACATTCTTGCTGGGCAGACACGACATACTAATAATGAATCAGAGAGTATTTCTAACATAATTAATAGGAAAGAATGTAATATTGTGGGAACAGATTGTGTTTTTAGGTGCCATGGAAACAGCAAGGGAAACATTTGTACGTTGGAATTGTCAAAGTTGTTTTTGTAGAAGTTCTAAATCTTCATAAAGCTTTTTGATCGAAAACAGTCAGACATTTTAAGCAGACAGCAACCATAGGCAGAGGTTCTGGGTGTGGAGAGAGCAAGGATTGTTAAGTCTTGGTTGGCATGGTGGAGTCATGGTTTTGCACAGGTAAGAGTCAGTCTCCTTTTTTTTTTTTTTTTTAAGATAGTCTTCTGATGGAAAACCTAACCTATATCACTTAGGAATTTCAACTTGGTTTATTATGTAAATGGAAAGCACAACAACAATTTGCAGTGGGATTAAAATTTGGCATTTGAAGAAAACAAGGGGATGATAATTTGCAGTATAGGCTGGGTTAAGACAGATCAGCAGGAGTTGCTCTAGAAATATAAGAGGGGCACCTGGGTGGCTCAGTGGGTTAAAACCTCTGCCTTTGGCTCAGGTCATGATCTCAGGGTCCTGGGATCGAGCCCCGCGTTGGGCTCTCTGCTCTAGGAGGAGCCTGCTTCCCACTCTCTCTCTGCCTGCCTCTCTGTTTACTTGTGATCTCTCTCCTCTGTCAAATAAATAAATAAAATCTTAAAAAAAAAAAAAAAGAAAAGAAAAACATATCTTTTGATGGATTTCTCCAACACATTTAATTTCACTTTTTCCTTATATTTTAGATGTATCTTTTATAACTTATGGAACTATGGTTGGGTATTATTTTTATTTAGTTGGATAATCTTTCACTTTTAATAGAACTTAAATCCATTTACATTTAACTACTCTTATGTTTTTTGATTTAAAAAATATTTTATTGATTTATTGACTGATTGGTTGCAAGGGAAGGGGCAGAGGGAGAGGGAGAGAGAGAATGAATCTCAAGCAGACTCTATGCTGAGCATGGAGCCCAACTCAGGGCTCCATCTCATGACTCTGAGATCATGATCTGAGCCAAAATCAAGAGTTGGACACTTAACTGACTGAGCCTCCCAGGCACTCCTGTTTTGGTTTAAATCTATCTTTATATTTGTTTCCTCTTTTTTCCACATGTTTTTTAGTCCTTTTTTCTTCTTTCTTTGACTTCTTTTAGATTAATTGATTTTACCAATCTCATAGCTATACATTTTTTTGTTACCCATTTGTGGTTATTCTAGAACCTGACGAGAAGAATGGAATTCTTTCTTTGGGGAAAAAAATTTCAGTTATTTGGAGTTTAAATTTAGTGTTCCCTATCATCATGATAGATATGTGATCTCTTCTTGTTTCTCTAAACCACAATAAGGTTACCTGAAAATGTACCAGAATATGTTGTCTGCATCTGTCTTTAGACACCTATATACTGTTCTTCTAGTTTTGCATAAGAGCATAAACTCTAGTATAAGACTCTCTGAATTCAAATGTCAGAAGTGATCATTAACTATGTGATCCTTAACTATTTAGTAACTTAAGTATTGAAGTAATTTTCTAGAAGCTTCTATTCCTCAGCTGCACAATGAGTAATTACTTACCTCACAAGGTTGATGTAAAGATTAAACGAACTAGTAAATGCAAAGATCTAGAGCAATGCACAACATATTGTAAAGCACTCTATAAAAATTCAATTTTTTAAAAAATATATTTTTCTACCATTTAAGGATACAAACCATTCTTAGCTTTTAGGCTATACAAAAGTAGGTGGTGGGTTAGAGTTGATCTTTAGATATAGTTTGCCAATACCTATTCTAGATATTAGAACATGAATCTTTTTTTTAAAAAAGATTTTATTTATTTACTTGACAGAGAGAGATCACAAGTAGGCAGAGAAGCAGGCAGAGAGAGAGGGGGAAGCAGGCTCCCCGCTGAGCAGAGAGCCCGATGTGGGGCTTGATCCCAGGACCCTGAGATCATGACCTGAACTGAAGACAGGGGCTTTACTCCACTGAGCCACCCAGGTACCCCAGAACATGAATCTTTTACTCAGTAAAGTCTACTAGAAATTAGTACTATTACAATTGTTACTACTTTTATCAGTTGCTAGACAATGAAATAATTTTAAACATGCCTTACCTCCTTTAGCCCTTTTGCTATTCTAGTTACACATTTTAATTCTGTGTATAAAATTCCATAAGGTATGATATATATTGTTTTATGAAATCAAATTTATTTATATTTTCTATACATTTACTTATTCCATTGCCTTTATTTCTTTTTGTATATGTAGAGTCACTTTCTTTGGCCAGAAGAACCTTTCATTTTGTGTTTGTTTGGTGGTTTGCATGGGTCTGCTGCCAATAGCTTTTATCTACTTTTGTTTGTCTGACAAAATCTTCATTTGCTCTTTATTTTTGAGAAGTATCTTTCTAGATAAGGAATTCTGGTTAGAAGTTATCTTGATTTAGAAATTCAAAGATATAATTCTATTGTCCTCTGATTTCATTCTTGTTCATAAATGAGCTGTCATTTTTTTTGTTTGTTTGTTTGAAAGTGGTTTTTGTTTCTACATGCTTTTAAGATGTTTTTCTTTATTTTTGGTTTTCAGAAGTGAAATAGCTGTTGTTTCTTTGCATTTATTTTGTTTTGAGTTTATAGAGCTTCTTAATGATGTTGCCTGATGTCTTCGTTCCTTTTTGGAAAATTATTCACTTATATTTTAAAATTATGGCTACTTCCCCTTTCTCTCTATTTTTCTTTTGGTATTTCATTTATATGTATAATATATCTTTTCACTATGTCCCAAATGTCTCTTATATTTTGTTTTTTATGTCTATTAAAAAATGCCTCTCTTAAAAAAATCCATTTTCATTTAGGCTTTCATTTAGGCTAATATGCTGTATTGAGTTCTGAATCTCAGTTACCATGCACATCAGTTCTAAAATTTTAATTTATAATTTACTTATAGATTCCAGTTCTTTGGTGAAGTTCTCTGTGTCATTTAATTTTTTGACCTATTAAAGTTATTTTTATGTTTGTGTCTGATAAGTGCAATATATGCGTCACCTATGAGTCTATTTCTATTTCTTTTTTTTTTTTAAGATTTATTTATTTATTTATTTGAGAGAGAGAGAGAGAGAGAGAGAATGAGAGGGGAGAAGGTCAGAGGGAGAAGCAGACTTCCCGCAGAGCCGGGAGCGCGACATGGGACTCGATCCCGGGACTCCGGGATCATGACCTGAGCTGAAGGCAGTTGCCCAACCAACTGAGCCACCCAGGCGCCCTCTATTTCTATTTCTTATTTTATCTCTTGGCTTTTATGGTTCTCTCTCCTGGCATACTTACTAATTTTTGAATACTTTACATATTTAATTAAAAAGTTAAGGAGCGGGCGCCTGGGTGGCTCAGTTGGTTGAGCAACTGCCTTCGACTCAGGTCATGATCCTTGAGTTCTGGGATCGAGTCCCACATCGGGCTCCCAGCTCCATGGGGAGTCTGCTTCTACCTCTGACCTTCTCTCCTCTCATGCTCTCTCTCACTTTCTCTGTCTCTCAAATAAACAAATAAAATCTTTAAAAAAAAAAAAGTTAAGGAGCTTCTGGATAATGTTATCTTTTTTTCTAGAATGTGTTTGTCTTATGTCTGGTATAGTATTTGGACACATCATCTTGATCCAATTAGGGATTAAGAAATTTGAGTCTGAGTCAGTATTTCTAGGGGCTGGATTATTTCTAATTTTTCCTTGTCCCTAAATTGTATACCTTGGATTATCTGACTGGAAAGCCTGTAGTTTTTACCAAGGTCTTTTCTCTCTAGTAGGAACTTTTGCCTCCTTGAGATCATGAGGCTACTTTAAACTCAACTTAGCTTTATTACCACCTAGGTGCTTCATTCTGATCTTTCCATGGCTTCCTGGCCTCTTGCCATCTTCATCTTAGAAAGTGCAAATGCCTTTGAGAGCCAGAAACAGAGAGTTGTGGTAGAATAGTTTGTCTGTAAAATGCTTCTCTGCCATTTTATATTTTAAATAATTTGTGGGGTGGCAACTCTTTTGTTTTTTTAAGATTTACTTATTTATTTGAGAGAGAGAGAGAGAGAGAGAGCAAGAACACCTGGGAGGAGGGGCAGATGAAGAGAAACTCAAGCAGACTCAGCACTGAGCATGAGCCCAATAAGGGGCTTGATCTCATGACCCTGAGATCATGACCTTGCCCAAAATCCGGAGTGGGACGCTTAACTGACTGAGCTACCCAGCTGCCCCAGGGTGACAACTGAGTAAAGCATTCTGTTGTCTCTTTTTATTTTTCTCCCTTCCTTCATCCATTAATTCTATATACATTGAATATGTATTTTGTCTCAGATATTGTGCTAAATTTTGGAGGATATAAGACATGGTTCATTTCCCTAAGAAACTATGAGAACCCTCTGTATTTTGCTTATTTATTTACTTGTTTGTTGTTGTCTTCCTCCTGAACATAAGACTCATGAAGACAGACTTGTTTGTTTTCATTGCTGGCACATAGTATATGCTTCATTAACATTTTGATAAGTGATTGCTTCATATGTGAAGATATGAAATTTGTATTTTATACCTATCTTGAAGAGTTAGAAGTTAAATGGTATGTAGAAAGCATAATTTTTAACAATATGGCTTTTGGTCATTTCACTTCTTGGAAAACAATTAAGAGGTGTAATGATATGATTACTTAACTGACACCAGAAATAAATTTTCCCATTGTATAGGTAAGATACTTGAAATATAGATGTTAAATAATTTGCTTGACTTAGTGACTGAGCTAGAATAGAATCTCAGAGTGCTTTCTTTCAAGTCACATCCAGACAACATGTACAAAAGGATTTCTCTTTAGGTTCTCATGACTAAAATAGTGAAACTTTTAGCTCTCTCTCCTTCTGTATCCTCAGATATTCTATTTTATTATTTTCAGTTTCTCAGATTAATCCATACTATAAATAAATTTTAAAATGGATTTTTAAAATATTTATTTTACATATAAACTATGCATACCTAAAATGAGAATTTAAAGGGTATAAAAGTAATATTTTAAATAAATTTAAAAACATTTATTTTAAATATATGATGAATTTGATCATAGATGTCTATAATAAGAATTCAAGATATATAAAAGCTATATATACATATAACTTTTGCAGGGGACATTTTGAACTTGAAATGCATTTCCAATGCTAAATTCCGAACGTACTTTTGATGAAGATAAACTGATTGCTGTCATCTGCCTGCTGGGGGTTAATCACATTGGTGTGGGGCTGTCACACTCCAGAATCATCGGAGTTCCTTCTGTCTTTTATGGGCACCCTTTTAGTTAAGCAGACTTTACTACAAAACTTTTTAAAGATTTATTTATTTATTAGAGAGAGAGAGTGTGTGCGCATGGGGGTAAGGGCAGAGGAAGAGGGAGAGAGAAACTCCAATAAACTGTGATGAGCCCAGAGGCCCCTGTGGGGCTCGATCTCTTGACCCTGAGATCATGACCTGGGCTCTGAAACCAAGAGTGGAAGGCTTAACTGACTGTGCCACTCAGGCTCCCCACGACAACGTATTTTCAAAAGGAAAATAAGAGATTTCTAAATCCGATACATCCTTCTTTAATTTCATTTGCAGGAAGTGGAGAACAAAGATTTGCACAAGTGAACACTGTTTTCAAATATACTCTAATTACTTACATTTGCAAATTTAACACATTGCCAAGATAAAGGTGCTTTAATTTGGGTCTCTGTTGAAGGATGCAGTTTTGAAAATCTTCCATTGGCTTTACACATTCAAAAGAATTGACTAGCTTTATACAGGGATAGTAGTATCATAAGCACATATAATTTCTTTCATGTATCTTCAAAGAATTTTAAGTGTTTTAGTAACCCTAGTATAACATTCATTAAAACAGGTGATCGAGGTTCTACTGACCTTCATTTTATAGACAGTAAATTGCAGTTAGACTTGTTTACATGGACTTTATTGTAAGCTGGAAATCCCAGTTAATCAGATCGTTCCTTCACTAGAATCATCATACAAATTAATACCTTCTCATGTCTTCCTGTCTAGGACCAAGTAGAGCTGGAGTAAAATCCACTTCCTTCCTCTTCATTCATTCCTCTTCCTTAAAAAGAACAACAGCAACAACAACCCAAACATTTTTTAAGTTCTCTGCTCACATTGAAGAAAATGGCTTGGGGAAAACCCACAAGTAAGCCTTAAAGCTAATTTGCCTTTGTTCCTTCTTTCTCAGTTCTCCTTGCAATTCCTTTTTATTGAGGTCTCGAAAGGACTTTTGTATATGTGGGACGCTTATGAGAACTCTGGTTATAGGCACAAGACACAATGTCTGCGCTTGTGTTAAGATAAACTGCAACGAATGGTTTTACAGTACAAAAATCATGTCTTAAATTATGTATCGTGCGTACGCAATTTGTGTATCCTGATTTTACATTCATAATGCTTGTGTGTTTTCACACATTGGTGGAGGTGTACCTTATAATATTTTTAGAGAAGAAATGTGGATTTAATTATAGGTGGACTTTTTAATGCTGATTTACTCATAAAATTGAAATGTTTGCACCACTATGGGATGTTTTTCTATCAAATCACCAGTCTATACTTGTATCTTTCTTACTTTTGCCACACTTTTTATTAAGAACATCTTAAGAATTTTCTTCTTCTCCTTCTTCTTTGTCCCTAGTCTTTTCAGGCTTCCACAACTGATCAGGTCTAACATGACTTCATGGTTAGTTCTCATCTTTGATGGTGTGGTTCATGGTTCCTTGGTAAATGGGAAACTCTGACACTGGAAAAGCCCCAGAGTCAGAATTACAGCAGAATGTCAAGGAGCTGTAATAGTGGGGAATATGAAAAGATGAAGCTAGGCACTGAATTCTCTTTAAGGCCACAACATTTCTGTGTCTACCAAGAGGGCAATTGTGCCGCACCGCATACCATTTTTCACAGGGGTGTTAACCATCTGGTTCCTCTTGTTTTTCCCTTCTCGCTCCTTCACATCTGTTGCTTCTTCATTGTTCTATAAAGCTTACATTCCATATTTGATGTTCATTTCCATAAAAATTCCACATGCATGAGAGTGCCTAGATTTTACCTGTAGGTTTCAGATAATTACAGTTAAACAGCAGCCAAGGTCATAAGAGAGATCATATCCAGATTAGACGGCTCTCTGCCATGGAAATCCCTGGCAAGGAATAGTTGCTGGTCATGTTTTGCCTGTCCAGACAATCATTTGAAAGGAGCACCAGAGTTAGCGGTCTGACACATCCTTCCTGGTTGGGTCACCACATTAAATGTGCTTAGCTATTTGTAAAGCTATCTGGAGAGAAAGAGCATGTTAAATTGGAAACAGATGGACAGAATGACACACATAGGCCTGGAATTCACCGTGCGGTGCAGCAGAGTTCAGTCAGGTGCTTGACATCCTGACAATCCTCTCTCTGTAGGAAACGAAAAGAAAACACCTGGAGATCCTGGGTTTGGTGGTGGTAAGTTTGCATTTGGGGGCCACTCGCTCTCGGATTTGCTTAGATTGGCTTCCCTCTGTTTTGCTTCAAATAGATCTTTCCCTCTGCAGTTTTTTTTTTCTCCTTTTGTCATCTTCACTATTGTCTCTTGCATCCATCCTGTCATCCCCTTCCCAAACCAACTTACTTTAGAATCAAAACTAGTTAGAGCTCAGATGAGATGGGAGAATTCTCACCATCCTTCCTCCTGAATGCTGGAATTTCTTCATGTTCTCTGTGATTGCCAAGCTTACGCATTGCTACCATATTTAAAATAAAACTGTCCGGTTACAATTTATAGAAGCCAAATTCATACTGTTTGTCTCTAAAGCCAATAAAGAAGCAATCTGACAGGTAAAAATCAGCAATTTTGATTTCTGGAAACACTATCTTAAAGCATATATAGTGTCTGAGCAAATATACAAATATACAAAGGAAATTGTACCAAATAACTTATAGAGAAATTAGTGAGTTCCTCTAACTTTAATGTTGGCTCTAGCTAGATAGAAGCATTAATACAACAAATGTAAATGTGTATGGACATTCCATCAGGTAGGAGGCAGTGTGGCATTTTAAAAATAATGGTCAACTGGCCATCAGGAGGCCTGGTGTTTTATCTTGGCTTTGCTATTAACTTGCTCTTTTCATTTTTTAAAAAAGATGGGAGTTTTAGATTAGATGGTCATTAAAATTCTGTCTAGATTCAAGAGAATACAGTAGCCTCAAATGAGGTAAGTATGTTTGGCACGTTAACGAGGGAAGGAGGAGCTCTGTGAACATTTGGTTTTGGTCTGGGTCGTGGAGGTCATCGCAAAGGTTGTTAACCTGTAGAGGGAGGAGTCATAAAGAGACAGGATGTTGGAAAGTGTTAGAATGAAAAAAATAGAGACTTTCCTGCAATGTTGCAGAAGATAATACAAGCTTGAAAAAGATAATGATAAAATTTCCAGGGACAAATTAAAATTAGAAGCTGAAGTGTGCGGAGTGAAAGTAAGCAACAATATAAACTGGGACAATCTTGAAAATATTTTTTTTCTTTTTTTAAGATTTATTTATTTATTTTAGAGAAAGACAGAGAGAGAGAAAGACAGAGAAAGAGGAGGGGCAGAGAGAAAGGGAAAGAGAATCTCTAAGTCTCCAGCAGATTTCCCACTGTGCATGGAGCCCAAGATTGTGACCTGCGCTGAAACTAAGAGTCAGATGCCCAACTGACTGAGCCACCCAGGGGCCCCTTGAAAAGAGTTTTTAAGTGGAGAAAAAATTATCTTTTTTAAGTTAAGTATTTTATTTTAATTCCAGTATAGTTAACATGCAGTGTTATATTAGTTTCAGATGTAAAATATAGTAATTCAACAATGCTATGTATTACACAGTGTTCATCATGATAAGGGTACCCTTAATTCCCTTCACCTATTTCACCCATCCCCCCACTCACCTCCCTTCTGTTACACTTGATCTTA